>JAOQGL010000019.1:67315623-67342479 GCA_027564165.1 Gallinago nigripennis
TTCCTTCTTTCTTTCCTTCTTTCTTTCCTTCTTTCCTTCTTTCTTTCCTTCTTTCCTTCTTTCCTTCTTTCTTTCTTTCATTCTTTCTTTCTTTCTTTCTTTCTTTCTTTCTATCTTTCTTTCTGTATTTCTTTCTTTCTTTCTTTCTTTATTTCTTTCTCTTTCTTTCTTTCTTTCTTTCTTTCTTTCTTTCTTTCTTTCTTTCTTTCTTTCTTTCTTTCTTTCTCATTTTCATACTATAAATATCTTGATTTGTGATCTTATTTTGACTTCAGATATCTGGACAGTTATATTTATATCAAAGATTTCATTTCATTGAGGGAGGTGAGCTTTCCATATTAGCTTGACGCAAAGGTAATTTTAGCATTTTTTTCCCCTTGGTTCAAAATAAAAATCAGTTATTTACTAAAGTCCACGAAATAACACTAAAAAGCTCAGAAGATGTAGCCATTATACTTTTTTAATGAAAACATTTGGAATTACTTTCAGGTCATGGAAGACTGATTTATAGGATAAAAAAATCCAAACTCATCAACAAAAACCTAAAAGAATAAAGAAATAAATTATATTATCAATATATATCTCCTGAAATTAGGTCTGGAAGGAGAAAATAACAAAGCATGGATGCATAGGACATGTTTGAGTAAATCCTGAACCTCAGATTTGACTGGCTGCTCTTGCTGTAGCACAGTAACACAACTGTGAATGTTTCAAAAGAATTAGCAGAATTTTTAAGATTTGTTGAACCAAATCAAAGATCTCCAGTTTTTATGTGTTTGGCCAGATATTGCAAATAAGGGGAGAGATGAATGAACCACAAAGATTGTTAAAGGTAATAAGCTTGGAAAGTCTGTTCTGCTATCTCTTAATTCGCACAAGTGTTTTGGATACCTTTTGCTCACTGGGCACATGTACACATTCCAAATCAGTCTCACAGGGAGAATTATTTTAAAGAACACTATGTGAAATTGAACTTGAAGAGAAAAATAAGGTAGTTTATTAAAGAACTCATCTATGTACCAGTCTTGCAGTCTTGTTATTAAGCAAACCATTCAGGTTTGTATTTTTTTTTTTTTAATTTACAATCAGAAAACTGAGTGTTGCATACTACACTGCCAGGTGTATGCTTTAAGATAATTAGGTGTTCAATATCTGACACTCCCACAAAGAAGAGTAACTGTGACCCTTACTCTGCTTTGAAACTCAAAAAAGCCTGATTGCATTTTCATTACTTTTTCTAACCATTTGATGACCCTACACTCCTCTCCTGGTCTTTCTCACACCAGTTCAACTTTAGATGTGTGCTGAAATTTATCTTTTTTGTTGTTCAGATGCAGGGTTTATGAAAAAGTTGCTAGGACACTGGGAATATCTGCCTGTTTGTCCTGTTTCAGAGAGCAGGGAACTGAATGGTAGTGACTTTTTGTATTCTGCTTGATGATGTCATCTTGGTGTAAATGTTTATCTAAGGATCTTAAATGTACAGAAAGGCTATTTAAACAAAAATACTGCCTTTACAACAAGAAAGTATGTGTCATAACATGTAATTAAAATAAGAAAAAAGAAATAAAGTTCATCTACCAAAAACATCTGATTTAGGAGGTTGTACATCACAGCAAACTACACTTAAAAAACCCAGCGGTTCTGCTGAAGTCCGTGTTTTGATTGATTTGCATCAGATGAAGATCTGAACTGTGTATTTAACATTTTGTTGTCTAATATTATAGGGAATAGTTTTGATATTCCTTCTGTTGTGTGTTTTTAAATTTCCCCCTGCTCTCCAAACTACTCTGGCACTTGAATTCAGCAGGCAACACTTTGATTCCTTTAGATCCATTCACTGATTTTAAAATCCACTGGGAGAGTAACTGAAGAAAACTGTGGGCTTTATTGAATGCACACACCTTCCCACTGCTTGCTTCCCTTGGCACAGTCGCCTCTGCAGGTCTCTGCCATGGTGGGACCACTGTGTAGGTTCCTCTTTCTTCAGTTAGACCCTTCTTGCGTGAAGCAGGCAAATCGAGCCGTGACACAAAAGGAGCTGCAAAGCACAAAAATAGGTCAGACTAAAAATAAAATAAAAAAGAGAAAATTGTGCTCTTCCAATCTGTTCACACGGGAAACAACCCCTCCAGAAGACAAAATCCACCTCTTTGGTGTCACTATCAGCAAAAGTGTATCAGTCAGACTGAGAAGCAGAGTTTGCCTGGGCTGAGTATGTCTGGGAGTGCCAGGTAAACAGAGAGGGCATGTTTACCTGTCCTTCCCCTTTGCTCCCAGTTCACAGGGCATGTAGGAGACTGCTGGAAGGTTTGAAATGGTGGTCAGTAGCTTTCATGACACCTCCATCCAACTGGACCGCCCACAGGTTTGAGCTCTGAGGGCACTGCAGAAGATTTTGTAAACTATGGTGACCCTGACTTGGAAGTAAGGAATCTGGAGTGCCGTGTTTACTTGAAGGCACATCTCTTCTGTCATCAGAAGCATAATGTTTTGCTTTATGCCACGTATTTTTCTGTCCTGGCTTTTAATTTTCTTACATCATGATTTAATTTCCTAGTGTGCTATCCAGAAACTTTTATTTTATCAGGAAGAGAGTAGTTTTTCAACAGGAAAACCTTAAGAAACCACTTAACTACTTGAAAGTTAGTGAGTTACTTGAAAATGATCGCAAACTCTCCTTATCCAAAAAATTATACTCTGCATCATTTCAGTACTAAGCTGTGTTTTAATGTCCTGCTGTACTCTCTATACTGTACTGAAAGCTGTGGTCAGGTACTCTGATGTGCTGATGTTTTGCAGGTACTGATCTCCTGTCTGAACTGTGTGTCCTCCAAGGGCTACAGACTCTCCCCTGGCCAAGCCAAATGATGCAAGATGGGAAGCAGGAGAATTTGGCTCATAGTAAATAACATAATCAAACAAAAATAAAGGTCTCATCAGACACTGTGATACAATAGCCATAGGGATTTTAGTATTGAGCTGACACAAAAGATTAAGTATCAGTTTAAAAATCAAAGTGTTCTGCCCTTTTGGAGGTTTTTTTTGCTCGTTTCCTTAAAAGATTTTGAAATGAACTTTCAATATTTTCATCACATTTCATGGTCATAAAAAACGGTGAAATACTGGTATTTTCTTTTTAATAATCTCTGCCATTTTCAGTTGTTTATATAAAGCTATGAGCAATCTGAGAGCATCTGGCTCATTAAGTTATTTGGTTAAGGACAAAAATGTGGCAAAAAAGTGCAAAAGAAATAAAAACAATTACATGGAAAGTGACAAACACATAGGCACATAGGTGTTAGCATCCTCTGTGCGTGGGAGTGTGTGTGTGTGTGTGCGCACGCCTTACTGGGAGACGACACTCAGCCTCCTTGCTGGCTTCTTGTGTGAGCAGGAGCAGCCACAGACGCATCCTGCGGGGTGGGAGGGAGGGACCCCTGGCTCTGAGGGCACCCGGAAGGAGGAAGACACAAGTTCTGGAGATCATGGGGTCTGGCAGCTCCCGTAGCATCTTCAGCAGTTTAGATTTAAACTGTAGAAATTTCTCTGGAGAGATCCCATCTGCTTCTGCAATACAGACAGTATTAATAATGGCCAAAAGTGAAACGCTCCTTAAGATCTTAGAATTAAAAGGGCAGAGGATGGCTATTAGAGCAAAAGAGTGTCACCTTGATGACAAATATAAAATAACACTTGCAGCCTGGAAGGAAAACAAAAAGTTACCCTTAGTATGTTGTTTTGGTCCCCACACAAATTCTACTGCTCTAGATATATATAAAATATATATTTTATATAAGATATATATATAAATACTGCTCTAATCCTCTACTTAAAGAAGTAGACAATGTAGACTTTCAATAAAATCCTTTGAGTCATAAAATGCCTCATTTAAAGAGAAAAAAAATCAATAACTCCAACTTCCTATGTGCTCTTATTTTACTGAGTGTCTCTATTTAAATGCGTATTTTGACTACAGCACTGCCAAAGAAGACCGATATAACATTTCCCGTACAGGGAATCGCAGAAAAAAATTGTAACCTTTTGAGTATGGAGGAAGTGAGGGGAGAGAGGAGGAAACTTTTCTACCATTTTTGAAGGAAATGACATTCTCTAGCTGCCTAAGTAAATGAACTTTGCAGAAATAAAGTATGCTCTGAATCAGATTCTGACTTTGAAAGAAGGTATGAAAACAGATTAAAATTGAATATGCGCAGAAAAATTTGGCCCTGGTATTAAGTAGCATCAGCATTCTCCATGTGTTTGCATCTTTTATGTAAGATAAATAAGATACAATTATGAAAGGGCACTTAAAAAAAACCCCAACAAAACAAACCCTATAAAAAGAATGATAAGATAATGTTTGCACAAAGTACAACTTGCTTCTTCAATTCAGAAAGCTAATTCAGAGTTGGCACATCAACATCCCATATGCCTCCTCAATAGTATTATTTATTTGTAATTTACTAGGGACTGAGGGAGTCCAGGAGATGCAAAACCATTAGTAGCCCCTGAACCTCCCAAATTTACAAGCCCAAGTGTAAGGTAATAGATGACAATTTGTGAAAAAAGTGATGGGAATAAAAAAAATAAATGGTGTGGCAACATATGATGAAATGGTGAGCAGTGCTTTCTGCTTATTAACAAGTCTGTCCAGCGTCATCTAGGTTCTGGTAAATATATTGAAGGTGCTTCAGGAAAGTGAATGGTTTTGCGTATTCTTATGGGGAATTCTAGCTTGGTAAACAAGCACTGTCCTTAGAGAAGAACTTCAGAATTTATATAAATTGAAATGATCTACAAAAGCACTGCACGGGATTAAGCATCCTTTCTTATGTACAACTTTTCTACAAAAGATCCTATTCTCCTATAGGGATTACTTATACCCTTATTCTTTCATCCCTGTTCCCTACCCAACTGACTGGTAGAAGCCCTGTGGAGGACTTTGCCTTCCAGAGAGATAAGGAAATTAGTGGAAGACAAGTAATGTTTACTTGCTGACTGCAAAAAATGACCCCTGTGACTAAAACTTCAGACAAACATAAGTACTGATGGGAAGGGAATTATTTACAGCTGAAGTGTGACTGAGGTACTCAGAGGACTTCAAAGTTGGTGCTTCCCTGGGCTCTGTGCTACAAAAGCCCTCAGTACTCAGAAGGAGATTCTGAAACATGCAAGGACAAATCCCTGGCAGAATAAATGCCCAAAGAGCTTTATCAGTTTCTACAAATTATAAGCATGCTAACTGCCATGTGCTAATGTGATTAAGTGTGCCAATGACGAGACTCTTCAGATCTTCAGCGGATGTAACCAAGCTGAAACAGCAAGGATGAAATCCAACTTGTGACTTGGAAAGTGGGACTAAATCGGGTTATGGAGGACCCTGATCTGAAATGCAGAGGTCTGATATTACTTCTCGTGTCATGAGTTGGTTACCAGTGAGTGAACCACTGGCAGGAGAAAGTTGAGGCAAGACGTTGAGCATGCAGGCCTTTCAGCAACACCTTTGCAAAATATAGCCCTGGTTTTACCACCTTCCTCTTCTCTGTAGCCCACTATTATCCCCCATACCTGTTGCATTGCATTGGTCCTATACAAAGAGCCTTTTAAAGCACCTTATCTTAGCCCTCACCTGTGCACTCATGAAGTGAACTGCAAAGCCACGGCAGCGGCTTGGGTACTCCTGTGGGGTGACTCCTCCCTAGGTTGTGCCTCCTGAGCAGTACTTTTTGGCATTACAGGCATGCTCCTGAGAGTTTCTGCAAATGCCTCCCCAGCCTTCCCTTACCCCGTATCCTGCCGTGGCCCTGGAAGATGTGAGGGTTCTGGGGACTGCATGAATGAGACTCACCATAAACCATTCTATGGACAATTTTGAGGGTGCTTTTTTTGGTGGCTGAACTTGAATATCTGCATATCTGGCTGCCCATAATTCTCAGTCATTTCATAAGTTTCTCTAGTAGTTGGGGGTACTGTACTTTTTCTTTGCTACCTTCTTTTATCCCCTGCTTTTTCTGGAAAATGCCTTGTCATGAGGTTTTTTTCTCTGCTCCTGCTTTTTCATCCTGTCTCCCTTTCATTTATCAAGCCATTACCTACTTTCCTGTCACATATTTCATTTCATTTTCTTAAAATGGCATCCTAAAGTATTCACTCAGGCTGCAAGTGCCAGTTTTTCAGTTCACCAGTAGCTTTGATCCCTCAGTCAGTTTCATGGACTGTGAATGAAAAGGACTAAAGTGTCTCAGCACAGTTCACATGATTCAAT
The DNA here is from genome assembly GCA_027564165.1 of Gallinago nigripennis. Lineage (NCBI taxonomy): Eukaryota > Metazoa > Chordata > Aves > Charadriiformes > Scolopacidae > Gallinago > Gallinago nigripennis. The sequence goes on from JAOQGL010000019.1 coordinate 67,321,892, forward strand.
TTCACCAGAATAAAAGCAGCCTCTGTCCAGCCGAGATACAAGAGATCTTCAGTTGATATATTTATTTATCGGCACATCAGAAAGGTCTGTCTTGAAGGAGAACTACAGAAACAAGGATAATTGGGAGAGACTAGAGAGAATAAAATAAATGCTGCTGCTTCGTTCTCAGTCTGTTAGTGTGGTTCAGCAGTTCTTCTCTGCACAAGGCCTGTGCACAAGGAAGAAAATGCTAAAACTGACAGATACAAGGTGACTCCTTATTGGTAGGTTTTTCTCAGTCTGTCCTTGTGTGATGCATCCACCTGCACCAGAAATGCAGCCATGGCAGAGAAGCTCTGTTACACTTCCAGGTAAAGTGTCTCCAAATTTTTGGAAACTAAGTTTATGTAAATTTAACTCTTATGACTACGCCTTTTAGTTAACCCTATAAGTATGTATGCTCATTAGGAATGACCTAGAATCAGCAGAATTGAGTTTTAAAGCCAAAACTAAGCAAAATGATAGTGATCTAAGCAAAATAAAAGAAGGAAAAATAGTAACAAGAAAATAAGATTTTTCTAATGCTACCATTTTTAATAACACAACTATGAAATAATTAAAGGAAATAACTGAATAAAAATTATATTCATTAATTTAATTACACCTAATTGATTCGCCATTTCAAATAAATCAGGAAGATAATTAGGCCAATCCCAAGAACATGGTGAACACTTCTGTTCAGAAATTTAGAATATTTACTTATTTTACCAAAAAAGAAACTTATCCTAAACTTTAGTTTAGCTTTGCAGCAACTAAGGAAGAACTGCATATGGAAATCCAATCTGATTGTGCTAACTATTCAGGTTTTTCCTTGTTGTTTTTTTTTGTTGTTGTTGTTTGTTTGCTTTTAATTTTTCTTTCTTTTGACATTCATGCAGTTCATGTTGACTGCCCAGGTGCTCTGAAAGGAACTTATATCCATGTAAACGTTAGCTCATCTATTAATATGCAGTTAAAATATAAATACCTAGATGTTCCTTTTCATGCAGGATTTTTTAGTGCTGATGAATGTTGACATTATGTATGGATTCTTTTAAACCAGAATGGTCCATTCGACCATCTGTCATAGACTCTTATAAACCGAATGCTAGTTATCATTTAATTATTGTTTCTTTCAACATATAACTTGATTATCTTCTGAATTAAAATAAAATCTTAAAAGTATGCTAAAGACAGATAATTGTCTGGTTCACATGGCTGCAATGATACAACTTAGTGATTTTTTTTTAATTAAAATTATTCATCTTTAATAAGAAACCACTAATTGTTACTGTGCCTTTTTAATAGATTGCTGACCTTTCCACAGCACTTGGCATTTTGACCCCAGAAAGATAATTACAATTTCGGTAATCATATAGTCGTTTGGTCTTCTGAACAGTTAAAAAGATTGAGTTGCTTAATGTTCTTTCTTCCAGTCTTCAATCTAATGTTTGGATTTTTAAGCAGAATTCTTTTTTGAAACCATCCCTTAAAGTTGCAGGTGTTATTTCAGAATGTATCTCACTGATGTTACAAAGACATGCAATATCATTTTCTTAATTTGATACTCTCTGTTTGGGTGGAAGGAGTAGGCAGTCAGGAAACCATTAGGGAGGAATTCATCTGTGAAAGGTGAAGGTCTTCACAAATAGCTGTACAGTAACTCAACCTTCCCATCTCCTGTAAAAGAAGCAGCAAGGAATTCTCTCAGGCTAAAATCCTCTCCAGATTTACTTTGGAGAATGCATAGTTCCTCATAGCTTTCTGGAAGGGTTATTAAAATTTCAACTAATTAAAAAATAAAAGTTAATTGAATCTGAAGTGGGCTAAGTCTCCTAGTGACCTATCCCAAATGAGAAATAATGAGATTTTCTGAAATTAGCAGATGAAGCTGAGTCCCTTCTGTAGAACTGCAGACTAAGTAAGTACATTCACCTCATCTATAAAGCACAGAAGCATCAGGAGCATTTGCTTTATTCTTCCTAAATAGGAAGCAGAAAAGAAGGGTAGATGTCAAAAGAAAAGAAAGGCAGTGTTCTTCTCTGCTTTGCAAGGTATCTGAGAGGGCCTTTTTTTTTTCTCTAATAATACAGTAAACACAACAGAAAATTCATCAGACAATATATTTCTGAAGAGGCAGCAGACAAGGCACGGTTTCTGCAACATCAGCGAGACTTTTGCCATTGATTTCAATGGCACTAGAATCTCACCTTCAGGAGAGATCATTTGTACTTTCTTTCTTCACTCTTAAAACATTAATTGATGAAAGACAATTTAGAAATTATTTGTGCAATGGAGCTTATATTGTTTAAGAACACAATCATAGGCAGCACAAAAAGTTCCACTGTCAGAAAAATTTCACTTAGATATCTTTCAATATCATATTACTCTTTTCAGTAAGTGTCACATTACCATCTTAAATCAACCAGCAGATGGTACATAGAATTTCCTTGAAGAAATGTGGTCAATACCTTTCATCCCTAAGGATGTTGTTGTTTTTAGGGAGTCTCTGAATTGCATGTACCTAAATAATGTGTCTTTATTTAAAATGTAATGAGCTACCATTAATTTTACAAAGCCCTGTGTTAGTTCATCTTTACTGAATTCCATTTCATTATTGGATTTTATTCAGGACACAACTAAATGAATCATCCAAAAGATTTCTATACCATATAAAATTATTCCCCAAAGTCAGTTAGTAATCCCATGGCAAAAATTCTTTATTATAAGGACCATGATAAATGTCCTCTAAAATTCTCATAAGAGCTTCAACCTCTTCAATTTTAAATGTATAGATATGTATTAAAATTTTGTATGTTCAAAATAGATGATTAATTCAGGTACTGACATTCAGAAGCTTTTAAAAAAGGCAGGTGAATGCAATTTGAATCTGGTGCAGAACCTGATCTCACATTTCTGAATCTGCTACAAAACGCCTTTACAAGAGTTTCAGATAGTAATATCATATACTGCAAATATTGAGTTTCAACGTCACAGGTTTTCTCTTTAACAAAGAGTTGTGCTTCAAGACTGTGTGTCCCACCACAAGTGGGTATCCATGCACTGGCAATGAGCCTACTAGTTTTGCAAGGAGGAATTCCAAAATGCACTGGCAGCATAACTTAAGGCATCCAGAGTCTGTTAGATCACAGGCCTTCATATACATTGCAGCCCCTCAAATGAGATATTCAGATCTGAGCCAACAAATTTGGAATATAAAAGCATAACAATCTACTATTCAAGCGGAGGAGCTGGATTTTTATCTTGGACACAATATGAAACCAGAGATAGTGGTGCTAGTAGGCAAAGAAGAGATTTTGCCTGAATCCAGGTGGAATTGCTTGCACACTCCTATGTAAATGGAGAAATGTGTGCTTTATTCAAAACAAGTGCTTGGAGAATGCAGTTTGTTCCCTTTAATTGTCTGCAAATGAGTAGCTCAGGAGAAGCTGAGGTTTTGGTGAAGCTAGAGCTGAAAGCTTGACACTCACATAATGAGAAAGGTTTTTTAGTGTTTTACTTTCCATTCCATAATTATGCTATTTTGTATCTCCTCAGTCAAAATCTGAAGAATTTTTCTACCAATTACTCGGGATCGTTGCAGTTCTCTGTCTGTCTCTTTCTCACAGTAATTTAAGTTACGTTTTCTGAGTAAGAGATAATACCTCAGGCTTGCTCCTAAGATGGAAGGGATAAGATATTTAAAGTTTATCTTGACCTTCCAGGTACTACATTAATCCACTCTAATGCATCCTTGAGGGCTCTGATTTCTTCATTCCATTGGTAACCTGAAATAAGTGATACTATATTACCCAATGAATGTATTCTTATCTAACTTTATCTCTTTTACCAAAAGCCACAGAACTCAAAACAAAATCAAAGATGGCAAGAAAAAGACAGAAGTAATAGAAATTTTCTGTGGTACATGTTTACATTCTTTTTGGAGAACAATTAATCTTTCTGTGCTGCCATGCAACCTATAAACCAAATAGTCTTCAGCACAAAAATCAAAAGGAAAATAGCAGAACAAATGTGTAGCATGAGTAAAGAACTGACCTAGTTTTTTAATTCCCTGTGGAGATATTTGCATTTGGAAAGAAGCAGACTAGAGCAGGCATGTGATAGTGAAAAAAAATATAATATGGGGAAAAATGAAGAAACTCAAGAGAACTCAAATGATGAAGAAATTGAGGGTGACACGACCCTCAAGAGATAGTCAGGGCAGCATCATTATCTTTTCATCCTTAAACCCCTGACTGTATCCTATAGGATGAAGAAAGAATTGCCCTTAAAAAAGAGATTTGAAACAAGCAAACAAAAAACAAAAAAAAAGGGAAAATTTTCAAGTATCTGCAAGAAACAGCACTTTCTGTGATTGGTGATATCAAGGTCCGGAATATCAGTGAAGTAAAGGAATGGTGTCAGCTGTGACTTGGAGAGAAGAGGACCACTGGTTAACCAAAGTTGCATTTGGTACCTATGCCAAGAAGAAAGGGTCTTTTTTTTTCATCGCGGTGAATCAAGAGGAAGTTTCACTGGCATTGTGAAAAATGTGAGTAGAAGAGACTTACAGAATGATAGAATGGTTTGGGTTGAAAAGGACCCTAAAGATCATTGACTTCCAACCCCCTTTCCATGGCTAGGGACACCTCCCACTAGACCAGGTTGCTCAAAGCCCCATCCAGCCTGCCTTGAAAAATTCCAGGGATGGGGCAGCCACGACTTCCCCGGGCAACCTATTTCACTGCTCACCACCCTCACAGTAAAGAATTTCTTCCTAATATTTAATCTAAATCTCCTCTCTTTCAGTTTAAAACCATTACCCCTCATCCTATCACTACACTCCCTGACAAAGAATTCCTCCCTACCTCTCCTGTAGGTCCCCTTCAGGTACTGGAAGGCTGCTATAAGGTCTCTCCGGAGCCTTCTATCATCCAGGCTGAACAGCCCCAACTCTCTCAGCCTGTCTTCATAGGAGAGGTGCTCCAGCCCTTTGATCATCTTCACGGCCCTCTGCTGGACCTGTTCCAACAGATCCATGTCCTTCCTGTGCTGAAGACTCCAAAGCTGAACACAGTACTCCAGATGGGGTCTCACAAGAGCAGACTAGAGGGGCAGAATCACCTTCCTTGACCTGCTGGCCACACTTTTCTTGATGCAGCCCAGGACACAGTTGGCTCTCTGGGCCATCAGTACACATTGTCGACTCATGTTGAGCTTCCCATCCGCAAACAGTCCCAAGTCCCTCTCCTCAGGGCTGCCCTCCAGCCATTCTCTGCCCAACCTGTATTTGTGCCTGGGATTGCCATGTCCCTTGCACTTGGCTTGGTTGAACTTCATGTGATTTGCCCAAGCCCACCTCTCAAGCCTGTCCAGGTCCCTCTGCATTGCATCCCTTACGTCTAGTGTGTTGACCACACCACAAAGCTTGGTGTCATCAGCAAACTTGTTGAGCATGCACTCTATCCCACTGTCCATGTTACAAAGATGTTGAACAGCACTGGTCCCAGTACCTCGGGGGTCACCCTGAGAAACATCACTCATCACTGCCTGCCACTCGAAAATTGAGCCATTGACTGCAACCCTTTGAGTGCAGTCATCTAGCCAATTCCTGGTCCATCGAGTGGACCATCCATTAAATCCATGTCTCTCCAATTTAGAGACCAAGATGTCATGTGGGACAGTGTCAAACGCTTTGCATAACTCTAGGTAGATGATGTCCGTTGCTCTCCCCTTGTCTACCAATGCTGTAGTGTTGTTAACTTGTTCAGTAAAAGCCATGGAATGTAAAGCTGAGTTAGTAAAGGACTGAAACAGATGAGACTCAAGCATGAATTATGGTGGTGATGGTGGATATTAATTATGATAGAAGTATTAGAATTTAGGATGGAGTTGCCTTTCAAATGGACAAATCACCAATGATTGCACAAAGATTTCTTGTTATTCATGTTCTACATGTTGGAAATGGTAGAAAAGACAAGGCTTGAGTGTGGACCAGCATTTCTAAAGCAAGGAAAAAATCCAGAGTCTCATGAATCAACACCAATGGAGAAGCATTAGAGGTCTTATCTCCAGAGACTCATGGGATGCAGATGCAAGTCACTGAAAGCAGCATTATAGGAAAACATCCTTCACTTATGTACTTTCCATGAAGGATGAAAGAAGCTTAAATATTCATAATTTTAGAGCCTGTGGAACTGCCAGCCCACACAGAATACCATTACTTGAAATCAATTGGTTTTGAAGAAAAGGGAAGCTGGGGTTCCTCATATGCTAATTCATGCATGAATGCAGCTTATTGCAGAGTTTGAGAGATTCAGGTTAGCAGTGAGAAATGTGCTTGTTCAGTGTGGCAGGCTGCTGTCTCATTATCTTACTTCTGCTAGCATTCCTAAAGGAATGGCGTCTCTCTAAATTGGCCCTTTTAAAGCAAAGATTTTAGCAACTGACACAAAAGGATAACTTTTCAGTCTTGGAAGGTGAAGATGCACAGGGGTATGGGAAGCCCGCTTGTAATGAATCATGTTATATTACTAGGATGCAACAACTGAAGAATTGCACCTCAACACCTCAGCATAGCAGATGTGGATTATCCAAACTGAAAAGAGTTTATGGCCTTTGCCATGGGGTGAAAATTATTCAAAAGCAACACTTAGATAAATGAGACTTTGGCTGTATTTTCCCGTCTCTTGGGGAATATCCATACACAGAAGTGACTCCACAGAGAAATCACCCCATCTTGCTCCAAAGTGTTGAGTGGTCAGAGCAAGCACCTGGTCACCCTAGGCCATGGCACCAGTGGCTGCTAGAGGGGAAGGTGAGACTCTGGGCTGGACTGGAGTGTGCATGAAGTCAGTGAATGTCAGAGAATAGATGCAAAAAGCTCTAGATTGAAATTTCTATTTACCCACTACACCCCTGCCACTTAATAAATAAATTGTAAATTTTAAGTCGGTGGGTGGTGTGAGTCTGTCCTTTTAGTGATCTCACTTATAATTTCCCCTGTGACATCCTGGCTGAAAAGCCTTGCTGTGACATCAGTGCTTAAAAGATGTGTTTTTCTCCTGGAAACTGCAAAATACTGGGGAAAGTTTACAGAGCAGCTGGTAGCTGATCTTGTTTGAAGAGAGGTAAGCTCTGACAGAAAAGAACAATCTGTCATTGAAATAGGATATTAAAATAAATAAGAGTTCATTTTCCCAGACTAAAATTACCCTACCTCAGACCTGGATTTTCTCAGTAAACTTCAGAAAACTTAAGAGTAGTGGGTGGCAAAAGGGACAATTGGTCAGTTAATGGGAGCCATGGATGGGAAGCAAACATCTAATGTGCCGTTTAGTCTTCATGGTTGCATATATACACACAAATTACCTTGATCTTCTTTAAGCAAATAAATTATTAATCATTAAGCTGCTCTTTTTTATATTCACATTTAGTTGCGGAACCTTTAATCTTCCTGAATCTTTCAAATTTCCTCTTTAAAGTACTTATGGTTGTAACAAATGCTTATAGATTCTCTTTAAAACAGATCATTTATCAAAGCAATTAAAGCAGATACTTTGCTATAAGAAATGTAGAGGGATTAAATTCATTATTAGGTAGATATAGTCTCTGAGAGGAAATGAGAACACTACATAGAGCTAAAAGGAGATTTACCCCTTATTTCAGGAATATTGAGCTGAAGACAAAATCAAATGATGAAATCTTAGTGTGAGTTACTTTGAAGTTTTGTAAAATCCTCTGTGAAATTTAACAGAAAACATATAAGAAGTTAATGCTCAGCTACTAAAATACATTTTATGGAGGTTTAATGTGCAGATATAAAATGGCTGGCTCCTGCTTCCCTACTGCTAAAAACTGCAATGTGTATCTCAGGTCTCTATATTTAGAGAAACATAGAAAAAATCCCACGATGAATCTAATGAAACTTAATACAAGAACTCTTGACTTTTTATTGAAATGCCAAGAAATTTGAAGTTAAATTTTCCAGCTTTAGGTTATGAAGAAAGGACCTTATGCAGCAGTAAATTTTACTCTCAAAACATTTCTGTGTGGAAATTTTCTACCTCTAAAGACATCACATAGCTTCAAAAAAATGTAGAAGGAAACAGAAATAAACTTTTATAATCAGATACCAAGCTTGCTTTACAAATACCTAATTCAGTAACATGCATAAAGCAGTTATGTGTCACTCCTCTCTAAACATTGATCCTTCAAGATGTTGAGGGACTCCCTATTACTCAGGGTTGAAAAGTATAATTAAATACCACAAAATCTTACCTTCTTGATGAACAGTGGGTTAATCTCCTTCACATGATCTTGGCTCAGACAATAAACTCATTTTCCTCTTATGGAAAAATAAACTGATATCATGGCCCCAGATTGCTATGACTAGTTTTAAAAGACATGCTGAAGTACTTTGGGCAACCAAGTTTCTCAGGTATTTTTTTTTTAACTTCTCAAAAAACTTTATATCCCCTTCTCTCTCTTCATTCTGTAGAATCTTCACCAATAAATTTAGTGTATGTTGCATTGCATGCTTATATACTGGTTATTCAGAAACTGATAGCTTTAGTTAAGAAATGAAGGGAACTAATTGTGATATTGATATTTCCCAATTTATTAGGTTGAGAAGTATGCTAAGTATGAATGCCGTAAAGAAGAAAGGGGATAGATCTGCTGGTAAATGGCTAATACAGAAAAACATTATAAATAGTGCATTATCAATGTGAAAGCATCTGAGAAATTGATTGAAAACTGTTTCCTCTATGTGTGTAGAGTGTCTAACACAATTGTATTTCAGACTCTAAGCTAGTCTTAAATGATTAAAATTGTCGTTCACCATTATTACTTTTTCTAATCTCAGAAATTTACTTATTAGAAACTTTACAACTAAACATGAAACATCAATGGAAATGTACCTTGGAAATCACTAGTTACTGTATATTACACCACAGGGTGATTTTTTTCTAGTTCAGTGTTAAAAACTAGACAAGAGGAGTTTTATATTGGACACACTGACATAGATTTTAGTACAGTGTCATGAGCTGTGCTAATAAAGCTAAATTAGAAAGCAAATAATGTGGAGCACTGTGACATAACGAAAGCCATATTTATTTATTTATTTGAAACAAAGCCAAATATTTTGCTATTTACCACAAATTTCATATTCACACAATGCAACTCCTCCCCCCACAACAAATAAACCTTTAAAAATATATTAATCCTCCAAACACATGAAATTCCCCCTTATTTTATTGAGGGATTGTTTGTATATTTAACAAAATGCATGTTTGATCTTAAATAAGTGCAGCAAATAATGGCAAAATAATAGAAGATGTTTGATTGCCAAAAATATGTTGTGCTAGTAGAGAGCAGGAATTACTATCTTGGCTTTAAAATTCTGGTGTTTTTTTGTTTTGTTTTGTGGGTTGTTTTTTTTTTTTTTTTTTTTTTTTTACAACTCTCTGTATGTAATTTAAGTTTGGAATTTAAAGCTTAAAGTTAGATGTTACTACCTCAGTAGCTTCCAAAGAGAAATTAGTACTGATTTGTTAATGGTATTCTCCACAATGATAAGGACATAGAAGGAATGTTTTTCAAAAGCATCTCATTGTCCCCAGAGTTGCTTGGTTGTTGGAAAGCTGAAGTACTTTATGCAGCAACACGGTGTCTTCTCAGAGGAGCTCTGACCAACACAGATGGAGACATTTGGAGGTATTGTGCACACAAAGAAGAGTATCAACAGCAGGAGCTCACAACTTGCAAGGGATTGGGTGAAAAATGTCATGGATTAAGTATGTGTTCAGCCCTTGAAAGTCCGTGTTCTGGCTGTGAAGATGCTGGCATCCCGACAAAACAAAACAGCATATTTCCCCACAGTAATGCTGAGGTGTGTGTGGTGTTCTTCTGCTATATGCTAGGCTGCTCACAAATGAACTCCTGTGAAGGAAAAGTTCCAGGTTACAGTCAAAATCTCCCATTAGGAGAAGCAACTCTACATCATGTCCTGTTTTGGCAAACAATTTTGAATAAATATGTAGCAATGGCAATAAAATCTAACCATGATAGTCAAACCCATATACTTGACATTAATTATAGGGCCATAATTTTGATTTTTTTTATATTTGTCTCATGATGTGGAGGTGTTTTCTATAGGAGTTTGCAGTGTATGGCTCTAAGGGCAGTGGAATAAGAAAATAAATGTCTGAGCTGATAGCATTAGAGATGTGAGCCGCAGGTTATCTGCATTTTTGCATGCCACGAGTCTTTCAAAAGACTCTTGTGAATGACAGTCATTTGTCAATTATTGTTCCATTTAGATTCTTGGGAAACTTTCATTTTTAATATTTTATAAATATTTTAACCAGTTACCACACAGTGGTTTATTATGTTTTGAACATGTTAATCTATACTGTGAGACCTTGTGCAAAATTGGGTCTCATCATTAGCATTATCCTCATATCTCCAGTGTCAAAATAACAGTAATAACAGTAGGTGCTGTGGAGCTGTTTGGTAAGTTCAGAAGGAATCCTGGCTGAAATTGGTACAGAGCTATCGTTCTGCTGTTTAGCTGCCACTTATTTAATTACATGCTTAGTCAGGCTTCTTGGAAGCGCAAGGGTGTTCCTTCAGGGACAATTTCCAGGAGAACTATACAGCAAATATACCTAGGATTGTCACTTATTTATTAGACGTGTTTGAATTGTGTCTATTGAACTCCCCTTCAGAGTGACTTAAGTCCACTGAGACGTAACACTGGCATCCTTAGAAAAAAACCCTGACAAAGGTGGCAAATTGTACACCTTGCTAACCTGTGTGCTGCTGAGGATTCAGAGGACCTTTCAATTCCAGCCTAAGTTAACTTCTGATTACAACTGGATAACATTCTCTTTTCCTAGTAAAATGCACAATATTTCCAGCTTCACTTGGTTATGACAGTGTGAGTCAAAATCCAGTCTTGGCTTCCTTCCCTAGCATATTGTAAATGAGGGAATTATTTCTACCCTTAGCTGTCTCTTAAGTGGTAGAACATGAATGAAACACCACACTTTCTACAGATAAAATTATATATCACATATTCAGACTGTTGCAAGAACTTTTGGGTCACCGTCCAGAAATGAAGTAAGCCACAAATGAAATAATCAATTTTTGTTTGGACAGTTACAGTTTCCCAAGGACAGTTTATAGTGAAATCCATTTGCATTTCACAGGTTGATGGTTTTTGGAAATGTCACAGATTAAAATAAAATAATTAAAATGCAAAAGATAGTTATAACCCTGATTGTATATTCAGGATATAGAAAAAACCTTGATAGCAGTTTTATAGGGCTGTATAGGTTGAACTTTTGGGAATGTCTTTCTTTTTTTTAATTTGTAAATAGCTATAACTATGACATGGTAGTCTTGAAGAGGGATGTCATGTAGTTCAATCACAGGACTTGATCCATAAGACCTGTTCTTCAGTTCTTGGGGCTAGTGTTCTCAGAGCAAGCTTAATCTCTCTGTTTCAGTTTCTCTCCCTTGAAACAGAGATGAAATATTTTCTTTTTATTCTTTATCCACTTGGTTTTGTGAGCTCTGAAGAACTGCAAATGTCTTTTGGATTGTGGATAAGCAATGTAGACTGTACAACGCAGCCTTGAATTTGAATTAGTTTCTTGTAGCTCAGGAAGATCTTGTGAAGTGAGGAAATTCACTGGGAACTGCATTTCACTCTCTTTCAAATTGAAATAAAAAGCATAACTATAATGCAAAGTACTAATATGGTTTTACTGCCTTATACAGCAATGCAGTTCAATACACCATGGGATTTTTATTACTGCAGTTCAACTTGATTTCCATAGGCAGATGATTGCCTCCACATGCAACCTCATCACGGTAAAATAATTTATTTTAGGAGTCGCTTCATGAGGAAATCCTTTTCTTCATATTGTGGATCCCAGTGACAGATAAGGTTAGATTCAGCACATGTGGAGACAACAATTTAAAAAATAAATAGATCTGTACTTACTACAAATCCATCGATCATAAGAGAAAAACAATCTGAACTTTCTTTATTCTTTTGTTCTTTCATTATTCTTTATTCACGTGTATTGTAATCCAAAGAGAAGGGGAAATTCTTTTATTTTTAAGTTAGGCTCCCTATTGAGACTAAATGTTTTTAGACACTGTTGGAGGAGTTGCAAGACTAATATTTGCCAGTGGCTAACTGGCATATGAGCCTCAGGAAATGAAATATACAGTCCTAACTTTGTCTTCATTCTCTTTGCCAGGGCTCAAGAGTTTTCAAAATGATTCTGTTCAATTCAGATTGCAGATTGGATTGTTTGAACAATAAGGCATTAGAAGGTATGAGATGAAAGTGATTAAAGAAACAGGATATATTTTATAAGAATATATCTTATTTAATGAAAACATATCACTGAATATGAATCTTTAGTGCAACCAACCTTAAGTAGTAACCAACCTACTGTAGTAATACAGAATAAACCTGTAGTTCAAGTTGAAAGTACAGCAGAAGATTGGGGTTAATTTAAAAGTCAGACATTTAAGTCTTCTATAGTCTACAAAGAGAGTAATGAAAATTATAGAATGTGATTGTATATTACAGTACTATTGTGGGGAAATATATATTAAAAGAGATTGGATCATATTAATAATAAAGCTATAAATGATGGTACAGATTTCAGAATACAAAATCAGTAAGAACATATGGTTACTTCCCTACAAATAGACACAGGGTGTAATCATCAAGCAGCATTGGGATGTTTTAGATTTTGCATCTGGCACACTCAGATATGTCCTATTCCATAAAAAACACTGTGTTAAAGAAAAAGACAAAGGTGTGTCATTTTTAACTATACAGCAATGCCACTTATCAAAATGAAGAGGCATTTAGAAGCTTTATGTTGTGAATTATTTTTTTTAAAGACCGAACTGGGTAGGGGAGTCTTTTACTTTTTAATGCATCATTAGTCTCAGTAAAAAGGGCGGGGGGGGACAGGTGTGTGCTGTTATGAACAGTTTGTCTGTGCTGGACTCATCTGCTGGTGGAACTCGTATCAAGGGATGAATTATTTCACTCACTGTCAGTGCTCTTCTCTGAAAGCATTAAAATTAATGCCAAAATTTCACTGAATTAAACTTCCCAGCCAGGACACTAGTTGTTGTCAGCACTGTGTCTACTTTTTCTTCATACAAATGTTCAAACTGGATAACTTGGGGACTTATATTTTTCAGCCTCCCAAATGAGCATATTGTGTATAACAATTTTTCATATGTTCTTGAATCAGCAGCCTGCCTGTTAATTGCCTGAAGTATTCCCAAATTGGCCATTAGGAGAAAGAACTTCTGCAGTACTTTCATTTTCCCCCTTGCCTGTTCTCCTTGTCACTAGCCCTTAGCTAAGAGATAAAGTGCCAAAATATTCTCATTTTGTGGCACCTTTCAGTTCTCCAACTGGCAAGCCAGACATCCACACGTTAGGTGCCTTGAAAATAGTCTCTAAAATATTTGTTCCCCAATGAGTCTGTAAAAAAAATGTAGTGCCTTGTTAGACACTAATTGTATCTGCTATGTAACTGCACCACTGAAATTTTCCAAAAAATATTACCCATATGTCAAGGTATTCCCTTAGCTCCCTGATTAATAATAAAATCTCTTATTACATCCCTGCTAATTGAGGATATTGTGCATCAATACAAATGTGTTACCTATGGGAGGTAACTTTCAGGGGTAAGATTGAAGTAACCCACTTAGTGTCTGCAAGAGTTTCATTCCTTCTTCTGTCAATAGCATTATCTGGGCTACAGAGACCTTATTCCAGCTATAGCTTTTAAGTCACTTTAGGGACAGTAACTGTTAGTGGCCATTTACCACTCTTCTCAGCTGTACAGGAATTGTTCCAGAAGAATGCATTTTGGCTGAGGTCGCCTGATTTGAGTACATGCCTCCAATACACACAGAGTTACTGTAGTTATGACCTCTTTTAAAAAAAAAAACAAACCACCCATATTGCTATAGGCAATATTGTGTAGCTTCAGTATGGAATGAGTGTGAGCATAAGAAGAGAACAACCACATTGAGAATGCTAATTTCAGCCACCTGGTGACATTCTATTCTCCGCTTCCTCTCATCCTCCAAATAAAGTACTTAAAAATCAGAAAAAGTTTTGCAGCTGCCACAGTGTTTCCAAATACACCCATATTGCTATCACCCCTGACACCACCCCAGCCAAAAAAAGAGGGGTGAATCTATGAAAAGTTCTGTTTTTTCTTCCCAAATGGTTCAACTTAACCCTTTTTTCTGTCATGCAGGTCAAGGATGGCCTTCCAATTTCAGTTGAAGAGAAATGGCATTTAATGCATTTGAGCAATTTTATGCTCAGCAACCAGATGTTTCAATGTAGAGAGGGGGACTCTGAACCTCTGAATCTTGAGCCAGCTTATATAGAGCCTGTTTGTAATCACATGCCTAAGTGATTGGCATGAGTCGCACAGTTTGGCCTTCATGTGCATACTCCTAGCTATAGGGGACTTCTAGCATGAGGCAGAGATATTCATGCTCTCTAATAACAAAGTACTCTTTTATCTCTGGTTTTGTCAGGTGAGCCAACATTAAAGTGCAAATATCTGTATAGTTAATTCCCCAGGAGCTACCCTTAAACGACAATAGATAGAAATTTGGTGGAGGTGTACGCTCAGAGAAAGACAGCGGCACCTTCCTGAGTGGGTAATGATTTATCCTTGAAAATTTCATTGCTAACTATGGGTATCCTCAAAACTGAAAAGGAGGCAAATGCAGGTCTCTTGTAGTTGCATATTTGAGTGATAGTACCTGGGATCTAAGCTCTTCCATATATTTGAAGTAATGTTCAAGTTACCTAACCATACCTGAATGTTTCAAGAGATCTGTGGCCACCAAGGAACATCATGGTTGTCACTCAAATGCATGTTACAGCCTTTGTTACTTTGCAGGAGCAGTTGGATGCAACTGGACTTTCACCATGTACTAGCACACTTTCCTGGTGAGCATTGTTGGTAGAACAGATAGAAATTTCAGTTAAAGATTGTTTAATATTTGCTTTAAAGGATCCAATTGTCAGATGTTGCTTTGGTCAGGACATTCCCATATTATGTCACTGCCTCAGCCTTACCCTTCTCTTAGAGATTAAACTCCAACAGCTCAGACATTTCACTGTATAAGATTAGGGTAAAGTAGCTTGTTTTGTTCATGTAAAAAGAATTGTTAAACCTATTTAAGTTTTTTGTTTGTGTTTCTTTGCTTTCAAATAAGACTTAGAAGTCCATCTGAAGTTTGAATATCTTCACAGCTGAAGACTCCATAAACTTTCTAGGGAACCTGTTACAGTATTTTATCAGTCTCACAGTAAGAAATCTCTTTTCCTTATGTTTAGATGCAATTTTCTGTTTTTCAGTTTGTTCCCATTGCCTCCTGTCTTGTGATTGGATACAACTAAGGAAAACCTGATTTTATCGGCTTTACTTGTTGCATTGAGTATTTATATATGTATACGTTTGTTGTTTTTTGTAAATAATTTTATATATAATAGATATAAAAAGTATATGTACCCTCCCTGAAGCTTCACTTCTCCAGTCTGAGCAGCCCCAGCTCTCTCAGCCTCTTTGTATGAGAGATGCTCCAGTCCAATTGTCATCTTTGTAGTCCTGCACTAGACCTGCTTCAGTATGTCTATATCTTTCCTGTACTGGGGAGCCCAGAAGCTGAACCAGAAATTCAGGTGTATTTAATCAGGACTGAGCAGCGGGGGATAATCACCTCTTTTGACCTGTTGGCAAGACTCCTCATAATGCAGCGCAGGAGAGGTTTTTTTTTGTCCTGAGGGTGCATTTCTCGCTCATGGCCAGCTTACTATCCCGACAGGACCCTCACTTCCTGCTCTGCAGACCTGCTTTCCAGATGGCCAGCGCCCAGAGCTTACTAATACCTGGGGTTATTCCTTCCCAGATACAGGACTTTGCATTTTCTTTGTTGAACTTCATGAGGTTTCTGTCAGGGCCTCATCCACCCTTTACAGGTCCTTCTGTACACCTTGTATACAACCAGGCACAACTAGGTGATGTATCAGGCTCTCCTCCTACTGCAAACCTGTTGAGGGCCTACTCTGTCCCATCTTCCAGGTCACAAATGCAAAAGTTAAAGAATGCATGAACTCAGTATTTATCCCAGGGATACACCACTAGTGTCTAGCCTCCATCTAGAATTTGTGATGCTGATAACAGCCCTTTCAGCTCAGTAGTTCAGTCAGTTTTCAGTCTACCTCAATATCCTCTCATCTAGTCTGTACTTCACCTGTCAATGACGATGTTACAGGAGACAATGTCAAAAGCCCTGCTAACATCAAGACAGACAACATTTACTGCATTCCCCTTATCCACCAAGGCAGTCTTTTAATTGCAGAAATCAATCAGGTTTGTTAAGCACAACATTCCCTTCCTAAATCTGTGCTGACTGCTCTTGATCAACTTCTTGTTCTTCATGTGTTTGGAATGGATCCCAGGATCAGTTTTTCCCCTGCCTTCCCTGTGATCGAAGTCAGGCTGACAAGCTTGCAGTATCCCAGATCCTACTTTCACTTCTTGAAGATAGGGCTGAAATTTGCTCTTTTCCAGTCCTCAAGAACTCTCCAAGTCACAACCTCCTTTCAAAGATAATTGAGTAACCACGTAATATCATCAGCCATCTCCCTCATTTTCCCTAGACACCTTTTTGTTACTGATGTATGTGTACAAACTTTTTGTCCCTTGTGTCTCTTGTGAGATTCAACTCCATTTGGGCTCTTGCTTTCCTAACCCCACACCTGAAGGCTCAGACAGTATCTCTATATTCCTCCTAGGTTACACACCTTTGCTTCCACCTTTTGTACACTTGTTTTATGTCTGAGTTTAGTCAGGAGTTCCTTGTTCATTCATGCAGGTCTCCTACCACTTCTGCATGACTTTTTATGTGTCAGGATGGACATTTCTTGAGCTTAATGGCAGTGATCCTTGAATATCAAGAAGTTCTTGTGGAACCCTCTTCCCCTCATGCCCATATTCCATGGGATTCTGCCAAGCAGACCTCTGAACAGGCCTATGTCTACTGCCCTGAATCCTGGGTCTATAGTCCCACTTTTTGCTCTGTTTAGCCCAAAGTTCTGTCTCCAGCCAGTCCTTTCTTGCTGTCAGCAGGAGATCCAGTAGAGTTATTCTCCTCAGGAAGTTGTCAAAAATGCACTTTAGAAACCTCCTGGATTGTTTGTGTCCTCCTCCGCTGTCCCTCCTGAAGATATCAGGGTCGTTATAGTTTTGCATGAGGACCAGGGCCTGTGACCATAAGGCTTCTTCCAGTTGTCTGAAAAAGGCCTCTTTCCTGGTCAGGAGATCTATAGCAATAGGCACAACTATGTCACCCATGTTGATCTGCTCCCTGAAACTGAGTCTCATCTGTGTAAACAGTTGAATTACAAATCTCTGAAAAGTTCTGTTTGTGTTTTCCGAGTAGGTAAATGTTACAAGCTGCACTGAAAGTCTATTCACTAATATGTTTCTGTTACTTTGGTTTGACTTTCTGGATTTGCAATTTTAGTGTCTAATTATTTGGCCTGGGAAGAGAGAGGGGGCTGATGTGTCATTTCTGCCAAACTGGAGGAGCAACCTGAGCAAAGAGATGCTTATGAATCCAGACATCTGTTCAAACAGAAATTAAGTGGTTTCTCTTTTGCAAAAATTTTCATAAATATTTAGTTATGTGACCGGCCCTTCTTTTTTGGCTTCAATTGTTCTAATACATATAGAGTCAAACAGCATTGATCAGTAGTTCAGATAGGTGCTCATAAAAGGTGTGACCTTGCATTTGTTACTGAAATTTGTTCTGCTACCCAGGGAGAGATTCTGCAAAGTCTTCTCAAATATTGACTAATTTATTTCATGTTGCTATTTCTGGCATCTCAGTCTTACCCTTGTTTTCAGGGTTTAATTTATATTTGTACAACTATTCTGTACAAAACCAACCCTAGCAGAGATGCACGGATTACTGCATTTTGATATTTTTGCCAAGTTGAAAAATGACCATTCATTCCCACTGGTATTTTCTGGCTAAATGCATAACTTCACTGAATTCAATGACAGAACTCCTCTTACTTTAGTAGTATTCAAATTTCACCATTTGTCTCTAGTCCATGGCAGCACCCTAAGAACTCCACTGCTCAAGGGAGACAGCAAAGACTGTTGGTACTCCGAATAAATTATATCAGGTGTTATCACTTTAGAAAAATTTGTGGCGGTCTTTTTTTTTTTTTTTGTATTTGTTTTTTGTTTTGCTTTGGTTTGGTTTTGGTTTTGGTTTTTGTTTTTCTTCAAGTGTAATGCTTGAATGGCTATTGACAAAGAAATAATTCCATCTTCCTGTTTCTGTTCAAAAAGAAAAAAAAGTGAATGCTAAAATTCATGTTCTATGTCCTTTCAGAAGGACGTCTACCTCCAAGTATTCTGAAGTTTGCTTGTTCACTCCATTTCTCCCACACCTCCATTTGTTTCGCATCCCCCCCATCATACAAACTGCGTTTTGATGCATAAAGAACAGATTTTGCTTTCAAACTGGCTCATTGCTGTCTTTCAAGAGGGTTGTGAGGGGATCTGTTCTCCTGGAAACTTTCTGATGGCACTTCTGCTGCACAGATTGCATATTTCAGCACAGACACCCATTTCTTTGCACATGGGAAACAGGATGATGCACCAAATACTATTCATGTTGCATGAGAATGGCTTCTTCATTAGAAATAATAAATGTGCATGGGCCTTGCTCAGCTTTTGGGCACCCACTGTGTTGGCTGCTGAATATGCAGATAGCAGCCCGAGTAGCTTGCAAATCAAAAAGACGGGGCTGAAAAAAGCTAAGAGAAGAAATAGAAATGAAATTAAATAACCTGAGTTTAAACGCCAGCTCAGTTGCAGACTGGGACCCAAGACTCTGTTTTTAACACCTGCTCTGACACCTCATGCTCTTTGCTGTGCTGTGCCCCTGTTCTTCTAACCAGCTCTGTGGGAATCTGGCATTGCAGATATCCAAATTTATTTGGACCTTTTCTCTAGGAGCCAGACTGTTGCAGATTACAGATATGCTGCTGGAGATTGTTTTTCTTCTCTAAGACCCTCTCAAAGACCCTTGTCTTTGTTCTGTTTCTCTCTCCTCTTCACTTGCTGTTGACTGTATTTGGGTATTTTACTGATAGGTGTTTCAGTTATGCAAGAATGAGATATATTTGCCCTCCATTTCCCAATTCAGCTTTGTTTAAGAACAAAGCTTTCTGCTGTATACTTACTCCTAATGGAACTTCACCAGCTCTGTTTTTATCTCCAAATTGTGGCACCTTGAATTTATCATACATTTATAGTGAAGTTTCATATGTCAGTGATGCAAGTTGGGATTTTTCGTTAGTACGTTGTTTCAGCATGCCTGTCTAAAAGCATTATTATGACACTTTTTGCTATTACAAGGAAATACTTTAAAGTCTCCACTTTATTTTCCTTCCAGTAGATAGGCTGACCTCAGTGTGCTCTTAAGGCCTCTTCTATTTGTGTTTACCAAAACACTGTGCATATTTTCAAAACCAGTTACTGAATTCTTTGCCAGAAATTTGTGGTATGGAAGAGGCTTTCATTTTACAAGTGAAGAATCCCCATTCCTAAAAGATAACCTCCTTTCAAGTATGTCCAGTTAACAGTCCAAATCAAAGTGCCTAATGCATGAGAAATATAGTGCATTAGAAATACAGTCCATCATCACTCCAAGCCAAAGTGCCTAATGCATTAGAAATGTAGCCCATTATGCTCTGAAATCTGCAGTCCAAAGTATAGAACTCAATCTTGTTACACAGACTGTCACAGGCTGTATTATTTTTATATTTAAAATTCATTTTATTGGGGTTTTGGCATAGCGTAATGTTCATATGAGAAATGAAATCTCCCAAACAAGATGTTCAGTCATTGAATGGATTGCAACAGGAGTCTCTGGTCTAAGGCCTCCTGCGGGGTTGTCTTCAGCTGGATCAGGAGATAATTCTGAAAGCCCTGCCTGACGCAGTTATAGCCCCCTAACTGGGGTTCTGTATGAGCACCCCAGCACAAGCATATTCCTTCATTATTGATATCTAATTATAGCTAATCTGAACCACATGCAATAGACTATCGTATGTGATTATTTGTATATCAGCAGCAACAGTTTCAAGTGACTCTTGCCAAATAGTTTATATCTGTATAAACTGATCAGTTTTGCGTCAGGGATCACTGAGGATAATCGTTGGAAGTCATACTCCATGCTGCGTGTTAAGTAGCCTAAAGGAATCTTTGGAATCTTCTAAAATTACCACGAGGAGAACTCCTGTACCAATTAGACTCATAGAATCATAGAACCATAGAATCACTTGGGTTGGAAAGGGACCTTAAAGATCATCGAGTTCCAACTCCACTGCCATGGGCAGGGACATCTCCCACTACACCAGGTTGCTCAAAGCCCCATGCAGCCTGGCCTTGAACCCCTCCAGGGAT
>JAOQGL010000019.1:67347687-67374309 GCA_027564165.1 Gallinago nigripennis
TACATGGTGCATTGTCCTTGGCAGATGATTAGGGAGCAAGAATGATCTCCGAAAGCCAGGCTGACTTCTATTCAGTGCTTTACATATGTAGCAGACACTATACTTTTTTTTTTTTTTTCAATAGCACATTCTTTCCTGCCCTCTTTCTTGCAAAGGCCATAACCATTTTTTACAGATTTCCTGTAACTCTTTTTTTTTTTTTTTTTTCTGTTTCTCTTTCTGTAAAACAGCATTGTCTACCTGTAGATGTCTCTATTTGAATGTGAGGAAAGTCCATGTTGGACCAGCAAGCAGCACCAGAACACACTGGTGATGAAATCTGACTCTTGAGCATCTTCACTTAATATTAGAGGAGAACAAAGCACATAAGGTAGAACAAAGTTATCCTTTCAGCCTTTCTTCTTCATATATTTATGTGTGTTTATATATATATTTGTATATATATATAAAATGTACAGTTTAAATGCCCATATCTGCATTTGTTTCTGCTACCTAGATGGTTTAATTGGTTGCTCTGAGCACTAGTTGATTAAAAAAATCAGATGTTTTTATTAAGTCCATGATGGAAGTTAAAGTCCATATTTTGTATTTCTTTCTCTTTGAAATTGCTCGACAGATAACAATCCAGGAATACTGATTCTGAAGGTGTTTATTTTTGCAAGTGAATGAAGGTATGTGTAAGAAATCCAAGAAGGTATTGATAAACAAATTCAGGAACTGGGTCTTGAAACTGCTGGGATATAAACATTTCCCAGAGGGTTTACGAGATTGATTTACTAAGAACTCCTGGATGCTTTCTCATATTTTCTTCCCATCCTTCTACATCCTGATTTTTGCTCTGCCTTTACCTTTTACAGATGTATCTGTGGGAGTCTGCACCAAATTTTAAAATGCAGTCCAGATTCTTCATGAAATATCATTTATTACTATATTCCCACTATACTTACACTATATAAGGAAAAAACATACACTGATTAGTAGGATTCAGAAGTCCAGATAAAATAAAAAAAATGTTTTGTGAAGCCATGTTTGATGGCTGATAATATACCTAGTTAGCTGTCAGCTTTCCAGAAACAGATGGGTTATTACAGATGACAAAACTCTTGAACTCAAAATAATTATTGTACTCTTTTCACGGAGGTTTCAGTGAGCAGAGTCGGTTTAACTATGTGGCCTCATTCTCTGGTCCGAGGATGGCTGTGCCTAACAGTGCTTTGGGAAGGATTAAGTCAGATTCTGCTTCCAGACTGCACATCCTTTGATCTGCTAGGCTGTTAGTTCTCTTTTCATCTAGCAACAGGAATATGAAGGTTCTATACATAATAAAATAAGAATATAAATTATTAAATTGAGGTATCCTATACTTTTCTACTTTGCTACTTTTAATTTTTTGTAGTTGTCTTTCCCAAGTTGCTATCTGGATTGCATGCTATCTGGATGCAACTGGATTGCATGTTTCCTTGGGCAAGAGGTGATGCGTAAGGGCTGCTTTAGCTGCTAAACTTAGTCTAAATACAAGAAAATAAATAGACAAGTAAACATGGACAGTTAGTCTGTGAAGCATGCTTCTAGTGAAGCTGTATTTATTTGTTTGCTTGTTCACTTGTTTGCACATATAACTGTAGAACACTGGGAAATTACAAGATAAGTAGGAGATATGGGTGGGAAAAGTCATGCTATCACAGACCAGATATCTAAGTCTGGCTTGTGTTCTCTGACTGTTTCTGTAGGGCTGTGCACAGCTGGGACTTCCGTGGCTTGTCACGAGGGCTGAAGACCGTTTCCAGACCTCAAGAGCAGGCTCTCTTCCACATGCCTCGCTTTCAAGCATCTTTCACAAAGGAAAAAGAAAGGCTGAATGAGCTGCTAGCTGTATTTATGTGTTCCCTAAGTCTAGTTTCATAAGTCCTGAGGAAATTTAAAGACCTCAGGATGCAATTTTAATTATAGTTTTACTTTATTTCCTATTTATTTTTTAACTTGTTAAGTATTCTAGGATGAGAGCAACATGCAAATAAAATTGTTTTCCACTACACAGGGGAGTTAAAGGCTGTTTATTGCACAAAAAACAAGCTTAAAATACAAAATGCAAGTAGGAAAGCAATGAAGCTTATTGAAACCAGTGAAACATTCATGTTCTCAAAAAGCAGAGTGGTGGGATTTCTTTGGGGGTTTTGTTTGTAGCATTTACTGTTGAAAGTGTGTGTGACTTTAAATCTGCACTACTGATCTGGCTATATGATTTCTGGCAGAATGAAGTATGAAAATAAGGTACACATTTGCAAGAGGCTAAAATGAAATCTGTTAATAATTGCTGTGGGTTGAATTGTAAAGGAAAGCATTACGCTGTTAATGGTAAATGGACAATTTGTGCAGATGGTAGTTCAGAGATGCCACAATCCCCATGTGCAACAGGTTCGTGGCAGAAGATGTTGGAGACTGAGACACCTCATCAGGCACAACTTACTTCTTTTCCCTGTGCATTACTTGGGAAATCCAGGCTGTAGTTTGTGCTCATCTGGGTTTGATGGTTTTCAACAAAGCCATTACTCTGACATTGGAGACAGTGCACTTTGTTTGGCTTTTACAGGCAAACTTGTTTTGTGTAAGTACACACATGGAGTTTTCACATCATCTGTATTCTCTAATTGGAAAAAAGGCCTTGTGATGAAGTGTGAGAAGCAGCAAGCTTCCTCATGTCACCACAGCGTGTGTAATGTCATTCAAACGACAGCAGAGACTACTTATAACATATGAAAGAATGTCCTAAGCTCTTCCTTCTGGAAAGACCCCAAAGTACAAATATTCATGTGACAATGCTATTCAGTATATGTTGTCTTATTACACTTCTGCAAGCTCATTTTACTGGTGATAATAAGTGCTTGTTTGTTTTTCAGTTGGGTAACTTAATGTAATTCTTAAATTTTGAATTCTTTTGGCTTTATTAATACGTTCGTTATTCCCATTCCCCCTTCCAAAACAATGGGGAAAAAATACCCTGACTCACAAAAACTATGTTAACCAAAATATATCGGTTATTTGGGAGAGGACAGGAGATAGGGGCATATCAAAGCCTTGCTATGACTGTTGCTAAATCTTTCAGAGTGTATTTTTTTTTGTTAGATGAGTGTGGTTTCCACATGCCTGAATTTTTTGTTTTGTCCAGCAAGCTGGTTTCACTTGAGCTTGTCTAGGACATTAAAGCAAGCAAATAAGGATGAAACCTGCTTTGTGCTCTCTGCACTTGTGAGCACAGTACAATGACATTTTTTTCTTAAGGAATCAAAACTATTTTTCTGATGGTCATGCCAATGTAATAATTTATCCTCTACAAAGTACTGCATACTTTCCATCAGCAGAGACAAACTGTTAGTGTTTTCTTTGCAGACAATTGCATTTAAAAATGTTGTTTATTTTGCTTCTCATTAAACTGAAGTGATGATTTGATTAAGTTTTTTAACAGCAAAAACAGACTCATTTTAAAGTAGTAATGGATGACATTGGGTTCTGGAGTAAATATAAGAATATACATGCGTATGTCTAACTCTACTTATATTTATGCATATATCTGTGTATATATGCATGCATACATGTATATACATATATATGCATAAATATAAGTAGAGAAGAGATACGTAATTTGAAGAAGGAAGTTAGTAAACAAAAATGTCAAGGGGATTTCAAAGTTTACAAAGGTGCTATCTGTTGGTCAACATGCTGTTATTTCTCCATGTGTGATTTAGCAAGGTTTAGAAAATAAATCCTGTAACAAGGATTAGATGCTAAGCCACTGAAATTAAAAGAGAGGAGGAAATAATCCCAACTGGCCATTTTTATGTAGATGAGATGACAAACTGGCTCCCCACCCTCATGTCTGACCTTCTGCTGGTCCCTGGACAAACTGCTTCACATTGCCAGTTTGCCATTTCATATGCTGGTTTATGAAATGTTTGGAGATTTCTTAAAGGGAAATCCTTTATGCTATTAAATTTGCTCATGCAGTTTAAACCACTACCTCCTTGGTATTAGAATCTCCATTGCATTACAGTATGTCCCCAGCAGAACTGGAGGAATATCCTGAAGACATGGAGATGGATGGTGAAACTTTGTGCCATCTTCATTCTTGACCTTAGTGGCTCCAAGATTTTAACTTCCTTTTCCTATAGGAAGCCATTTCCTATATTTTGTACTGTTTATTTGGGCTTGCAATGTGCCATATTCATCTCCCTCTTCACTCAGAGAAGTTAAACTTTTTCAGGCACCTTCTTTTCTAGCAGATCCCTTCATTTGTCCTGCCTGTTGAGTAGATTTTCTTTAACTAAAGGCACATCTCTGCAAATAATAGTATTTGAGGACATCTGGAACTTTCTGTCCTCACATTGAAAACTTTATCACTGTCAGCATTCTTCTAAAGAATAAGAAATGTACTGATAACATTATCAGCATCCTTATGATGAATAGCTTGAGCAGCTATTCCAGTCACATATACTGAAGGACTATGCTCAGATGAGGCTTTTACCTATACTGAGAGAAGACAAGGGCATACAAAAGAGCTTTGGCTCTCTTTAAGAGGTTACAGCTCCCTCATGAACTGGGCAAATGAAGCAAAAGAATATTGTTAATCATTCATTTAAAAGTCTGTCTTCTGCACACCACTAGGGAACACCATCATCAGCAGGAGGTATCTAAGCAAGGTAAATATTTATCTGTTAACTCTGGAAATCAGTGCAACTGTATATACACCAGTTAATAAGATTAGAGGGACAGTCTGCACACCCTCTTTGGGTCTCTCATGACATATGTGCCCTAAATTTTACAAAGACAACAAACACTTTTGTACATTTGTTGCAGGACCTCATCGTCAAATTCAAGTGGAGGATAAACATTGCTTTCCAGGAGCAATATAATTGTTCAGATCTCTAAAAGAACTTCATGCTTTTGAATGTGACTTAAACAGGTAA
This sequence comes from Gallinago nigripennis, assembly GCA_027564165.1. Classification (NCBI taxonomy): domain Eukaryota; kingdom Metazoa; phylum Chordata; class Aves; order Charadriiformes; family Scolopacidae; genus Gallinago; species Gallinago nigripennis. The sequence goes on from JAOQGL010000019.1 coordinate 67,352,649, forward strand.
AAGAATGAATTCTAATACGAGCACTTATCTTGACAAAGAAAACAGTTTGGTAGTGGAATTGAATCTCATGCAAAAATTCCAGCAGTGCATCTTGTTGCTGGCTAGGTTTTTCTGCATGGGAATCTTATCCCCACAGGTTCTCACTGTGTGTTTCTCTGTTGTGAAGACTCTTTGTGTGCTTGAACTTTCCCCAGGATTACTGACAGCGGCTACTTATGCCTATGTCTTCTGTGTCTTATCAATATTTAGGCAAAATTGCCAGTTGTACAGCTAAAGGGGTCAGGACATCAGTGGATGTTGGATATACTCAACAGCTGTCTTGAATTACACCAGCTGAGCCTGGCAAAGGCCATGTCACTGGTGAATTTGCTCCTTGCCAGTTGATACACGTGAGGGATGGGGAGGTGCTGGTTCCACACCTGTTTGGTATTCCTATGCTCATCTTGGAAAACCAACATGATGAATTCACTTCTCTTGAAGACTCTGACATCCCTTTTGTGATGCTTTTCCTATTCTCAGCACCTGAAAAACATCTGATTTGTTAACATCAAACAGAGTAATTTGCCATATTATGTAGTATGCACTCAAAATGCAGTCTGGTTAAGGAGAAGATACTACACTTTTTGCAGCTTGATCTGTGTTGATATGCTATCCTTTTAACCCTAGGCATTTCAGAAGCATAGTGGAGGTATTGGCACTGTCACCTGGAACAGTGCTATACCCTGTTCTGAGATGAAAGGCATTAGCAGGCCAGTGCGTAGATTTAAAACGCAAAGACTGTCATAGACTTTATTAAAACAGTGAATTGTGCCAATCCCAAAATCCCGAGGCTCAAGAGAAAATGTGGTCAAACCTCTCTAGGCATAACAAGTTATTGAAGGTAATAGTTGGAGTTGTCTAAAGGCTGGAAGGTCAAAAATAACACAGTACATTAAGCAAACATTTTTCTCAACACAGGACAGAGAAGCTGCTAACTGGAAGTTATGTTTGTGGATAAAATAAGTTAGAATTGAGAATGGCAAGTAAGAACTTGAAAGGAATATTTTTATTTTTTTTTAAACTAATAACTCCTCCAGAGAAACCATTTTATGGACAGATTCTGAAATGGATAGACTAAAATCTTCTCCATGTTCATTGTGTACATTTCAATGTCATAGATATCTAATAGATGACTATGGCATAGGCCTGGGCTGAATTTTTTTTCCCAGTTTGTCGTTCAGGAATTAGGCAGGAGTTTTGGTATGTAGGTGAGCTGATTGACAGAGTGGATGATGAATTTACTTTCTTTTCCATGGCTTGCTCTGATACTTTGAGAGTTCCATCTTTCAGGAGGGCAGGTGTCTCTGAGTAATTTTTTTATCATATAGGTATACTGAGATTTAAGCATACTACGTAATGTGTAGTGGAGCAACCATATGAGGAACCTAATACTGACACCTGTGATAAGGCAGTGATATTGTTACTAGTACCTAAGAAAGCTGGTCTCATACCTATGATAAAAGTGCACGCCTGTAACAAACAGATTAAATACATTTTCAAACAAAGATACCAGAAAAATATGGTAAGCCATAGGACTCTTGGTCATTTTGCTATTGATTTCTTAGGGAAGAAGCTCAGACACTTTGCTAATGATGACAGCTTAAAACCTTAGAAACACACACATATGGAGGACTACTCTGATGGTATTGACTTTAGTATCTAAGCCTGTCATTTGAGCCCTTAATGAAGTACAGCTATTGAAATCAGACCAGGCAGAGGTCACTGAAAAGCCTGCTTTTAAATGGTTCATGGACTATGTTTGATTTTTAAAATCCATTTCCATCCACTGTAGATGCAGATGTGCTGTCAAAATTCCTTCATAGCTAGACAAAGCTGCTTTGACCAGGAGCATTTTGTCAAGGATATTTAGTCATCATCTTCCTGAGAATTTGCTCAATTTAAGCATGTTTAACAGTTTGTGAAAATTAATTTTGCAAGAAGAGAAAACTGTTGAAGTAAATCTTCTGTTCCGATTACCAGCACTTCTGAATGAGGTCTGCTTCCCATCTCTGAACAGTACTGTGGTTTCTCCTGGTGCTGAAAAGTGTGCGTCCATGTCACTAGCTCCACAAGGGAAATACAGCTCTCTTCTACCACACTCCGACTTCCTGTGGACTGAAATGGTGTCTGATTAGAAAATATATTGATTCCATGTGTTTCCATTCCACCTGAGAAACCATAGAAGCCAGTTCACTGTTCAGAGGGAGAAATTTTTTTTTTTTTGTAAGAGATATGCCTGCTGTCTCTTTTATCAGTGGCAAGTGGCAGGAGAAAGAGCCTTTATTTACTCTGATTTTTTTTTTTTTTCTGTGCTATAGCTGCAGATACTGGTCTGCTTTTTTCTTATAACTGCTTTTTTTCAGGGCCAGCCTCAAAAATCAGAATCCTTCGTCTGTTACTTTGTGCTGCTTTGACGAGAGAAACTGCTGCGAAATATCCTAGAGAAATGCTGGTAGCCATCATAGATATATTTAAAAGACAATTTTACTTTTATTAATTTAATTTTTGATTCATTTTGATCTGGAAATTAACAATCACAAACTATTTTGTTTTAAGTATCCAATCAATCATCTGTAGAAGATCTTTCAAAACCTGTCAGATATATCTGTCTGGATAGGTCTTACAGATGACCCACTTGAGAAAGAAAATACTTATAAACGTCTGTCTTTTCCGGAACCATTTAAGGATAGCATTTAAGGACTTTTCCCTTTCCAGGCTACAAGGATTACAGGCTGTTAAAACCCACAGAATTGAATGAAAATCTGTAAGTTGTCCAGCCTGCTTGTAAATAGCCAAATAATGAATATTTGCTTTGTTGGAAGCCTCTAAGGGATGATGCTTGTGGTATTAGGCACTGAAGACATGCCTACGAAGAAACAGCCTGGTCCTGAGCAGTTTATTGACTTCAGGTTTACAACAGAGAGGCAAAAAGAAGGAGAAGATAAACGTCATTATTTGTTCTTTACACAATAGGGGACTGAGGCAGAGGGTAAACATCTTCCTGGCATACAGACTCAGTTAACCCTTATCTCTGGGGGTCATATCTCCTGTCTGGCTTCTTTCAAATGGCAAGTGCCAGGAGGAACAGAAATCATGGACTCCTTCTAGACAGTTGTTAGCCAGAGCTGGAGAGAGAGGAGGAGCTCCTTGGTTTAGGGGATATTCGCTGAGCAAATTCACCATGTACACCTTCATAACCTTAAACTTTGAGGTGTTTGTCAAAGTGCTTTTAAAAGGTGGAGCTCAGTGAATAAGCCAAGAGAAAAGACCTGGTTGTCCTTTCACCGTTTTCAAAGATGAGTCTTAAAGTCTAAAGAAACTTTGCTTTCTTGTAGAGTCCTCAATGTCCTAGAAATTTTGGTGGTTTCTCTGGGAAACACTCCCATTAAAAAGATGGGTGCTGAGAAAGTAAATACATTAGCAATGCTAGTATCTAACTCTGATCAAGACTATAAAAACAGCTAAAGAAATTGCCCCAGTTAATAAACTTCCCATGCTGAAGTTTATACATCCTGCTCTTTGTGATTTATGTTCACTTTCCTTTTTTCTAAAGTTGCTTGTAAAGCATAGCACCATTGCTTATTTCTGCTATTGTTAACTTTCCATTGCTGCAAAGCAATTTTTGCTTGTTGCTGTGACATTATGTCCCAAGCCTGAGCTTTCCCACAGAATTGCATCATTGCTCTACAGCACAATAATGTAGAATTTGGAGCAGGAAAAACCACTTTTGAAACAGAAGCAGAAATGATGAAGTAGAACAATCGTGCTGCTACCCTGCAGCCTTTTTAATTAACAGAATCGATCACTTCTTGGAAAGGATAGAGTGATTTGATAGAATGCAGTGAGAAAACACCTCCTTTTAAGGGCAGGAATAGTCCCTTTCTGACACTCCCACTGTTTTTTTAAATTGCTCTGTGCTGATCACCACAGAGGAGAGAAAAAAAAATGGTATTTTTTCTTTTTTCATATATATTTAGAACCTCAGAGTCTCCAGAAAGATAGGTGACTTTATGGCAGACTGCTGTCACAGGACAAGGCCTGCTTTCTCAAAATACTAGTTAATGGTAAAATGAATTACCTAGTTCAATATGGTAAATACATGCTGTTTCAAAACACATTTTAAATGTAAAGCCTTCACTGCTATACATACACATGTACATGCAGACATTATAAATATTCTTTAAACAGGTTTTCCAAGTCAGAAATGTTACCATTTTTTTTATGCAACCCACAAAGTTTGTAACTCAGAAGAGTTTTGAATTAAAAAAAAATCTACTTAGCACTAAACCCATGTGTATTCTTATTCAAATAATAGAAGTGGGGGCCACTTCTTCAAAAGTCCTTAACACTTGCTGAAATATCCGACCCTTACAGGCAACTGAAAACCTATTGCTCTTCATGGATTGCTCTTTCAGTAGGACAGTAGAATTCATGTGGGTGAATCAGACTTTGCTAGGTGCATAGATGTTTGCCTATCCATTAGAGGAGCCCAAATTGTTTACATGGAACACGTTATCCATTACAAAAGCAGACAAGCCCACAAAAAAATCTACCAAATCCCATTCTAATGAAGCCCCTGTAACCCCAAATTTACTGTATCTGTTTCATCCTGAGGTAAGGTCTTCATACTACTCATAACTACAGAAACTGAGGATTAAAAAACCCCACTTTATGTCTTCTGTCATCCTCACAAATGTGAAACTGGAATGTCAAGAATGCCTGACGTACATATTTGCATGCAATGGAGCTTCTCTTGTAGATAGTCTCAAAAATAAGGTTACCAAAACTGTATATAAAGTATCACAGTTAATTTTCTAGAAGGTTAAACAGCTTTGGAGTACTAAAAATGCGGAACACTTTGATTATTTTAGTTCTATTCCTTTGCACTTATTATGTTTTTCTTAACACATATATTTTCAGCCTCATTGCACAGATACATATAAATATATATATCTACATATACATATACATATATATATATATCTACATCTACATATACATATATATATATTTCCCCCAGAATGGATGGGTATGTTTGTCTGTGCTGATGTAATGTACAGATCTATCAATTACTTCGGTACTGAACTGAATATAATTAGCCTCAACAAATTATTTTTGTTGTCTGATACACGCAGTAGTAGAGCAGTTGTTTTTCTTCATAAGCCAAAATATTGCCAGCACCAGGCCTGCACTATTGTAGAGTTTACCAGGAGGCAGAAAATAAAAAAGTTCTTTATGTCTAACAATTTCACTTGTAGAAGAATCAGACCTACCATTTTAGAAATAGCATATTAAATGTCCTTTCCAGGAAACTCAGGTAAAAAAATTATGTTGCAGCAGGGATGTATGACATTTTTTGAGATTTCTCCCTTGAAAAAACAGTGAATTAACAAAAACGTGGTGTCAGGAAAAATAGTAGCCTGGCTGTCTCAAACCAAGTGGCGACGTATTAAGCATGGCTGGATAGAACCATGGCCAAGATCATAGGCAGGTCCTGCTTCACAGAGCTGATCTCCTTCTATGATAATCACCTGGTTAGTGGATAAGGTAAAGTGGATGTTGTTTACCTGGACTTTAGTAAAACCTTTGACACAGTTTCCCAGGTGTGTGTGGGGCGGTGTGCCCACGTGGCCAAGAAGGCCAAGAGTGTCCTGGCCTGTATCAGGAATAGTGTGGTGAGTAGGACTAGAGAAGTGATCATCCCCCTGCATTGAGTACTCGTGAGGTCCCACCTCAAATACTGTATTCAGTGTTGGACCTCTCACTGCAAGAAAGACATTGAGGTGCTGGAGCCAGTCCAGACCAGGGCGATAAAGCTGGTGAGGGTTCTGGAGAACAAGTCTTACGAGGAGCGGCTGAGGGAACTGGAGTTGTTCAGCCTGGAGAAAAGGGGTCTGAGGCGAGACCTTATCACTCTCTATAACTACCTGAAAGGAGGTTGGAGTGAGGTGAGGGTCAGTCTCTTCCCCAAGGTAATAAGTGATAGGACAATAGGAAATAGCCTGAAGTTGTTCCAGGGGAGGCTTAGGATGGATATTAGGAAAAATTTCTTCACAGAAAGGGTTATCAAACATTGGAACAGGCGAAGGGATTTGAATCCATGGAAGTGATTGAGTGACCTGGAGGTATTTAAAAGATGTGTAACACGGTGCTTAGGAGCATGTTTTAGTGGTGTTTTTGGCAATGTTATGTTAATGGTCGGACTTGGTGATCCTAAAGGTCTTTTCTAACCTAGACAATTCTATGATTCAATGTTTCTATGATTCTATGATTCTATACCTGCCACATGCATCCGGGTGCTGCCAGCTTCAGTGCTCTCATCTGCCTCTCTTGGGGGCTGCAGTCTTCTGCAGGTTCTTCATGGGCTGAGTGACAGCCAAGCCTCCTTGGTTTGCAAGGCCATTAAGTGGTAACCTGAAGTTTGCCTGTAATGACTTTGCTCTGAACATCACCCACATTTCTTTGCGTGTCTTAGTGCCTGCTGGCCTGAGCAGGCTGCTAGATCAGGTTGTGGTGATATTGCTATGTCTGGTGGGGCAGACTGGAGATGTGGTTGTCTGCTGTTGTACTAAGTGAGAAACAAAGATGAGGGCATACAGCATCCCTTTCTGCTAGATCAAATTTGCAGTTTTTTGGTTAAGTCTGGGGAGTTGAAGGCTTCCATGTGGATGACCCAGAGCACTTCTTTCCATCGATCCATGACCTCTTGCTGTACAGCTTACAGGAAGGTTTCAGAGAGCAGCTGTCTGCAGATAGTGATCAGTGAGCAGCCTGTCACACTAGCTACAGGAGGTCTCTGACACAAAGGCATGCAGCTTAAAAGCAGTCAGAAGTCTACAGCTTTGACCTTGTTATGCTGTCTTGTGTATAGGGAAAAGAAAACAAATTGTTAAGGCGTTCAAAGCTAATTAAATAGTTTGAGATAAATTTGACTGGTCCGTCATAACAGTGTGGCATATTAGGGCAAAAATAACCCTTATATGTGACATTGGTTTAAAACCAACTTTGGCTTTGCAGAAGTTGTAAAATTTTTATAATCATCTAATAAACTCATTTTCCACAACTTAGGATTTTAGTTCCAAAAAACCCAACACTTGTAAAATATTCTATCAAAGCTTTTGTGTAACATCTCTTTTCCTGATCCAGAGCCTGCAGCCTCCTATATTGAATTTCTATTAAATAATATATTTTAAATTATTGATTAATTAAATCAATAATTTTAATTATTGATATTTACTTATCAAAATGGCAGGTTGGTTTTATCCTATGACAAGAAAGCATAGCTGAGATTCATAAAACAGTAGAATTAATGGTGTGCTAATACACCGCATTTTTCACTCTGAGAAATCTAGTTCTCCCTCTGTACAATTGTATGACGATATGAGTAAAACTCCATGAAAAGAAATGAGAAAAATGAGAAAATCTGAGAAAATCTTTTTGTGTTATTGGGCACACCTGAGGGCACATAAACCTTCAGTTGTGAAAATAGAACTCGGTTGTCTGTTGTGGCATAGTTTGTACTACTGATAAAATCACTCCTTTTAGGATGCAGGTATCCAAAGGCAGGGCAGTTTTCCCTCAAATATGGCCTGATTTTTTTCTTTTTCCCTTGTTTTATTTTTGTTATCTCTGTCTTTTCCTCTTGTATTACAATGGGTAGCTTGTTAGCTCTGCTTAAATGATATGGTTGGCTTCTGCTGAACTTTCAAAGCTCAGAGGCTGCTGGTTTCCAGTGTGGTATCTTGTGCAAGCCCTTCCCAAAGCGAGTATGAGGAGGCATCCCATGTTGCCATGAGGCTTGCAGGTATTTTCGTCATTCTGCTGCTTTACCCTAATGCTTTATGCAGAAGAGGTGGCAGATGTACAAATGGCTTCATGAGGTGTATGACAATGATTAATGGAGCTAAGTGTACTAGGCTGCGGGATATGTCCACCTAATTAAATTTCCTCCAAGACTTCCTTGCTATATTGTTCCCAAATTTGCAAACTGTGATATCCTGTGCCCTCTAAGTGCTGTATGAGATAGCCTTTAACTGCAGTGACTGACTTCTGAAAAGCTGGTATGTTTCATATCCAGCATGAACTAGCGTCCTTTGCATGCACTTGGTTTCTGTCTGATCTGTGCTTGAGGGAGAGAAAAGCTGTCGTGTTTAGCTGGAAAGCAAATTCCTCACAACCTGCTCTTATGCCCAGTCCAAGGCATTGTGGATCTTAGAATATAATTAATATTTTTGGATAAATATTCAGAAAAAGTTTAGGGGGACCATGTCCTACTGCACTCTAATCATAGTCTTAAATTGGGTCAATTTCCTGGAAGATTGACTCAGAAGAAAACCAAATCAAAAGTTAAAGCCATGCTTTTCAAGCAAAACACTTAATTTTTAATTCCATATTTGAAAGTTACCTTTAATTTTATTTGTATATTTCATCTTACTAAGTTACATTTTTTAAAAAGAAGATGAAACCTGACTCTGCCATGAGAAATCTTATAAGTAGCAAACATTGATTAGGAAACAATAGTTTGGTGAGTTTGAAATTTTATCTTTTTATCTCTGCTTGTAAGAACCCTTCAAGAAAATGACACTTGCCCTCCCTTTTTGCTAAGCAATAGTGGGTTTTTTTTTTCAGTTTTTGTGAAGCAGGCTTTTTAAAGGAAGAATGCAGTACTGTAGCATCTGTGTGAATGAGCTCTGCCGTCAAAAAGAGCTTCTATTCACAGATTCCATTTGATCTTCAGCTACTGAGCTACAAAGATAAAGAATAAGAGAATTTGTGTACACATTTCTGAACTGGCCTGCTTAAGAAAAGACAGGCAATTTAAAAAAAAATAAATGAGACCCAGAAAAAGAGAATACAGGTACTCATTTGTTTACCATAGAGAATGCAATACTTTCCTCATACAGGAACAATTCAGCATACAAAAAGGGACTCTGAGCACTGAACGCTTTGAACTGCAAAGTGATAGCAAAAAGATGCTTATAAATCTAGCCCAGTAACTGAACTTTCGCAATCGACTGTTAAGGTCAACTTTATAAAAACATGGGCAGAAGAGCAAGGCAAAGAGTTTGCAAGAATCTATATCCACCAAAGGATTTATAATTGAGCTAACACAAATTATCCATCTGTAGCAAATCAATCTGAAAACATCCTGAATGTTTGACCTTTAGAAAAAGGATATTAAAGGAATTTGAAGTTGGGGTCCCATTGAGCTCTTATCTAATTCAGTTGTCTGACTTCTTACCCTTAGCGTTTGACTAAACAATATCCTGTTAGCTCTGTTCTTTACATGGGCACAAAAAGCTCTGTCGTTATAGTAATTCTCCAAAGCTTGCTTTTCGCCTTCTGTTAGGATCATGTGCCATTTGCTGAAGTTGCAGATGGAGTTGTGTATGTGCTAAAATGCACAGCCCCTGTATTTTGCAAAGGAAAAGGGAGTGGGGAGGTGACTATGCACCAAATAATTTCAATCTTGTATTCATTTATCAGTTGCCCAGTCTAAAAAATATTTTTCATGTAGAAAAACACTATGAGTCCTTCATTTTGAAGAGCAAAGAGAGAGCTGATTTACATTTAAGTCATGTGAATTTCCTTTACTTTCTAAAAGGGCATTTTAAATCAGTCAATTGACTAGAATGTAAAATGAATATAGAAGAAAACTAGGATTCCAGGTTTTTTAATAAAAAAGAAGCTGTATTAAGAAAAAAGATGAGATTATTTAAGTCATTTACATCTGGACAACAGGACAAATAAAACAAATCCTGTCTATTATAAAAATAAAGTTGTGTGGCCAGAAACTATTCGCTGAGGATGCTGAACACATTGAAACATGTTAACATAAGAAGACACTCTACAATATTCCTTCTTTATACACAACAAAAGAGTGAAGCTTCAGCCCTGTAAAAGCATAATGAAATAGGAAACATGATAAGATTTTTTTAGGTGAAGTAAATCTCAATATCTCCTGTGGTTATTTGAACTGTTGGTTCATTGTAGGTTATGTTTTGAAAATGTGAGGTTGAAAACCAAAATAACACCATTTTTAATTAGATGTTTTGTATGGAGACCAGAGGCTTGCTGAAAGCACAGGAGGATAACAGTTGAATTTTATTTCAGTATTTCAGCGTTTCTTGCTGGAATTGGTTGTTAAGGTAGTCACAATTTCCCAGGTAAATAGGACTATTGATATGAACTCAGTTCAACTTACATGTAATAAAATCAGCACCAATGAAAGTTTACTACATGGTCATAAATAGAAAATAGCTATAATGTATTAAGATGTAAATGTTACACAAATTATCGTAATCTAGTGTGGCACTTAAGTAGGAGCATTAGTAAGCATAACTGATCTAGTTGTTGTTTCCCAGTGAAGTTTATGGCAAGAGCAACATTCCCAAAATCACCCATATCTTAATTTCTAAAATCAATGAAGTTCTTAGAAGGCCGAGTTACACTCTGGAGTATGTAACTCCAACTCACATGGGAAGCTACACTTCTGCTTAAAAATACCTACCTCACCACACACTAAAATACCTAAATACCTCAATCTACAACATAAGATGGATAATACCAAAGACCTACTGTTGTCAATGGAGTGGTAGGAAAATTAAAACATTATTTTGCTGTCCCAATAGCCTTTGGTGAGTGTGAAAACCTATTAGGCAAAACCTGCTTATTCTCTACTTATTTTAGAATTTTATTTCCATTATTGCTGTGACTTAAAGACAGAATCAAAAATATACTTTCTACCTCTCCCTGAATTTTTAGCTATTTTAAAGCTTTCACTTTTACAGGCAAAGAATGTTAAGGCTCTCCAACTTGAAGATACATATATTTTGGAGAGCTAATTTAAGGAATTGGTAGATTTCCCTCAGCTGGACTTTTGCTTCCTCTAAAATATGAACCACAGTTAAGAAAGAAGTACCTATACTTTCTGAGAAAATTACTGTGAGATTCTGCGGCTTATGATATTCAAGGTTGCAGCACAGATGTTCATTTCTTACCTAAAAATGTTTGAGCGGATCCTCTTATTTTAAGAGACTCACCAGAGACATATTCTTGACATGTTTGTCCATACTATTAAAAAGGGTTCTGCGGGTAAACTGGGCTTCTGCATTTGCTGTCTCATAAATTTTACCTACCTTCAAGAAAACTACAGTGCCGAAGAATAGGCCAGTTGACAAGAAAGAGAGTATAGATTTGCAAACACTTCCCTTTGGTGAGGATTTGTACAGGATAAAATCAGAAACCGTTCTCTGTAAAGTATTTCTCTAACGTTATGCAGCCTCCCAGGAAAGACAATCCATTAGTAACAAGAATAGTCATGAAAATCTAGCCTCTTTATCTTCTAAGACAAGCTATTTTTTAATCAGAAAACTTGTGCCATTCTCCCCTGGAAGACAGAAAAGGAGAACATTTGTAAACAAAAATCTGGTCTCACACTTGGAGTTTAAAACTCAAATGAAACAATGCCATTTATTTATTTATTTATTTATTTATTTATTTATTGTTTCTGTGAAAGGGAAAAGATATCAAAGAAACCAAATGTTTGTTGGTTTGGGGTTCCCCACCCCTCCACACCCCCTACAATACTAAAACCTGCTTTTCTGTTTGTTTTCTTTACTGAAAGTATTTCATAGAGGTTTACTGGTCAGTAAATCACACACTCTAATGTTGTCCTCAGGATGAAGTTTTGTCATTTTGAAAGGTCTTTGTTTATAGGTTAATCTTCTATTTCATCAGCAGAAATGAACTTAAGACTGGAAAATAATTTTAATAAATCTAAACCATTGTATTTTTGGACCTTTGTTTGCCTTTTTAAGAAAAAAAGGATTTAATTTTAGGCCACCTTAAGAACCTAAAAGCATAAAGGCATTTAGTTTTATGAATATGTGTTTGATATACTATGGTCAAGTGTGTTCTGAAATACAGCTTAGAAAATGCTTTGAAGAACTCTTTGCATGCATCTTCTCCAGGGTATCCATGCTGGCAAAAGGCAGCCAAACCTGGCTTCATAAAGCTTGAAGCTTTTGGTCAAAGAGAGTCAAAGACTGTACAGGGAGAGCATCTTAGTAGTTGACTTTCCCTATTCACTTTGAATTTGGCTCTGTGTAAGTATGTTTAATATGTATTTAAATTGGGTAAGGTTAATGGAGAAAGAAAGACAGACTGATTATATTTATTAATGCAGATTTCATAATTGAACCATAATTTAATCTAACATACATTGCTTTAGGTAGAAAGACGTTCTTGACTCTGCGTGTGATATGCAGAATTTTATTCTCATTCCAGACATGGGTGATCTGCAAATTCTTCACAAAATACTTTCAATGAGTCAGGTTGCCCAGTGATTATGCCCAGTGAACTGATTATGGTCCTAAGCAATAATCTGTAGGTCACCCTGTTTGTACATGGGGGTTGGACAAGATGACCTCCAAAGGTCACTACCAGCCTCAAACAGTTTGGAATCCTGTGAGTGTACTGATAAAAATTCTTGGAGTTTGACAAGTTAGAAGCAACTAGACTGGGAATTCTCAAAAGAGTTTAAGTATGTTAAGCATCAAAATGCTCCTGCAAATTCCAGAAGTTCAGGAACTTCAGAAAATCACATGAGAAGTCCAAATTTGAGTTGCCAATAAAGGTCACAACACTTTGTATCCTGGCAGACCATTTTTTTGTTGCCCATGTGCAATTTTATTTCCAGGGGGAAGGCAGGGAGCGGGGGAAAAAAGAGGGGGGAGGAAGGAGCAAAAAGGAGGAAAAAAAACCCAAAATGTTTGTCCTACATTCTCCTTCTTGAGTTTTTAAAGTAAGATCGGTAAATATTCATGCAGGGCATAAAAAACAAGATCTGTTTTTCAAGTGTATTGTCCATGCAGAAAACAGCAGGAGCTGCTGATTGAATGACACTTCTAGAAGTCTGGACTTTTATGGTAAGTGTTGAAATATGGATTATGATCTGGCTTTTAGCAGCTTGGTTACAAAATCTTCACTTTTAGTTCATAGAAGTAAATGTCCCTTTATGCTCCATGAAAAACTGACCAAGATATACAAGATTTCATCTGCTGTCTATGAGCTATTACTATATAATTTTCTAAATCTATAGATGAAAATTTCCATTAGCTGTGCTTTGCCTTGGTTTCCTCTGGGGAAAAAAGCAGAACAAATCCAAACCAGAAAAAAATATACCAAAAAGCCAACAACAAAATCCCTTTGTCTATATCATAAGCCTTTGAGGCACGTGGCAAATTACATATCTTTTTAGCTGAGACATAGGGAAACGATGCTATAGCCACTTTTATGAGGACTGATGTCTTGTTTTGGAAGCTAATAATAAACAATTCTTAAAAAGGAAATTCTTTTTCAGCACATTGCAACTTTTTCCAACTTCCATATGCTTTTATTACTGAGTGACAAAAATGTCTTCTGCATATATTTCACATCAATGGAGTTTACATATTTTCTGTCACTATGTATTAGTCCAATGCAACCTAGCATAGAAAAAAATCTTCCTACTTGCCTCACAAAGAATAAATTGTATTTTTTTTCAGGAATATAAATGTATTTTCTTTTGATGTAGAAAAAAATGTATCTTTTTTTATATATAAAATAATGCTTAGACATTTCTTTTCTTACCTAGGAACCACAGGGACTAGTTATGCAATTGAAGTGCTACAGAGATCATGTAGCAAATATATATATCAAATGAAGTTTCTACGGGTAGAAAGTCAGGTGAGTAGGAAGAACATTATGTTCCCTCTGAATTCTGGAGCTTCAATTCTGTGAAAGTGGAGGAAGCTCACAGGAGTTGTATGGTTCTGCCATCCAAAGGTCTTAGAAGCACAAATGTTCTAACACCATATTACCTCCCTTACAGATTATATATCTGTCTGTTCAGGAAAAAATGCTATATATGTTTTCACTATATATGTTACAAAGTACATTCTCTCTGTAGAAAAATAGTTGTGAATTGATTTGTACATTGTCCTTGTACATTTTTTTCCCTGTAGGTCTCTACATATTTTTTTCTTTTTCCTATCTTTTTTTTACAGTATAGGGTTCTCAGCCACTGTCTGAGTGCTGAGGCTGCCCAGTACATACATGGCAAACCAGTCTGAAACTTGCACTGTCTCCAGGTAATTCCATGCGCATTTCAAAAAACTTATCACCTAGAGCAGACTCTCAGGACCATGTCCAGTCAGAATTTGAAGACTGTAGAATGCCCAACCTCTTGGGACTACCTACTCCAGAGATTGATCACAAAGTAAATATATCTATTTTTCTCATGTTTAAAAAGAACTTCCCATATTACAGTTTGTGCCTATTGCCTTCTGTCCTGTGACTGGGCACCACTGGGATGAGAGTCAGGTTCCATCTTAGATTTTTACATCAGGTATTTATACAAGCAGTGAAGATGCCCCTGAGCCTTCTATTATCCAGGCTGGACAGTCCCATCTCTCTCATATGAGAGAGAGAATCATAGAACTGTTTAGGTGATAAAAGACCTTTAAGATTATTGAGCCCAACGGTTAACATAGCACTGCCAAAACTATCACTAAACCATATACCTAAGTTCCACATATACATGTGTTTTAAATACATCCAGGGATGGTGAGTCAACCACTTTCCTGGGCAGCCTATTCCAATGCTTGATAAACCTTTCTGTGAAGAAATTTTTCCTACTGTCCATCCTAAGTCTCCTCTGGCACAACTTGAAGCCATTTCCTCCTGTCTTATCTCTTGTTACCTGGGAGAAGAGATGACCCCCACCTCTCTACAACCTTCTTTCACCTAGTTGTAGAGGGTGATAAGATCTCCCCTCAGTCTCCTTTTCTACAGTTTAAACAACCCCAGTTTCCTCAGCCGCTCCTCATAAAACGGGTGCTCTAGATCCCTCACCAGCTTTGCTGTTCTTCTTGGGACACACTTCAGCATCTTAGTTGTAGTGAGAGGCCCAACACTGGACACAGTATTCAAGGGTTTTCTACTTTTCTTTTTTTTTTTTTTTTTAATATTACAAGCCAAACCATATCCAGCTTTATTAAAAGTAATTTTCATAAACAATCATGGTAATTTAGGCAGGATGCTACAATCTGCAACAATTTACAAAAAATGTCAAACTCCCTCCCTTCATTGACTACCAAAATGTAAAAATTGCTATAAAGCTGAAGAACCTTCATTTATACTAGTAGAGGGAAAAGTTTAGAATAAGGGTGGATACTTTCACACTTAGCACCTTGTTCAACAGCTCTTCGCAAACTACCATGACTTTTAGAAGAAAAAAATTTTAAATGCAGGTTTCTTAATCTGAAGATCCACTATAGAAAAGAGGAAGCATAGTTCCTTTTAGAGCCATTGTAATTAGGTCCCAGATTAGGCACCAGAAGCCTGGGTCACTTGGCAATACATTTACAGTGGCTAAGTCGCAAAATGTCATTTTTGCCAAAATAGTGGTGCTTCACTGGACCAGTTATGTCCATGTCTTTCTCGTACTGAGGAGCTCAGAACTGGACATAGTATTCCAGTTATGGCCTCACCAGGGTTCAGCAGAGGACAAAGGTCACCTTCCTTGACCTGCTGGCAACACTCCTCCTGATGCAGCCCAGAATACTTTTAGATGTCTTTGCAGCAAGGACACGTTTGCTGGCTCGTATTGAGCTTGGTGTCCACCAGAAACCCCAGGTCCTTTTCTGCAAAGCTGCTTTCCATTGGGGTGGCCCCTAACATATATTGGTGCTTGGGGTTGTTCCTTCCCAAATGCAGGATTTGACATTTGTTTGCTTTACTGACAATTTGCTAAGGGAACACATGGTCAGGAAGACCTAACCACAGATTGTGAACTACAGCTACAATGAAAAGAAAATAGAAAGGTTTGTTGTTTTCAGTGAAGTACACAGTAGTGAGTAGCATTTGAGAATCAGTAGCTGCAAACTTCTTCCATATATGTTGACACATGAACCTCTTCTCTGGCAGAAGCTTATTTGGGCAGCATATACTGCTAAAAAGAACTGCTATTCCCTTCAGGCATGACAATAAAGTCTGATTTTATCTTTAATTGTCAATAAATCAGCTATAATTTTGGAGTCGTTGTAACCCTGCCTCTTCAAATGGATACAACATTTCCAAGACCTTCTGCAAAATCAAATTATATAATGAAACTTATTTTCCCTGAAGCAGTAAACCAAAAAGGGATAGAGGTGATATAAGTCTTGCCTGCCCCCCCTCACTACAGTTTTGTCTAGCTCACAGTTCTTCTCTGACATATTATGGAAAATCCACCTGAACAGAAGTTTTGAGTTTCAGTGTGTTTCGAGAAACTATTCACTTCAAGATCCATCAGATTGGCTTGTCTCTGTTCTCAGTGTGGAAAGCTATGACATGGCATTATCTAGCTAAGACAACTTAGCAGAAAATGGTAAATTCAGTTTAGAAACCTAAAGAAACCCATATAATGAAATGAAAGGGCTGTATTGCAGAGGACACTGATAGCATTCAATTGGGTATCTATCTCACTCATTTCTGACGTCACCCTTGTCTTTCTTTAGACATCATATCCACTTGCAGGTTCAGGTATAACAAAGAAAGACTTGCTCTGGTGACTCTCAGCAAGGTCTAAGTAATTTTGGAAATAGTTTGATATTAAACTCAGAAGATACCTCTCCCTCTCTCTTTAGTGGCCTGATGCACAGGGACTAAATTTTTTTTTAAATCCAGACAGGGACTGGATTTTTCTAGGCCATTTTCTGGTGATTTCACATAACAAACTTTTCCATTTTCATAGAGATTTTGGTCACAATATTCTCATTAATTGTAATAGGAGAGAAACAGACCAAAAATAATGGGAGTAACAGCAATTGGATTGGCAAATCTCTTTCTATGCTTTCATTTTGATATAGAATCACAGAATCACAGGATCTTCTAGGTTAGAAGGGACCTTAAAGATCATCTTGTCCAAACGTCAACCTAACGGACAAAAATAGACACCCACACAACAAACAAGGAGCATCACCATCACTAGACCATACCTCAGAAATGGCATCCTTTAGAACTGCTCAGGTTTTAACAATTTATTGTTATGTGATGTTACTTTCTGAGGACAGTAGCTGGCAATTTGCAAGGGTTTTCTGGTGTTACTTATGTATATGAGAAATAAATATCAATGAAATGGAGAAAATGTCATATCATTTCCCTTATGTTTGCCTCTTGTCCAGTTAAAAGGTAAGTGGATATGTAGGAATAACCTTTATTATACTCATTATGAAAAGGAAAGAAAAATTTCAAAGTGGTAGAATGATTCCTTCTTCCTCATATTTTCAGTTAAACCAAAAGGAAAAAAATGGCTTAAGTTAAAGTTTAATTTAATTTTCAGTTTTAAACGTTTGTAGGTGATTTTAAAACTAATTAATTTCTAGATGAAAACACAGATAAGTCAAGATATTTCAGTGCTCTGTTTTCCAAACAAGACATTTTATGAAAATTTCTTTCAATGGCACATTTTGTCACAATTGTAATGAAGCATGGGATCTTTGAACATAATCCTCATTTTAAATGGCAAAAGTTTTCTTGAAAAGTCTCTTGAGCCAGGACCAGTGTTGTGTTATATCTGTACAAGACCTACTTCACTCCTATGCTAATTCCAACAAACAATCTGGATATTGGGTTGAGTTTAGATGAAAAAATAATAACAATATATTACAATGTATAGCATACACCACCAACACAACACTTTTCCTTATTTAGTTAATTGGAAAAAGATTTTTCAATAAATTCTAATAAGCTGAAGTGGGGAAATGTACAGGACACATAAAAACCAAAATAAAATTATGAAAGTGGCAAAGCTTTCCAAATTACTCTACGTCTCTGGAAAAGCTGAAATGAAGACAGTATTTGGAGTAACTGTCATTTGGAGATGAAATACATCTGGTGTTATTGAGAGTGAACACCAATTTAATTACATTCTGTAAGCTGGACAAATAGCATGGAGTGTACATCAACAAAATTTCTATACGGAATTGTATACTGTATGCAAATTGGAGAGAAAGTAGACCCAGAGAAAATAAGGGTTGTGTGAAGCTAGCAAAGAAAGAAACTTGCTCCCTCAAAACAAACATTTTTCTTTCAAGTAAAAATCATATTACAATAGAGCAATCATAGAAAGTGATTTCTTCTAGCCATGAATAGCTGAAGCAATTTTTATCTGTAATAATTCTTTTCCTTGCTGAAACCAAGCAATGCAATGGTGATAGGTTTGGAATCAATGTATATCAGAAAGACACCATGTTTCTGTTTTTAAAAAGGGTTGTTTTTAAAAGGGGTTGTGATATAATTAGTACAAAAGTCAGAATAATGCTTTAAGCAAAACAACAATATAGTATTCGTCATTGTTACACAGTGACTGCAAAATATTCTGCCTTTCCCATTCTAATTTCTAGACACTTATATGCACACCAGTGTATGTATGTTTCAACTCTCTGCAGAAGATCAAGAAAGAGAAAAATACATCATAATTATGAGAAAGTATTCATCTCAGCAGCACGAAACTTAGTAAATAAATGATACTGACCAAAGAATGGGAATGCAAGAAACAGAAATCAGGCATCTACATGACAATCTGTGCACTGCATTATCCTTGCAAAACTACAGTACCTCATTTTAAAATGGAGGCAATTGTGCTTTCAAAATGGATTTTGAAAACTAGTATTTTGTTTCGAGTACTCTTGACTATGGGTGTCCAACTTGAGATCATTTATAGAAGCCACTACCTTAGGAAATGCTGTGTGATGTGCACACACCCTTTTCTGAACTGGCTTAAAGGAGGAAACCAAGTACAAAGGTAAGCTGCAAAAGCTGTCTTCTTCAGATAAGGACATCAAAAACCTGTGAAACAACTTGCCTTTCCACATGTAGGCACCTGTACACAACATGGTCTGTATAGCATACTTTGCACTTGCAAACTACTGCTGCAGCTCCAAATAACATTACAAGTGAGGCTGCCCTATTGTATGTGAATAGTAAACTGGATGATGGTGGATTTGACTCTTTTGATGGTATTATGACACTGCAATATTGTGTGTATTTTTTACCATGATTTGACATTTCCATTTGAACCAATATTGTGAATTTTTGTGTTTTGTGTTTTTTGGGGGACAAATCATAGATTCTCCTTCCCTACCTTATATAAAAGCAAAAGAAAAATGGCTCCAAGAGTTGGCCTTTTATGTCTTCCTACAAGAAACAGGGATAATACAGCTTCTTGTCTTGGCTGTCCACCTGAAGTAGTAAACTGGAATACTACTGCACAGTGCTTTCTACTCCGTATCTAACATATGGTGACATGACCTCACATTCTCAAATGACCTTTATTGAAAGAAAGTGCATATTCATAAAAATTTGGGTTGTTTTTTTTCTGAAATTTACCAAGTGGTTATGAAGTTATGAAGGTGTGCAGATAGTTGAGCTTTATTACAGCAAAACAACTTCTTGCACTGGAATGCACATTTTGCATTTAATATCCATATATCTCATAATATTTATTCGTGAACATTTTGTTTTGTCATGAATCTTTCTACATTTATTAGAGGAGCTTGAGGGGAGAACCCATGTACCCATTTTGTTGACATCTAGATCAGCCTTTTAAAGGTCATATTATTATTTACTACTACTGCTGCTCATCAGCATCACGTTCTCGCCTGTCAGTGTTCTCTTTTGTTCAGATCCAGTATCACACAGAGGACTCTCAAATCTTAAATTTTACTAACACATAGCAATTACAAGCAGAAAGATCACAAATAATTTAAGATAGTACTCAGACAAATGTATGTTGGACATTATTTTAGCAATAAATGAAGCTGCCATTTTCCCTAGAAACCCACTGATTTTTTAATTTGACCTTAACTATGAGAATGTAAGTTAAGTTAAACATAATTTATTCAATTATTTGGGGATAATCTGTTTTTTTTAGGTAAAAAGCATTGGTGGTTGATATTTAATGCTGACTATATCTGCTTAAATTTATACTTATCTAGGATTTTTTTTTCTTTTTTTCTTCCTTGTTTTGTAAAATTGCCTGCTAAAACAGCTTTCTGAAAAACTAACTGTTATTGAGTTTAAATTAATTAAGCAATATAGATGTAAATTATGGTAAAAAAATTACTGTGCTGAGCGCTGCTGGTAATGCATGACATTTTGAAGTCTTAGGTAAAGAGAAAAAAAATCAATCGAGGGAATAAGCCACCCAGTTTCTGGTGATTCATCATTTGGCTGCCTAACTCGAAGAGCTTTCTGTTAGGAAGGACTCATTAAAGAGGAATTGTTTCAGATTAACTATTTATTTTGAACTTTAGTGCCACTTTTGAATACATTTATAGTGCCTGATGGAACACAGGCACTGAATTTTTTTCTTTTGTGTTGTACCGAACCACTTACTAGCTTGATAATTGGCTGGTGTTAAAGATGGCAAAGAACTATTGGTGACAGGGAGCAGTTAGCATTTCTGTGTCACCTTTGGATGAAGCATCTCCAGTTTACTGGAGATCCCTTTGGGATACTAGCAGTAATGATTTTCTTTCTTTCCTACTAGACCAGATGCATGCAAATTGCTAGCTACAATATTTCTGTATCTTGAGTTTACTGCATCCAAATTGCTCTATAGGCTATCTGCCCTGAAGCATTGTCCCTCTAACTTTCCTATATCTATCATTTGACTCTAATAGGAAGATTATTTTAACCTGTGTCAAAGACTGATGGCATATACAGGGGTTATCTTGAGCCGCTTTGCTCAAGCTGGAGCACAAGCAAAAGGCATAACTGACATTAGCTTATCTTACCCTACTTCAGTTTACCTGTCTATCCAAAAAAGTGGTTGGCTCCCTTAAAAAAAATTAATGCATTTTGTAAGATTAGAGAGTCTCCCTATTTTCAGGATCCCACAGTAGACTGACATCATCATCATTCTCTTCAGCCTGGAGAAAAGAAGGCTCCGGGGAGACCTTAGAGCAGCCTGTCAATATCTGAAGGGAGCCTATAGGAGTCAGAGAGGGACTCTTTGTCAGGAAGTCTAGTGACAGGACAAGGGTTAACGGTTTTAAATTGGAAGAGGAGAGATTTAGATTAGATATGAGAAAGAAATTCTTTACTGTGAGAGTAGTGAGACACTGGAACAGGTTGCCCAGAGAAGCTGTGGATGTCCCCATCCCTGGAAGTGTTCAAGGCCAGGCTGGATGGGACTTTGAACAACCTGGTCTAGTGGGAGGTGTTCCTGCCCATGGCAGGAGGGCTGGAACTTGATGATCTTTAAGGTCCCTTCCAACTCTAACCATTCTATAATTCTATGATCATGACAGTCTGTTACCTTAGTTTCTGAATACGGTAGGAAGTAAAGATGTAAAGTCACACAAAACCGTTATCTGAACAGAAAAATAACATTTTCTAACCTAAAGGTTTCCTGGATTCAAGTTTAGATTTAAATGTTACATTAATTTTTCTGCTACTTTTAATCCAGATCTGACTGATCTTCTTTGGTGTTAAACATTGTTATCAATTATGGGACATGAAAAGCTAGCCAAGAAGTTGACTTGGACAGAGTGATCACGAAATGATACAAAATGATAAAATTTTTAATTCTTGC
>JAOQGL010000019.1:67374409-67392192 GCA_027564165.1 Gallinago nigripennis
CTGGGTGGTCCTGCTTTGGCAGGGGAGTTGGACTAGATGATCTCTATGGTCCCTTCCAACTCCAAAAAAATTCAGTGGAATTCAGTGAAATTCAGTGAACCTCTCAGCTCTTTTCTTGCCTGTCAAGGACAGCCTCCCTTTCACCAGAGAGTAACATGTAAGAAGGAAAGACTGATGCCCACTTGAGTTTCATCTCAGCATGAAGCTAAGACACAACAACTCTTGAGTCATGACACAAAATTTAGACACTTTTGCTACGCCTCACAATTCAGATTTTGTCTGTCTTGAAATTTTTGTCTTGAAACCAGAAAATGTTATAAAAAATTAAAGTAAATTAATGGATTAATTACTGTACATCAAACTGGACATTGTGTTCTTTCCACTCTTCTGGAATACTTTTTTTACTATCTTATGTGAAAAAGCCTTTTCTTGGTTAAATTCCTAACAAGTCTATATTCTGCTGTTCCTTTCTAGAGAGGCATCCCAGATCAGGCATACAACACGTAACTTAGGGATGAGGAAACAAGGGAGTCTAAGTCCCACATAGTGCTTCAGGCAGTTGCCCTGCTGTTTATGTTTGATGATTACCATTACTGACGAACTTGAGAAAATATTGACTCAAACTCAGGATGATAATTAGCATTATAATGCTAGGAGTTTTCTCTCAATATTTCAAATTACAAAAAAAAAAAAATTAATAGGTCAATGTTATCAACTTACTGTAACCTCATGCAAGATAAAATTGCAATCCTATGCTGCAATACAAATTTTTCAGCACCTTAACAGAGTTAGAAGAAAGACTGAGGTAAAAGCTACTTAAGGGACTTTACATAAAATATGTTATTTTCATTTTAGTCTCTGTTTCCAAACTGAGATATTGGTATATATTCTAAGGATCTGATTTAGGAAAATCCTTTGTGGGGAATAGAACTCAAATAACAAAAGTTCTGTTGTCAGCCAACTACTTATGCATGCACAAGATTTAAGATTTGGGTTTAGGTATTGTGCCATATTCTCTCTTTTTTCCAATTTTTAATTACATATTTTCCTATAACAATGAGCTAATGTCTCATCTTCAGGGATGACTTTTGGAGGATTTAAAAATATAATATATGGTCAACTTGGACTTTAAGAATGTCAATGCGATGCACATTTTGGGGACTGTAAGGAAGTAGAAATCTGTTCCTAAACCAGTGTTCTGCTCCATCTGATATCCATTTTCTTTTTGAACTTTCTCATGTTTCAGTGTTTTAAATCAAGAGGAAAAAAATCAACATGTATTAATCACTACCTGTAAAGTCCAGGTAATGACATAACAAGTATGAGGTAAATACAGACAGTGATATTACTGATCTCATAGACTTAGATAACAATATTGACTTTCAAAAAAAGCCACGTCAGGTCTTGATTGTTTGGAATCTAAGAAACACAGGTGATGATCAGAGAGAGAATCAGTAACGAGATGAGCAATAGTCTCTGAAGAAAAAAAATAGCTATGTGTACTATATGTGTACTATAGCTACTTGGGAAGGGCTTAAGCTGTGACTGACTGACAGACTTTTTTCTATCACTGAGTTCTTGTACAAGCAGCATTTAGGTTAGTAGTCACAGTGTGACAACAATCCAATGGGCATAATTCCCTATGTCCTTCTTTTTTAAAAAACATTTACACTTAGTATGTTTGGTTAATGACTCTCATATGTAGAAAAGATTTTCACTAATACCCAGCCACAGTATTTCCTTAGTTTCAATTTTATTCAAAATCAAGATCTAAAGGGGTGATACAACTGTACTTAGAGAAAGTCATAAACTTTCAAGGATCTTGAATTCTAAACTAATGCAGTAAACCGAAATGCTAGTGCACACACAAATTGGATCTGATTTATCAAAACTGTTTGTTATATCATAAGAGAACAATATAAAAAGAACAAACTTGCACTTGCACTCTTCGCACTACCTAAGTACTTGTCCTATGTCTATTATGGAATCTTATCTTTTCTTTTAATATTAGTTGTGTTTGGTGAAGATGTTACAGAAATCCCAGAGGCCTTTTTTTTTTCGTGGTTTTTGGTGTGCTTTGCTGTTGAAGGGCCATTTTAAATCCATAAAAATAAGTGCAAATCTGGCGTAATGAAGTTAGAAAGGCATTAAACAAACCATCAAAACCTGTAAAATGTTTCCTAATTATAATGTGCTGATAGTAAAAGCCATTTCTCCACCGCATACATATTTTCCCTAAGACATTGCCTAGTATCTGGCAGCAAAGTGACTTCATCATAATATTTGCCTCCAGAGCCAATTACAGGTCTTGTCCCTATGTACCTGTGTGTACTTGTGGATAGTTTTTTTCTCTTTTCTAGGTCCTTATAGTATATTCCTCACTTAAAGCAGTGGGAGGATTTGGCTTGAGCAATACCTTTGAGTCAAAATGGTAAAACCTGATCTCCAAAATTTTAACTGCAATCTGGAAAACCTGATTCTTATAATAATGTTCTTCTCTTCATTGCAAAAGCACGTCTGCCATGAAATTGTTCATTCCTCTCAACTTTTTTGCTTTATTTTCTGTCTTAAATCCTTTCTCCTTGCCATGTCCCACTATCACGGCTGGGCTATTTGAAGACCACATCCCATTACTATTGCCGACTGGAGGACCATAACTTCTAGCTCCAGAGGTGGAATTCTGCATTATAATAATGCATTTCCAAGACCATCTGGTGATCAGTCTGCAACTAGCTAACTTTAATGATACACTCGCCTGAAATTCCCTCCTCCGTAGTTGCGCAAAACATGGCAGTGGCCATTGATGATTTCGGTCAGATGATGTTCCCCTAAATTCAAAGCAGCAATAAAGCCATAACAATTTGAAAGGATTTTTCATTGCATAACTCTTCTCTTCATCTTTCTATATCCATACCTACTACTTTCCCTATTTCTTCGCGATCTTACAGTGGTAGCTACACTGGGTACGGCTACACAGACATTGTAAATACCCTGTAGCTACACAGTAGCTGTATTACTGTTAGCAGTAATTTCTCACTGTCTTACCATATAAGAAAGATAGTTTGTATGATTGCTGCTGAGAGCAATAACTTAATTAATGGCAGTTTTACTGCAAAATCTCTATTTCCCTTTCTTTCATTCTCTCTTTTATATCCAAAAGCACTGACTCACAGGCAATGGACCAAATATTGTATGATTATGCATTGTGTAATCCTGCAAAAGAACATGTTGAACAAAAACTTGTAGACTGATTAATTCACTGCACTACTGCAAGATCTGGGAATAAAAAAAATCTGAGTTATTTGGCAACTGTACTGCTTGAAAAGGTCCATAACTAACAGAATCCTTTTAATCCATGGACAGAAAGTAAAACACTTGTGATTTTACTGGCTGAGCAGTAACTATCCGAGCACATTCGAATGCTGCAATTTATAATGACCCAGCTGCAACAGACAAGCCACTATAAAGACTTTTGGCCAGAATATTGACAAAGAACAAAAGCTGAATTTTTGTTACAGCTTTGCTCAATTCCTACCAAAGCATTACCAGTTCATCTTATTGACAGTAGCAGCCCTGGTGCTGGAACTTCTCAGGTCAGAAAATCTTTTCTGAATTTACTTCAGTAAGTGAAGTGTGGTTTTGGTTCTTTTGCTTTCTTCTGCTATTTCAGTCAGGAAGCTAAGTTGAAGAATACTGCTGTGAACATTCTCCATCACCTCTCAATAACTGGCATGAAGTAAGACTAAATTCAGACCCCTAAATTATTTAGCTACTCTGACTGTTGCAGCTTCATGGTTTTGGTAACAGAGACAATGAACAACCACAGCTCTGCATAAAAGGAATGGCTGTTTAATTTTTCTGAAAAGCACGGTTTAGCATAGAATCATAGAATCACATAATCATAGAATCAATCATAGAATAGTTTGGGTTGGACAGGACCTTTAGTGTTCATCTAGTCCACCCTCCCTGAAATAAACAAGAATATCTTCAACTCAATCAGGTTTGTCAGAGTCACAGACAACCTAACCTTGAATGTTTCCAGGGATGGGGCAAATATCACTGGGCAACCTGGGCCAGTGTTTCAACATCCTAAATGAAATAAAAATTATTTTTTATATCTAGTCTGAATCTACTCTTTTTTAGTTTAAAACATTTTTCAACTTGTTTTTAACTTCATTTAAAAACCCTTGTCCTATTGCTTTGTCCCCCGTCTTTCCTGTAGGTTCCCTTATCTATTGAAAGGTTGCAATAAAGTCTCCCAAAGCATTCTCTTCTCCAGGCTGAACAACCCCAAGTCTCTCATCCCGTCGTCATAGGAGAGGTACTCCAGCCCTCTGATCATTTTCATGGCCCTCTGCAGGACTCACTCTAACGGGTCCATGTCTTTCTTATGTTGGTGGCCCCAGGGCTGAATGCAGTACTCCAGGTGGTGTCTCACCGCAGTGGAATTATTGTGAGCACACATTGCCAGCTCATGTCCAGCAGCAGCCCCAAGCCCTTCTTGGCAGGGCTGCTCTCAATCTCTTCATTCCCCAAGCCTGTACTGACTTACCCAACCCATGTTCAGGACCCTGTACTTGGCTTTGTTGATCCTCATAAGGTTCCCATGGGCCCACTTCTCAAGTTTGTCCAGGTCCCTCTGGATGGCATTCTTTCCCTCAGGCATGTCAGCTGCACCACTCAGGCTGGTGTCATCCGCAGACTTGCTGAGGACGGACTCTCTCCATCACTGATGAAGATATTAAACAATATATGGACCCCATATATTTTGGTGCCACCAGGGGGACACCATTTGTCAACACATCTGTCTGGACATTGAACATTGACCACTACACTCTGGATACAACCATTCAGAGGATTGTGTCAAAGGCCTTCATCTGTAGCTCTTCCCTTGTCCACTGATGTAGTCACTGCATCATACAAGGCCACAAGGTTGGTCAGGGAGGACTTGCCTCTGGTGAAGCCATACTGGCTGAGTCGAATCACCTCTCTGTCTTCCATGTAACTTTGCACAGCTTCTAAGAGGATCTGTTCCATGATATTCCCAGGCACAGAGGTGAAGATGTTAGTTTCCACAGTTCTCATTTCTACCCATGTTAAAAATGGGCGTATTGTTTCCCCTTTCCTAGTCTTCAGGGACTTCACCTCACTGCCATGACTTTTAAAATATCATGGAGAGTGGCTTGACAACTACATCAGCCAATTCCCTCAGGACTCTGTGGTGTCATCAGGTCCCATACAATTCTGTATGTTCAGGTTCCTCAGGTGGTCATGAACACGATCTTTTCTTATGGTGGGAGGGACTTTTAAACCCCAGTCCCTGACTTGCATTCCATCTACTCAAGAGGTATAGGGTGAGAGGGTGCCAGTGAAGAAGGAGGCAAAACAGTTGTTGAGCACCTCAGCCTTCTCCTTGTCTGTTACTACCAGTTTGCCAGTCCTGTTCATCAGGGAGTGTATGATTTCTTTGTCCTTTCTTTTCTGACCGACACAGCTGTAGAATCCCTTCTCATTATTCTTTCCATCCCTTGCCAAGTTCATCTCCATCTTCCTGACCCTGTCCCTACACAACTGGGCAGCACCCCCATACTCTTCCAAGAATGCCTGTACCTGCTTCCACTGTCTGTGCAGTTTAACTGTGTATAATAATTGAATTGTAATTTCTTAACTTTCTTCACTTTAAACTTTTTTATCACTGTGTCCCAAATGGTCATACCTGATAGATCTAGATATAGAAACACTTATTCTCTGTAACAATGTCCAGACTTTAAGCTAAAATATCTGGCAGGAGCAATGAATACAGTCTAGTTGAGAAATTTAGCTCAGGTTTTTTTGGGGATGTAGGGTAAACTCCTCTAGATAGAGCTAACAGAGCTCTAGATAGAGCTTTTATCTCAAAAAGTTACACTTGTACTTATACAACAGATGTTTTTTAAGTTTCCCCACCCCAATCTATTTCATAAATGTTATGTGCAAAACGGTAACAGTTCTTTGGTCAGAAGAGGTGAAGGTTCTTTCAGATGGAGAAAGGGGAAGGTCCTTGGCCAGCACAGGTTGATTCTTTGCCACAATATCCACATTGTACTGTAAAATTTTGTTTGTAAGCATAGTCATCCTATGCTGATTATGGAAAATTATTTTCTCCTCTTTTCTGGAAAGATGGTAGATTCCTTCTATGTATAATAAATTCAGCTGTGAAAAAGTGACTTGTTTTTTAACAGCAAATATATTCATGTCCATAGTTCAGGACTGTACAAAAATATATGCTTAGCCATGTTTTATTGCAGCAAAGACTACTGGAAAATGGCTTCACTCACTTTTTCTGTGTTGTTTTGTCCCAGATGAATATAAAATATTTCATATTTCAGTCACCAATAATATTGGTAAAACTTTACAGCAAAAACACTTATAAGAAACTTCTATTAAAATCTAGCACATCTCTAACATGACCTATTTTACCATTGGGAAAATGGAATGGATACAAGTATATCTTTGTTTCATTTCTCCCTTTTTTAGTTGCATGATGAGATACAGTGGGATTGATGTGATAATTTCAAAGCATAGAAGAAAGTTCAGTGATTTCTAAATGTGATTATTATTAAAAGGTTTCCTTGGAATAATTTTTTTTCTAATCCCACATATATCTAAAGGGAAGTCTCAGCTGCTGAAAATAAGTCTCTGTAGTAGTGTTGGTCTTCCACAGTCTCTGAATCCTAAGCAGCCTGATGAGCCCTTTCACTATATTTGCCTAAATGAAAATCTTTTCTGTTCCTTAGACTTTTTCCTGTAGCCCACTGTAGTGTTGTACCTCATCACATATACATGCAGAAATATAAAACTCTCCTTCACTGAGGAATCATGTGGAGGAAAAAAAAAATAAACCCATATTTCATATCTGTGCAGTTTTTTGTGCATGAACAAGGCACCAGTAATCAAAATACTTTCCTCTTTTTATTTGTTCTCTTGTGTATTCTGTTACTTATGGCAAAGGGATTTGAAGACTTTCCTATGGAGAAAGGCCCCCAGTCTGTGTACACCTCTATAATTCCTGTTTAGACAGCAAGGGGTTCTTAAACATTTGTATTTGTCCCTAGAGCCATTTTTTTTTTTTTTTTTTAACAAAAGAGCAAATATGGTTAAGCACAGATGACAGAGTAAACATCTATATCTGAAGTAACAACTTACAGCCTCTGGCTAGGCCACGGGAGAAGTTATTGTTTAAAATAAAGAAATAAAGAAACAACAACTTGATTCACCAAAATCCCAAATCTCTCTTCCTATTGTTGCTAGTTACCTCTGATGCATAAGACTGTTTGTATCAACAGGGGATAACTCTCTCTTTGATTAGCTCCATCCTGCTGTATCCTGGCATATTCAGGCAAGCCCCCAAAATGCTGAGGGGAAGAACAAGGGAAGACATCCACTCCTCCCTGGGAGTGAAAGAGGAAACTATTTCTGCTTCCTTCTCAGCCCTTCTCATTCTCACACCTTTGCCCCAAACATGGCAGTGGCCACTGACAGGGACATGCCTAAAGTTCATGCTGGGAATGGCAAAAGTTGGCCTTGCCTTTCTTCCTTGACCAGCAAAACCATTTTAATTAGTACAGTAATTATTTATCTGACAAAAACAACAGACCAACAAAAGCTTATCTCTTCCCCGTGCTTCCCTCTGAGCACTTCTGGCCTTCCCCTTCTGCACTGCTCCTTTGCATTTTGTGTCCCCTTCTGAAGTCAATGACCATTCAATGCTTTTCTTTCTTCCCATGCCCCTCAACAGGCCCCAACATTTTTTCTCCATTGTCATATTATAGCTTCATTCCATTCTTCTTTTTCCCCCTTTGATCACAGTTCCTTCCTTCAAAATCCTTTTCCCTTTTTTGCCCATTTCTTCCTTTTTGGGATAAAACTATACATTGGGACTTACCTCACAGGAGGCAGTGAATTTTACATGGTTAGGGAAATTGTGCAGTTTCATTTTCTTGAGGGAGTGTCTACATTGTCTCTTGCAAGCAGATGCATGCTCACAGTTCTCATGCACTGGTGGTGTATTTGCAATCACACAGTGCTAAGTCTCAATTAAAGTAACTCAAAGGCTTAGTTTGGATTCATTGTCAAGTTAACAGTAGCTATATAAATTTGGGTTGACTCTGAGTGTGGACAAAGTGAGGTAGGTCAACTGCTTGCAAGACTTTGTAAACGTCCCCAAAGGAAGCAGGGTGTGACTCATCCTTCTCTGTCTCATATTTCGACTATCAGATTTAAACGTAAGTTTGGTTTGCTCTGAAAATATATTGTAAATATTGTAAGGTTGAGAAGATTTTATAGAAGCAAAGAATAGAAAAAGTATTGAACAATGTAGGAGCCCAAGAGGATGTTTGTGAGCCTGCATGGCTCCTTCAGGGACTGAAAGTTGTCCAGCAAGCATGACTGAAAACCAAACTGGTTTAAGTTCAGTGTTAATGTACAACTTGTTCATGTTCTCAGAACCTGTCATCTGGATGTGCTGGTATGAGGCAGGACTACATGTGAGACAAATGGATTCCTTGAACTTTCCCAATTTATTTTCCCCCCTCTGTCATGTTTGATGAGCAAATAAGAGAATCTTGAATATCTTGAATGAAATAAACTTCCTGTGTGTGATAAAGAGACTGTAGCCTTGCAGTTGGAAATAAAGCCTGGCAGATACAGATTGTTATTTGCACATATGTAAGATGAGAGGTAAAGCTTAGCCTGCTTTATATATAAGTAATTGGGTTACTCCATTGTATCAGTAAGTACATTGTCCTTTAGATCATAGGTAAGCTGTCAGGGGATGTGCTGAATAGCATACACCATAATTCTGTTTTGTATGGGCCCAATAACAATTGCTGACCATTGTGCATAGTATTCCCCTTCCACTTTCCCGTTCTCTTTATGTACAGAGCTCTTCCTCTGCTCCCAGTGTCAGTTGATTTTCTGGATACCAGGAGAACTGCAGTGAAATGTCCTTCCTGACCATTGTTTCTTGAAGCAGGGAACAACTGATGTTTACGGGTGCTAAGGTCTTTCACTCGCCATGACAAACCCACACAGCTCCAGAAACAGTAATCTGAAGCCTTATTTTTTTATTTCCCAGGAAGTCTTTTCAAGATTGATTGATATATTGAGATCAAGGGGTCTCTCTGAGGGTTGAAGAGACACAAGGGATAAAACCAGTGTTCACAAATACAGTTCTCTGTGATCCTCTTCTCCCTTAAAGCACTCATTGTTTGGGTTCCTTTCTGTAGAACATGTTGACCATATGTCTTTCTACCCACTTGGCTCCTTATCTTTGACAGAGAGGAAACTGCAATCTCAAAGTGGCTCTTTGGGATTCACTGCGTTAATTTATCTTCTGTCTGGTAAGTAGTCTTATAATCTCATTGTGTATTCCATAATTTGCCTTTAAAGAGAACAGAACCTCTCCTAGAAACACCTGTGACACATGATTGCCCTCTGATTCACATTAAATTCTAGCATTCTGCAATCTTTTTTTTTTTCTGTAAGTGACACGTACTTGAACTCTGCATTATGTTTTTTGATCGCAAGGGAAGGGAGGGGCAGGATCTTATTGACTTACAGGGGAAACTAAATGAAACAACTTTTGTAGAATCAGATGGGATGCTTCTCAAGGTGCAATTCTGAGAACAGTTTTAGCAGTCCTTATGGCAATCACTGAAACAGAAAATATGCTGTCTCAGTAGTCAATGTAAATACGTTTAACACCTAGGATTTTGGTTGGTTTTTTTTTCCCAAATTTATCTGAAAGCTAGCTTCTGTTTTGTTGTTGCTTAGTTGTTCACTGTGGCTAACTGACGAAGCAAATGGCTTTTATCTCATGAACAAAAAGACAACTAGAGCCTCCAAGCTGTGGAATTTAAGAGTGTTCATATACCAGATCTTTAACTATTTGTCTGATATTCATAATCTAGAGACAATAATATTGGTCTTAATAAATGTTAAGACCAGAAATATTACCACAATCTTCTATTTGTTCATTTTGAAGTCTGTTAACATTTTCATGGAAAATAACTTGAGATCTAGATTGAAAATGTTTTAAGGGACACATATTGTTTTCAATCCAGATTCAGTTGCACATTTATTTCATGCATAAAATAATCTTCATTTTGACCCCTACAGTTCTATTTTTCTCTATATTGAAAGATTTACATTCTTAAAACCAGTGATCCCTTTGAGATGATTCACTCATGCATACCATTTAGAACAATATTTGACTGACCAAGCTGAACTGTTTACTGGTACAGCTTTACTGAAACATGTCACAACTGTTAACCTAAATAAGGATTTCTTGCAGAAAATACTAACTCCCTGTAATTCTGATGGGATGGTGTATGAGCATTTCATAGGTACTAACAGCTGGATTTAAAGGATTATGATTAGGGTATAATTGTAGGGATTCTGTGCACTGAATACAGCAGTCAATTGCTCACATCTGGTTTCAGATTAACAATCTTCTAGGGAGAGGCAGATAGAACCTCTGCCGGTGTGGATCACTGTAGCTGCACTGACATAAAATGAGAAATACCATTCATTTACACAAGCTTATTTTCTCACTTGAGGCAAACAAAATGCTAATGAAATTCACAGGACATAATAAATTGGAAAAACTTATGAACATCCATAAGGATAAAGAAATAATAAAAAGTCAACTTAATGAAATAAGATATCTGAGTTGAAGCCTAAATGAGATTCTAGGCTTGAAAATACAAACAAATATATCTTGGGAAAAAAAATATTGCTGATACTATACTCCAGCAATACAAAGAAAAACCTAGAAAGTGGTAATTGTGTGCAATTTGGAGGAAATACTCAGACTGGAATTTGGCCCTCACTGCTGATTGACTTTCAGTAGAACTGTGACGCTAGTTCAATCTGTGCATTCAGAAATCAATCCATCATCTGTCAGTGATATATGGTACTGCTTTCAGGTTTGTTTTGTTTGTTTGCTTTAAGACATCTAGTGGAATATGGAGCTGCAAAACATAAGATTTTCTTTCAGGAGCAGGAGAAAAATGAGTCCAGCTCTCTCCAGAATACTGCTTGTGCTTCTGGAGCAATCCCCTTATTGCAAGCAAACAAACTTACAAAGGGCTTAAGGATATGTGTATTAGGAGAAGTAAGTTACTTTCCAAAGGCATATCTCATGTTTTCTGTAATGCCACAACAATGAGATAATTTGGTCAAGGTGTACTATGCATTTTTAATGTTATGTCTCACTGTCTATAGAATAATGGTCCAAAGGAAACTGCAGGAAACTGTGGGTAAGGAGAGCATAACCTTAATTTACAAGCTACTAGACTTGTGGCAAATAATAGGTGTCTGTAAAGGAGAGGGCTGGACAGGCTAATACTATCTTTTCAATGTCATTTTTTAAAGCAAGCATCCAGATGGACAGCCTTAGTTCTTTAACTTGCAAAAGGCTTTTACAAAGTAGAGAGACTCTTTCGTTGCTAAGATTCCTATTTTTCAGAAAGGGACTCCAAATGGATGTGCAATTGAATTAATGGAGAAACTACTTAACGTTATATGTCCTAAGAAATGATACGTCCAGAAAAAAAAATCTGCTTTCTGAAAGGCTTCTGGTTCAGCCTCCCCATTTATCTTCAAAGACTTAGCAGATAATTGTTTTTCCAGTTTATTCCACTGACTCAATGTAGAACTGCAGACACATTTTTACCTCTCTATGCCTCTGTTTTCGCATCTCTAAAATAAGGATGATATGTACCAAATTATTTTCTTCTCCTTCTTAATTTTTGTAACTGTATTTTACCTTCAAATATTTCCATTATTTCAAAACAAAACCCCAGAAAAAAAACAAAAACCCAAGCCTCAATTTTATTATGGAAAAATGCCACCTGTGAAGAGTATAAAGGATGGTAGGAAGAGTTTGGAGGATAAAACAGTGGTTCTCTCTAGCTTGCTGGGGATATTAATGCTTATTTTTGCAATATAATGTGGATAGTCTTTCTGTAATTCCAAAAGAGGATTTTCTATTCTGTAAGATTTTTCTCTTTGTGAGTCTTTCAACAGGTATATATTTCTAATATCACTTTCTGCATGCTGATATTTACATTTTCCATACATGGTCTACAATTGCTACCATGAATCCCTTACCCATTTTAAGCTTTTGTTTCAGTAGTTTTCTAATTTCTTACACCTCAAGTATGTTTGTCTGCCCTCCAAGCCACTGGTACTGCTGTCTGTCTCTCTGAAATAGCCTGCAAATGTTTGCTTTCAGTAATCTGTTCCACTTTCTGGCAGGAAGGAATAGCATTTTTTCCCCCTCTGCTTCAGCACAGTCTGCAGAGCTCGTGTACAGAGATCCTTCAATGCTGGATCAGTTTGCTGTCACTGAGAAGAGGAACAAAGCTTTCTTCCTATATTTCATGAACTGCAACTGGTCATTGATAAAAGTCAGTTATTGAGTGGCTTTCAGTTGTAATAATAAATCTATAGACTGAAGCAAAAAGAAGTGGTTTTGCTTGCAAAACACTTAGATTCTCAGTGTGAGTCAATACAGTAACCTGACTGGAACTGAAGGTCTTACTCTACCAGGTTATACAGAAATGTTACATCCTTTGCAGGGTCCTTGTTATGTGTTTTTCTGTGCTACCTAATAACCTCTGGGCTCTTTGTCAGAAACTCTGCGTCCTTCCCTTTGCTTCACTCTGTAACAAATGCCTGGCACAAGCCTACAGGATGAGCTGTCAGGACCCTGACCACAGAAGATTTCAGACTAAGTGGAACTGAATGATCATCTTTTCTGAGTTCATGTGCACTGAGGTCAGCCCACAAGTGATTTGGGAAGGCAGATGCTTGTTTGTTCCTTAATCATGTGTCAGGTTTTTGAAGTTCTTCTAGCTAGCTGCAAAGTAGGACTAAAGACCTCCATAGAAAAGACCTTACCTTGAAGAAGAGTCAGGTCCAGTGGGCAGTCCCAGGCACCCAAAAATGCATGGGAGGTTGGGAGGATGGTTTCAATGTGGGATGACATGGATTGTCATGGAGCTGTGCAAGTCCTGCTATGGAGCGTGCTGCAAAAATGGCTTACAGCAAATATACTCTTCCAGAAAATTGCTGAGTTTTTCACCTATCAGACATTCAGTTACTCAAGAAGCCTGTTTTGAGTACCAAGACTCAGATATTCCTCTATATGTCTCATGAGAAGTGGCATTCAGCTTCATTTCTCAGCTCTCACCTAGAATTTTCTTGGATTTGGATCAGATCCACCAGCCAAATCAGAGCTAGTGTTGTTACAAAGCTCCAAGCCTTGGTGTCATCCAGGAGAGGGCCAGGCTAAATATTTGAAAATTATAAGGAAAAATCAATGGACTGAAGCAAATAATCTCTTAGCTATCATAATTGTCCATTGTCCAAAATCTATGAGATATTCAGCCTAGAAGGCTATGGAGCAACATGAACTTGCACTGATTTTGACAGCAGCCCAGAAGTTTAGCATTTTACAGAGTATGATCTGAATGCATTAACTCTTTGCAGATTAATCTGTCCCAGTCTGAATTGTTTCTTCTTTTCCAGATCTTGCCTTGAAGTTTTCCTTTTGTCTTCAGTTTGTGACAGACTCTCTTCATACAAAGCCTTTTGTGTTACTAACTCTGGAGGATGCTGTTTAAGAACAAAATCTTTTGCAAAGCATTCTTTATTCCTTTCCTCACATATTATGCTGCATTTTAATCAAAGTTTAAAAAAAATATTCAAATACCATGAAAAATCTTGGAATATTTGCAGTGTAATGCTGTGTGGTACATTGGGGTATATTTGGAGGAGTATGAGTATCTTTCCTCCTTTGCTTAAAAGATTTTTCTGTATGACCAGTCAAACTAAAACCACTCATTAAAGTCTTCTTTAATCTATATCACAATATTGCTGGTAATATTTTGCCTCTGTATGCCTTTCTTAGTCTGTCTCGACTGTAAATGGTGTTTTAAATAAATTCATTCAACTGCTGTACATTCAGCACTACTATTTCTTCTCCCTAAAACTTCTGGACAGAGTTTGGAGCTGTTCAAGCGCAGATAACATCTACACTGCAATCCAGGCACCTATTTTTCTTCAGTAGTCTGGAATATGTCCTTTAATTTTTATTTGAGTGAAGCAGTTGTCTTGTTGGAAATGAAAAAATATCACAGATCACAAATTCTGGGCATTTGAATGATTTTTCTGTATAAAGTTGAGAAAACTAGTGCTGAATGATTCAAGGGAGTAAACAGGAATTCTTCAGTCCCAGAGTGTCAGCTGCAGAGCCAGACTTCAACTACCTTATGTATATTTTGCCAGTTATGTTTCTGTTTTAAACCTGCTTATCTGCATTGTGTTTCAATAAGAAACAAGGCCTGTCTTTCTGACATGCCTAACCTGGTACAAGTGTCCATTAAGGTACCAGTGTGGACATACGCAACCATTGCTGATGACTGGCTGTTTACAATAATCCCATACAGTTTTGTCACACAGTGGTTTGGGTGTAGGTAATACCAAATTAAAATGGTAATATGTCTTTATCTTTTCTCTGTGGCTGTCTTATCAATTCCATAAAATCAGTTCATGCTCCCACTTATGTCCATCCAAAAAGGTTGATTGCTATGGCTGATATCTCAATATCCCTACATATGAGTTAGTAGATGGGTGATCTAGTCATCTATGTATCTGGTATGAGTTCAATTCAATATCACATCGAAATTTTTTTATTATTTTTCTTAGATACATTCTTTTCTGTCCTTTTACACTGATATTACAGATAGCAGGCCACCTGTCACTTCAAACCCTTTTGTACTGTACCATCTCCTTCTAGTGGTATGGAAAGCAATTGGATATTGTTAAGAAATCACCTGTGGGCATGCAATTTAGATCTAGATGCCTTACACACTGAATTAATAAATGTCTGCTGAGGCTAGAGAAGCTTGGCTTTCAAATTTGATTCAAAATTATATATTCATGAGGTAAATCAGCTGGTTAGATCTGTGTGGATCTGGCTTTTAAGGAGAAATGCTGCAAATCACCCACAGACTCCTTCATCCATTCCCTTTCTCCAATTTAAAATTTCAAATGGAGCATCTCAATGATCAAAGATTTCTCTGTGCAGAGGTGTTCCTCGACTGGGAACCCTTGTGAGGACAAGGTGCAAGAAGAGGAAGCTTTACAAGGTTAAGAAATGAATTGGATTCTTTATGCTTCTTTTCTTTCCTCAAGCTTTGTGGAAAGCAGTTCAGGTTTCTGACTCCAAAACAATATTTTTCTTGAGATCTCCAAGTTTAGTTCCATATTTATTCATTCTGTGAATTCATTCAACTTTTCTACAGCATATAATTCCGTTGATATAAACAGAATTAGTCACACTACTCATGTTAAATATGTGCTCAAATATTTGTAGGCAGCAGCTTAGAGACAATACACAAGAATTTGTTTTATCTAGCTTTTCCTGTTCCTATGAAATTATTTTTCATTTATCAAAGGACTCAACAGTTCTGGAACATCTGAAAGGCTGTGCAAATCTGCTTCTGAATATTTTTTGGCTAGAAAAATAAAAATGACTAACCATCTTGGAAACCATAAAAATACATGAGGAGCATTCTTATGTTAAAATTTAGGAAAATGAAGCATGAAAGTTGATAGAATAAATTGTAGTGAGAGAATGAGGTTCCTTTTTGATCCAAGAGCCTCTTGGTTAATGCATTCTTCAATGATAAGGAAGAAAAAGTTCATTTCCTCAGTCCAAAATCCCTGGAGCACAGAGCCTTCTCCCTACCCCCAGGTTTCACCTACTAAAAACTACTTTCTCTACATTCAGACCTTCACACGTCTCATCTCTCCTTTTGCTCTGTTGCTTCGTGCTGAATGTAAGAACAGCCCCATGTACAGAGACCATTATAGGAGATGTGATATCTACCTCTGTCTGGGCTTCATCAAGTATTTTGTTCAAAAACCACTACAGTTTCTCTGTGAGAAGTGAATCAAATTCTCCTCCTCCTTTAATTTTACTGAAGTACATGAAAATGAACACATTTAAAAGATTTTTAACCATCTGAGCTGAACCTAGATCAGAATATATTTCCACATTTCAAGTTCTGGCAAGTAATAACGAATATTTAAATACAAGTTCATCTGCTTTAAATTTATTTTTCCATTCCTGAGGTGCAAAATCAGTTATTTTAAGAGATCTAGAGTGGCCACTCCATGACAGCCCTGAAATAAAATAATGCTTTGCAATCTTTGTGAAAACCTTGCATTTATAAATTGTGAAGTATTAGCAATTCTTTTCCTTTAAATGTTTGGTGTTTGTGTTTTTTATTTTTTGATTATAAAGCACTCAGCTTTTTGTTTGGTTGTTTTTTTTTTTGAATTGTATAACCTATCTTCCATACTCATAAATGTTAATTTTTTTGACATGGAGAGTCCTTTTCACCACCAAATTGTTCCCCATGATGATAGAAATGACACATAATTTCTAGAACTTCTGAACAATCATCCAAACATTGTTATGATTTATAAACAACAGTAGAATTGTTGGGATCTTCTTAACAAATGTGATAGCTGTTGTGAAAGAATCACTGAGGTTTTTCAAGAAGATATTCCATGCTGCTAAGCAAATTCAAGTCTCTTCATTTAGGCAAAACCCCAACAAATTAGTCTTCATTTCTGAAGCAAATTCTTAAAGATTGCTCTCAAAACATACACAGCATGGTTGATGTGGAAGTAGACCTCTTGGGGGTGTTTTGTTTCTGATTGTGAGATTTACCTTTTCACAGAGATAGACAACTGGGTAAACTGTCACCCATCTGAGCACCCATCTGAGCCTCTGTACCTCCATTTTGTTAGTATGTAAGTCCTATCGTTGGTTATGGGCTGACTTCAACTTGCCTTACCAGTACTATAGGTTAGTGTAGTGACTTGAGTAGCAAATGAGGATGTGTTTGAGAGGCTTATTTTATTTAACTTAGCCATAACCTACTGAGGTCCGGCTGTGGTTCATTGTTAAAACACAAAGACCCTTCTTAATGATTTTAATGCATTAATGACCACCATTGACATTGACCACCATGCATCAATGACACCTTGTTCTCTTCCTTTTGGTGAAATTTATGTAGAACAATTTAGCTACACATGAGCAGGCAGATAATATCTGACCTTAAAATTGAATTTAAACACCCTAGTACTGGCTCGCTTCTTATTGATTTCAGTAGGATCTGTGGATGGACAAATATCAGAGATTTATTAGAGAATCATTTAATTTTTATTTTCTTTGTTATATGCAGTCATAATTAGCTCTACAGAGGGAGAGAAAGAACCACACTATTGTGCTCATCATACGCTGTTGGAAGTCTTATGCAGAGTTTTGGTTTAAAGAATTCTCAGGATGTGCTCCCAAACTAAATAAATTCACTGAACAGATTACTAACAGACTTCAAAAGGAGCTGGACAGGACGTTCCATCTCTGGAACAGATAGGGCATTCACAGAAAGGAATATTTCTTTAAGTACTTTAATAAAATTCAATATCTCAAGAAGCTCAAATAATCAAAGCCTGGAGCTGCAATTTTTAAAACAGGATGCTAAGATCAATGATCACTCTAAGTTAATGAGAGTGAAAGAGCCATTTTAATGGATGATGGATGTGTCACAACATACTTTGCCCAGGTTAAGCCCAGGTTTGCCCAGTCCTGAAAGAACTGGCTGATGAAGTTGCAAAGCCACTTTCCATGATATTTGAAAAGTTGTGGCAGTCAGGTGAAG
>JAOQGL010000019.1:67392292-67427132 GCA_027564165.1 Gallinago nigripennis
CTGTGACTGCAGGGGGGCTGGACTAGATGACCTTTGAAGGTCCCTTCCAGCCCAGATGATTCTATGATTCTATTCTACGATCATTTATGTTAAAAATCACTATTTATTTTGGTCAGAAAGACCAAAGCCTACCTCCAAACTCCATGAGTAGCCACCCAGAAATGGACTGTCAAATACTTTTGGAGAAGGAATGAAATCTGATATCTGATTTTACATCAACACCATGAAAACAAACAAATAAACCTCTGATATTTTAAAATTTCTACTGAATTAGAGCAGTAACTCAAGACTTTCACCTGCTACAGACAATATGTGTATACAAAGGTGTTCAGCTACCTTTTTTGCTTCTTTTTTTCTATTCTGCCCTGCAGTTCAGAGAAATTAGTTTGTGTGATTCATAGATGATTTCAGTCAATGCAAAGATCCCCATAGCCTGATTTAATCTTGGGCCAAGTCCCTGGTTTTATAGATAAACATTTATGTTCAAGGATCCTTGGATGCTGTCTGACCTGACATAAGTAGCCTAACAAATATACAAAGCTCTGACATATTCTGCCATCAGGAAAAGGGACAATCAGAAGAGGACTAAATGTGAATTACTGTCAGACTCAGCTTGAATACCTTGTGTTCTTCAGCATCTGAAGCTCTGTATTGGTTCAGGATTTCTTCAGCTAAATGCTAATGGGCTTTTCATAGCCCTCAGCTCAATCAAGTCCAAATGAAAAAGCAAAATTATGTGAATTTTTAATGCTCTGTGGAAGACTTTATGTCTGCTATGCCAGCATGAACTAGCATCTTTATAATCTGTTTTACCCTTTGGCAAATGTGACAGCTACTCTATTGGTCCAGATTGCAGGACTTCACTGCTTGTGTGTTTGTATCTGCAGACACTGGGCCCATTGGAATTCTGTTACATGTTTACATCAGCATTGTCTTAGAAACCTTGTGAGAACTTAAATGCAAGACATAAACTCAAACAATGCATGATCTTTTGAAATAGATGGATCTTGCAATTATCATGCGCAATGACAATTACCCACCACTTTCGCATTTGTCAGCTTATCACATTAAAATATTCTGGCTTGTCCACCAAACTTACTGCAAATGCCCAGTAGATTTATTAGGTTTCAAACTTATGACATGTACAGATCAGTCTTAACACTACAAATCCAAAATGTTCTCTTCTGCTATATATGCCTATGCTGTCAGTAAAACCCAGATTCAAGGTAGCTTGCTCAGAGGTGAGACTTTTTGGACTTTTTGGACTATAAAAAGGTTGATTGATTATGAAAAAGAGAGATCTGGGAAAAACATATTTTCCTTTGTGTCCTTTTTTATTCTCTGAAATGCATTTCTTCCAGCAAATGTTGTGATGAAACAAATTCATCCCTGTGAATAGAGAGCCAATGGGAGAGAGAATAACAATTCTATAAAAACCTGCAACTAGCCTGGGTGTTACTGAGGAAAGAACATCTTGTAGAGACTATGGGTTTGGACCTTGCTCATGAACATAGGAGCCGATAACAGGATGTTAGAGTAGATCCAACAAGTTTTAACAAGTGGGTATCTAGGCTGGAAAACAGCCATCGATACTTTAGGAACTGCTGCATTCTATATAATCTGAGATCAATCATTTGGAAGAGAAGCTTGTAGCTAAGTCTTGCAATCAGATAAAATTAATGCATTTTTCTGAATTGTTTGGCCTCAGTAGCTTACTGTGGCAGTAAATTTGATATTCGAATGATGTGTTGTTTGGAAAAAAATTGGCTCTGAATGTGTTGCTTTTTAACTGAAATGAAAACTCAGGGAACAGAAACTTTGGTTTCTTGTCCCAAGATTGAACTAGCACTTAAATGCTTCCTTGATATTATCTGGAATTTCTCTGTGTGTATACCTATTTATAGCCTTCACTTTGGTCACCTGTTGTACAAAGGCAAAACCTACATTTATTCTTAAAATAAGAACATGAACTCTAATCTTTGTCAAGTCACACTGTGATGGTGATTTGTG
This sequence comes from Gallinago nigripennis, assembly GCA_027564165.1. Lineage (NCBI taxonomy): Eukaryota > Metazoa > Chordata > Aves > Charadriiformes > Scolopacidae > Gallinago > Gallinago nigripennis. Next base: position 67,394,303 of record JAOQGL010000019.1, read on the forward strand.
TACCCAGAAAACAGATTTAAATTACAAAGCAATAAAATTAATTCCATCTTCAGGAGTCTTTGTCTTGTTTCATCTAAATAAATATCGCTCTTCTGGGGTGTTTCAATTGTAATTCACTTCAACAGACCATACTTTTTATTTATTTATGTAAAAATGCCTAGCTGCCTGCCAGTGGTAGCGTTATACTTGCATTTATGTAGCAGTATAGAAGAATGGCATGTGAATGGACTTGGCTCTTCCAGCCTAGTGTGTTTTTAATACTGGCATGTAAACTGAGAACTTCATGTCATTTTTTAAAAATATGTTTCAATCACTGGAAATTTTCTCAGTTCTGAGACCTATACAGTACCAGATCTAATTCAGACAAGACTGCTAATGAAGTTCAACATAGGCAAGCGCATGGTCTTGTATCTAGGGAGAAGTAACTCCATGTACAAATACAAATTAGAGGCTGACCTGATGAAAAGCAACTCCGTGGAGAAGGTCCTGGGAGTCCTGCTGGACAACAAGTTGACCATGAGCCAGCACATGCCTTTGGGGCCAAGAAGGCCAATGGCATCCTGGGGTGCCTTAAAAAGAGTGTGGCCAGCAGATTAAGGGAGGTTATCCTCCTCCTCTGCTCTGCCCTGGTGAGGCTACATCTGAGTTCTGTGTCCAGTTTTGGGCTCCCCTGTTCAAGAAAGACAGGAAACTGCTGGAGAGAGTCTAGTGGAGGGCTATGAAGATCATCAAAGAACTGGAGCACCTCTTTTGTGAGAAAGGCTGAGAGATTTGGGTGTGTTTAGCCTCAGGAAGAGGGGACTGAGAAGGGATCTCATCAAAGCTTATCAATATCTAAAGGGCAGTTGTCAAGAGGATAGGCTCAGGCTCTTTTCAGTGGTGCCCATCAACAGGACAAGGGCAATGGACACAAACTGGAACACAGGAAAGCCCATTCCAACATGAGGAAAAACCATTTTGAGGGTGACAGAGCACTGGAACAGGCTGCTCAGAGAGGTTGCAGTCCCTTTCTCTGGAGATATTCAAAACCTGCTTGGATGTGCTCCTGTCCAGCTTGCTCTGGGTGACCCTGCTTTGGCAGGGGGGTTGGACTAGGAGATCTCTGAAGGTCCCTTCCAACCCTGACCATTCTGTGATTCTGGTTTAAAGTACTGATATTTGGCCAGATGATTATTTAGTAAAATTTATTAATGTATGTGATTAATTGATATGCAAGTAATAAGAATCTGAGGAAAACTGGTAAGAATTATTTTTCTACACACTATCTCTTTGCCACTGCTATTTGTATACTTTCTTTATATTGTCTGATTGAAAACAATGACCTTTCACGATTGTCTTGTAAAATCCATATCTGCCATGTATCCAGGGATTACTTTACAAATCCCTCAGGTATCCTGAGGAGGAAAAATTGCCTCTGTAATATATTGAACACTGAATACATTGAAAAGATTTTCAAAAACTTTCCTTGTTGCCATAACTTTTTCTCTTTAATTATCTTCTGGAACTTTGTTAGTTTTGAAGGAGAAAAACATGCTCTGTACACAGAGCTCTAGAAATTCATAGTATTTGAGTTTTTCTGCTCACCAGCTTCTCAACAACAGCAGCAGTTGGGCATAAGTCACACTGGGATCTGAACGTGGGCTATCTCACTTGCAAAAAATTAGGATGCTGTCTAGCAACATCTATCCTTTGCCATGGTTACTTTTTCAGAACCATAAGCTCTGTATCGTGCTTTTTTACATAGCTGTTTGATATCTAATCCTCATGAATAATAAGCAGTAGATGAAAATTACAGTTCTGCTAATCACTACCAAGTAAACAATTTTTAAAACCCAACATTTTATGAAATATAAAATGAGATTTTTGAAAAGAAATAATTACAGCTCTTAAGTTATTTTTCTGAAATAAATGAAACTGTTATTTCAAGTTATACTACAAATTTGACCCTTATTTCAGACTCATTAAAAGATTTGCCACATTTCATCTATTTAGATGGTTAATGGCCTTTGTACTGCAGTCAAGTGTTTAATAGTCACAGGCTTTGGGTCACATGAAGATTTGCATACAGATCAAGTGAAGCATCCTATCTTCAACTAAGATTCTGGAATAATTAATCTGTAGCTGAAGTTGTGGACGTATGGGTATGTAGTGGGGAGATGGAGTAGGAAAGAGAGCCATGGTTCATCTTCCCATGGGGAGACTGAGATCATTGTTTTAAAGGGATTAGTCTAAATTCATGCTGGGGTAATGCCAGAGAAATCCATGAGAGTCTTTCTTGGAAAAGTACTTAAAGCACCCTGAATAAATGCACTTAAACCCCAAACACCTAAGTATAAGCCACTTTTTTGAGATTTCAGGAGACAAATAATGATGGACCAGATATTGCTTTTAAATAAAATTGCTCAGTTTGGCACTAAGTTGTAGTGTAAAATTAAGATGAAGAGCAAAACTGAATATAAATTAGATGATTAGTGTTTTCAAGATAAAACTCCACTAAAAAGAAAAACAATCCTGAAAAAGGTACATAAACAATAATTGGTTTTCTTACATATTAATGGGAACAAAGCTGGCTTTATACGGGTAAATGCTTCTAGCATTAAACTCACAGATTGGCCTCAGGATTGGAAGGAAAATAATTAAAGCATGTGGATATAACCTGCACATTTCTTCAGAGCAGTGAATCCAGACACAGTTGGACTAAATCCCTTATAAACAAAGGAAGCATAATTAGCTGATTAATCAATAATGTGTAATTACCTAGTTACATAAGGCAATACACAATTCGAATTTCCTTCTCATGGACGACTGTAAGTGGCATATTTGCAATAGTTGTGAAAGCAGCATAAGGAACTCACAAAAGGGGGATAGACTTGGAGGTTTATGAGACAATAAAGTTTAATTGGCTGTATTCCATTAAGATTAACAAATGCCCATGTAAATGCACAAAATGGTAAGCTTTGAAGATCTTCTTAGCGAGAATTCAATTTACATTGTAAAGTCTATCTCTGTAGGCATGTTCTAAACTGGCTATCAGATGAATGCCAGCTTGCAGAAGCTCAACTCTTTCTCTTCTCAGAATATGAGGAGTGCTGTCAGGTTTTGTGCCTCACTTCTTTCTTGCTTTTAGTTGACTATCCTGTCATTGTCTTTATCTTTTACCATCTTTTGTTTCAATCCTCACAATAATTCAGATGTCTAATGCATTCTTATTCTGATATTCTGTTAAATTTATAAAAACATCTTGATGTGATTAGGTTTTCAGTGACATTGGGGGATTATAACTTCTAATAAGGCCACTTAATTTTGCAACAGATATATTTCAGATTTATTTAAACCTTAATTTAGAGGTAAAAATAATATTTATTCAGTCCAAATAATAATACAATGGCTACCATGATTTTGAAATGAGTTTTATTTTCCTAATAAAGCTAAGAAACTGTTTTACAACATGGAGAGAGAATAGCATAATTTGAATAAACTGATTTACATCACATTTCAGGGGCAATAAAATCATGGTTTTGCTGAATCTTCACTGAAATATTTCCTGAAGGATACATGATACTGTGGTTCATATTCATATTTTCTCACAGATCACTTGACATCTAAAGGTAACACCTTACTATGCTATTATCTTGCAGAGCGGCTACTGTGATTAGCAGAAAAGAGCAGGAATGAGAAGAGAAAGCTATCAGTTATAGAAAATTATTCTGTGTCCTTGTTCCAAACATGCCTCTGCAGCTTATATTTTCACTCTTGTAGATCATACTGCTCCAAATTGTGCCTGAAAATGAAAATTTTCCTTTGAATTTTGTTTGAGACATTGCATAACTTCTTAAACTAATATTGGTGAAGAGTTCAGAACTCATCTGTAGTGACAGTCCTTTGCAATAATGCCAAGCTGCATTTCTTTGTTTGCTTAGGCAAATGAATTGAGTATTGCACAGAACTTAAGCGTAAATAAATCGCATGGCTCCTTCACTTTCTACCTGGGTAGATAAGAGCTTCACCCATCAGCTAGCATTTTATTTCTTAGTTTCTATCAGGGATCATCTTCTAATTTATCCCCAATTCACATTTGAGTAAAAAAAAACAAAAAGACTTCTGAGATCACCAAGTCCAACCATACACACACAAAAAATACCCCTTACGATCTTGGCCACTAGAGCATGCCATTAAATCATGCCCTGAAGTGCCACATCTACATGTTTCTTAAATACCTCCAGGGATGGTGAATCAACCATCTCCCTGGGCAGGCTGTTCCAGTGCCTGACCACTCTCTCAGTAATGTAATTCTTCCTAAAGCATCTTTACTAAAGCAGCTACCAGTCCTATTACTCCTGCATGAAGTTCATGACACTGAAAGTATTGAAATATATAAATACTTTTATTTCCTTAACATATAGATACGTTCATTTCCTTCAGCCATTGCTCTTGATTTCTATGGGTATTCCTCCAGGTTTTTTTAAATACATCACATAAGTGGATTGTACTGTTAATCTTCTTTTCAACCATGAAACTTGCCTTTTGGAAAGGTGATCAGACTTTTCCTGATTTTTTCGCCAGGAAGATGAGGACTTAAAAAAGTATAATTTTATCTACTCAGCAGTATCATTAGGACATGAATATCATCTGATATTCCACCAAACAGGCAGCTGGAGGAAGATATAGCTATAAAGTTACCTTCTAAGATTTCAGTGTTGTGGGTTTCTGACAATGTTTGTGGAGACTGGATCCAAAAGAAGTGCATTGTGCCACCTTATTACAATTGGCTTAATTGCCAAAATGTTGATGACCGTTTTTCCATACCTAATGAGATCTAAGTGAATCATTTCAACCAAAGTACTAATTTGAACAAAGTCCATATATTTCACCTGAGCTCTCTACCAACAATAAAATAATATTTACCATCTCTCACTGCATTCTTTTTAAATATTCAAACCTCAGTTCTGCTTCCTGATGTTGGGAGGGAAAATCTGAGTGTCAATTCTAATTATATCTTGTTTGTATTGATTTATTGTAACCCACTCTAATTTTCCATAAAACAGTTAATGACCAAAGTAAAAAATTAATTAATATTCAATCCATCGAATTAATAATTAAAAAAAAAAGTTTTATAATTTATTTTAGGTGTCCAGGTAATGTGGCTCTAAAATCATTCAAATTGCAATACATGTATTAAATTTACCACTTTTGCTGCGTGCAAACTTAATTACAGAAATTATATTTATATTAGCTGCTACTTGATATTAAGAAAGCTACTAGACTATTGGAAACATTTGTTCATTTCACTGGAACCTTTATTTAAAGCAGGACAGTGGAATCCTCCAAATATTCCCCCTCTCTCTACCCCAGCCGTTGTTAACTCTAAGTAAAATTGCAGGCAGAAAGCAACAAAGCATTGAAATCATACAAAATTTTATCTAATTTTCCATGAAACTAATGTGCAGTATAGTTGTTTACCATCATTATTATGAGTACAATTGCTTACTTTTCCTGCAATGAGATTTTTTTGTCTGCAATCTGCCACTAAGTGATTCATTTTCTAAAGTCTTCTTTCCTTAGGGTCCATTACTTCCCTTTCCAGAAGACACGATTCCTCTTACAATGAATGGAAGTACCTTAGGACTGTATTTTAAAAAAGAAAACATATTGTTCTAATATTGTTTAACTTGCCTTGAAAAAATAACGATTTCCATCCAACTTGCTATGCTTATGAGGAAGTCATCACTTTTTAAAGGAAAAATCAAATTATCAGCTTCTCTTCCTCTTTTCCTCAGTAAATCACAGCCACACTGGGCACCTATTAGTATCCTTATACCCTTATTTCTGTATGAAAAAAAACATGCCATGGAAGAGGTTCAGCTCTTTATTCCAGAAAGCTGTTATATGCCATTGTGTTACATCTAAGTGGAAGCAGCTTTCTTAGTAAACTGATGTACAACAGAAAGCACCCAATTTTAGGTGTTGCTGTCCAAGAAAATTAAAAAACAAATAAAAGAATCCAGGGGATAAGAATAATTTTCAGAAGTACAGTGGATATGTCCTAGAAGGAAAAACTGAAACTTTGTTTTGCATTTAAAAAAGAGTGAATACATAAATATTTCACCACCAAAAGAACAATTGCCTCAAGCAGAAAAGAAATTGTTTGTCTTCCATGCATGTGAAGGATTGGATAAGAATTATCAGCTGTAGAAAACCAGAGAGAGAGATTTAAATTGTGCATTAGGACAGATTTCCTATGGTAGATAATAAAGCACTCAGAAAAATGGACTGAGTATGATATGGAGTTTCTTTAGCTGTAACTTGGAGAAACACCTGTCATGAATTAAATCAATATTGCTGAGTTTGCCTTATGCAAAGAGATAAACTAGATGATCTTCAGATTTCCATTTCAACCTTAGCATTCTGTGACAGTAAATGTCATAACTGAGGATCACATCTTTGATAAGGAAAAGCATAACCCCTCTGCAGCGTCAGTTTATATGACTACAGTGAAAAATAATATTTCCATGTTTTCACCAACACAATTATTTATAACTTTTGGAAAGTGTGGCCTAGGGTGGACTGGTATGGTTTAGAAAGACAGAGACATTTGGTTTGGAATTAAATTTTATGGCAGGTTTTTGCATCTATATGGTGTCGATTTGTAATCATAAACCAGTGAATAATAACACCATCTGGAATGTGTTAATATTTCAGATTATATTAACATTCTTGTTATATTGCCAGAGTTGCTTACCTGCAAGATTTTAAATACTGATGATCTGACGTTTTGCAATTCTTTCTTCTGCAGAGATTTTCATGACTATCCATTTTGCTGAAGAAAATCCATATGGAGCTAGTCAAAAAACAGTCATCAGTTTGAATTTCAGAAGTACAGTACTGAAAAGCATGCTGCTTATCCTCAATCTAATTTATAACTTCTTTTTAGCTGCCTAAACCAACAAAAAATTAATTAGAGTACCTCCACACCACTTAGAATATGATTAATTTATCATCTACCCTGGGTTAGACTAGATTAGATTAGACAAGATTAGGACAAATGGCTAGTCTCACTAAATTCTCTTTTGTTCAATGAAATCTTAATTTTATTCTTAGGCGTAGCACTTAACAAGAATGCTGCCATAGGACACTGGCAATAAACAATGGTTCATTAACATGAAGTTGTGAGTGTATAGTGCTGTCAGAGCGTGCTGTCAAGAAACAGAGTGGTCATTAGCATTCTACTAGAAATCACATATATTTTGATATAATTGAATTCTCTTGTCCTGCACTTCAGTTTCACAGTGGATAATTAGACACCGAGACTCACAATTTAAATAACTTTTAAAATTTATGTGCTGTGCTTGCTTTATATTTGCCAGGTGACATTTCTATTAGAGCTCCAACTTTCTCTAGTAGTTAGATTTTTTAGACTTCAGTAGCTGGATTGTTACAGTTAATGTCCAATTAGATACATAGCAAAACTGTCAGATAGCATGGGATTGAATCACAAGTCAAGTAATGCAATAAGGCTGGTGGTCCAGAAGCACAAAGCAAAAACTTTCAGGTTACTTGTACTAAAGCAGTAAGAATATGCTGGACGAAAATCTCTGTTACCACCTAAAGGCAGGAGATGTTCTGATTGAGAGGAGTGCTTACGAAAGGGGTAAAGCTGTGGCTGGTCAGGGCACTAGTAACCTGGACTGCTCGCATATTGCCTTGAACAAATGTTCTACTTGATACACGGCCTGCAGCGTGCTATCTGATGCAAAAGGGTTATTCCAAAATTTTTTTGTTGGGAGGAATAAAATATTTGCTGTCATTGGGCACCTGCTAGACAGTTTTAAAGGCAAAATAAAGGACAGCTGACATCTGCTCTGACTTTGTTAGTCTCCTTTCTCTCTTCTAGCAGAAATTAGAGCCATTTACACCATGCAATGTTTCCCTTGATTCTTGGAAACTAAGCATGTGCTCCTTTTGTTAGTGAGACTTCCTAAAAATTTTCCACCAGTCTTTCTGTATTCAATTTTCTGCACTGTACTTCTATTTAATACAGGAGCACAAACAGTTGTAATAATTTTTATATGAGCCTTTTTGATCATTTCTTCTGCAGCTCTGTTGATAGCAAAAACTTGAACAAATTTAGAGAAAAAAAATCACCTCAGGCGGTTTTTCTTATCCCTTGTTTTCATATCCAATATATTTATCTGCACTAAGTCGTTTTATTCAGTGATGTCAGATGGAAATTATCATAGTTGTTACCTGCTGAGTTAAACACAGTGCACTCTAAATAAAATATTCTTTGTTTAGTGTTTGACAATATTTATATTTCCTACTTTTTTCATTTTTAAAAAAGAATACTGTTTTTTCTAAATATGATTAATGTTGTTTGGTTTTCATACTTTCATGGCCTTGGGACATTTCTCAACAAATTCATACTGCAAAGGCAAGTGAAAAGGACATATTTGTTAAGATTAGTGTAGATCAGATGAGACCAGCCACTGCTGATAGAACACAAAGTTATTGGGATCCTTTGAAATTCTCATTGTCTCGATTTGTAAAAAAATCCAGCAATTGTTGTTTACAACAGGAGCAGCTGGATACTTGAAAATCTGGCCTTTCATTCGTATGCTTTCGGCCTTTTTCTAGACAGAGAATTTACTCTGGCTTTGTTAAAGCAACCTCAGGGCTTATCTACATGGGTACGCTTGTGAGGAATAAGCTAGAGTATGAATTTTTAAGTGTCACAACTGTTTCCCACAGAGAGGATACTCTGGTATGTAAGTGCCTTGCTGTAGTTAAGGTTCATCTACCAGCAGAACTGTTTGGTTTTTTTCTGCATTTTGCAGATATATAGTCAATTCCTTCTCAAAAGTTCCCATCTTTTTTTTTTTTTTTTTAATTTTATTTCTCAGCTATTGAAATTGTGTTTTATTTCTCTCTCTACAAACTTTTTTTATTATTATTATTATCTAGGATATTTCAGGTGCAACTCTGATAGTATTACACCAAGTTCATTTTGATTTCTGAGACAACTTGTGTGCTTCTGCATTTATTAAATGTGTAACAAAAGAAAGGATTTAAAATTTATTTCCCCCAGGTGCGATAAAAAAATTAGTAACTCCAATCTGAACCTCTTTTATATTCTATTTCTTGAATATATCTGCCTTCTTAGTACTGACTCCTGAAGTAAAGCAAGTATCACAGAGCAAACTGACTGCTTGTTCCCAGTTGTGCTCCTGCAGACTTTAATGGAAATTGTAGCATTCACAATTGTTGATAGGGTGCTCAGCTCCTTTAGCTGGGACATAGACCTTTTCTTTGAAGTGGAAACAGATGTCAAGTTTCAGTACTTTTACTGTAAATTTGATAGTTGGTGAGAGATGAAGGTGTAGTAGGAAATATACAGAAATTACAGCAGTGTGTCAACTATTAATTTTTATTATTCTCCTCATGTCTTCAATGTAGAAATAAGCAAACCGCCACAAGCTCTCTCTTTCTCTCTCTCCCCCAACCTGTTTTGCAAGCGGGTAAGCTTGCAAAATATATGAAATAATGGAATTCTTTATGTAATAAACATATTTGCTTTGTGCAACAGGGAGCACTTTTGTCTTCATTATTTTCTCTACTTAACAGGTTTTTCCATTCCATGTAGGGATTAACTTTGATTCTGCAGATGCACAGTTTTCAGGTAATGTACCAGAGAAGCTAGAAATCTGCTGCCTGATTCTGGATCACTGGAGCTGGGAGAAACTTGCGCTTGTGTAATAGCATGACCACAAGTCCAGTCAGAAAGGTAGCAGACTTGGTTGACGTAAAGATCCTCCTTTAATCTTAATTAGCTTGACTTGTTTTGTCACTATACCTTCAAGTGATGGAAACGAACTCTGAAACAACACCCTGTCCTACAAGGAGAGCAGAAAAAAAAAGGACACACTTGTTCAGGCAAAAGGGAAAACAGTTAAACCCAAATAATTATCTGCATTTATAACATGCTGAGGGGTCATTTATACAATTATGAAGATTGTACTGGAAAACTGTCTTGCCCACCCCCAGACCACAAAGAAAATGTATCTATTCTGTATTTACACTGTAAACAGTAATAATCAAATATTTTCAAAGCTATTCAGCATAACAGAAGATACACAACATGTTTTTTTGTAGGTAAAGGCTAGATCTGGCAGAGAAAGTGGGAAGTATCACTGCTGAGGAGGTATTAGAGAATTACAGAAGGAAAATAAATTAATACATTTTTCTTCTTTTTTAATTTCTTTTTTTTTTTTTTTTCTCATAATGAATTAAATTCTTTATAGAGCAGGGTACATCAGTACTTTTCCTCCACTCAAGGAGGAATCTGTAAGGGTATGTGAGAGGAGAGTGTTTGCTCCTTTCATGGTATCTGGACAAGGACCTTTTTAAATGCAAGAAGGGATAATAAGGAGGAAGCCAGAGACAAATTATGTGGAGACATGGACCTCACAAAACAAATGTGGAGAAAATGACAAGAAACTTCACCAGTCACTTGAGTCGACAGGCTATCAGGAAATTACAGATGTCACTTCCAGGAAGATCAACCTGGACTTTGCAAGGGATTAGACTGTAAACCATGATGGGAAGGTGTGCAGGAATTGACAGCACTGTACAAATCCATGGGGGACACGCAGGGAAGGGGAGCAGAGGGGAACAATGTAGGAATAGGCAGAAAAGTTATAAAAGAGACTGGTTGTGGTAAAATGAGTCTGGTGAGTACACGCGTCTGGCTGAGCCCTGTGCCTGACCACCACACCATGTTCCATCTTTTATCTTTGTATTAAATCTTTTCTTAAGTAGCTTTCTGAGTAACCTCACTTTCTGTTCTGTGTGTGTGCACTGAAAAAGCCAAGTGCCAGCTGGTGGTAAGACGGCTGTGTGTGAGGCTACGGGGTGCCAGCTCCTGCGCTGGCCTCAGCTCCAGCAGTGAGTGGGGTCTCAGCATCAGCTATGGGAGAGACTGGAGGTGGTCTTTGACCTCCAGCCACGGGGTGCGAACAGTGTGTGTCCTAAAACCCAGATACTGGGGGGGACCAGCACGAGTGAGGTGAGTGAGGGGCTCAGTGCCGGTGGCTGGAGCAGGACCGTGGGTCAGAGCCCCTGCGTTGGGGACGAGCATCTGTATCTCCCCCAGTCCTAATGTGTGTGTGGGGTGTGTGTGTGTGTGTGTACAGTTACAGTACAGTATAATACAGTATAGTTAGCAAGCTGGACGAGCTGGGATGAGTCTGTGAGTGCTGTATATGTGCAGCAAGCATCGAGCTGGGCCAGTTGGCAAAGTTGCTACACGGCTTTGTCACCATCTGAACCTGCAACCAGGAAAGCAGCTGCCACGTCCCACAGCTCAGACAGAGGCCTCAGGTCCTGGAACACTGTGCTGGATTCCAGCAGCCGTGCAGGGAGGAACCCTGGGCTGGAGCAGGTGGCCATGCCCCTAACATCCCATAAAAGCATCTCAATAATTTATCCCTCTTTTCAAGTTGCATAACTCCACAGAAACTTACATAAAAGCCTTTACTGTATACCATTCCCTGGTTTATTTGGGACACATAATTTTTTAACGATGTGGCTTCAGTTGCACAAGGAGGTGTGGTAAGGAATTTAAAGCTGCTGTTACCATTTACACTGACTCAGAAGTAGGTATTTACTTTTACTTGCTGTAAATATCTGTATTATGGGGTATGGACAGGTGACAGATTTAAACTACTGTCCATAACCATCTCTATGACCTTTCATGATACTACAAATATTTGTCTCAAAGCTTACCTGAGCAGGTGGCTGATGAAGAAACTCCCAATTTATCTTTCTTTGTGTTGAAGCCATTATAATGGCTAATTCAAAGAAAGATTCCCTGTGGTAGCTACCAGCTATTTGAATTAGTTACTGCTAAATGACATCTGTTTTACAGTTACTCTAAAATATGACAAACTGAAAAGATATGCCCAAAGGATATTTCAGGCAAATGTGCACAGGGCAGGTTTTCCTCAGCTGTTTTGGTAATGGTAAAGAAGCGAGGCACTATAAGTTAAGAAAGCAATGTAAAAGTTTGAATATTCAGGACTACCACACTCACCATTTTGAGTTAGTAGAGAGGTCAGAGAAGACCAGCAAAATGAAAGGTAGCATGAACAAGTTCTTAAGAAACAGACAAACAAAAAAAAAGAAGCCACCCAAATATTCTTCAGCTAGAAAAAGAAAAAGCATGAAAATATCTACACATGATGTGCCATGATGAAAAGTGACCTTTGCAGTCTAATCTTATAATTCGGGAATTAATTTCTGACAACTATTCATTCAAATATTTGAACAAGCAAGGATTTTATTAGTTGAATTATTTCCTCCCTCAGTACAGTGGTATTTCTTTTCTTACTTTCCAATTTTCTTTTAAACTTCATCCTTGCTCCCTTCCACAAACAGCAACAGCCAGCTCCCATTGCTGCTTCACCTGCCAGTGCATAATTACTCTTTCAGGGCTTAGCAAATACTGCACTTGTGCTGCTGCTTTTCCTCTGCTGCATTTTCAGCTTTTACAACTGTGAATGTGCTGGGGAGAGGCACCGTAACGACAGCCAGGAGAGTCCCAGAATCGTTTATTGCAAGGCTGCTTCTTTGCAATGCTTGTGCACACCCGCAGAGACTCCTCCGTCTGCAGGAACGAGAGGCTGATGGCATGTCTATGAACGATGCAGGTGCCAGAAAGGGCTGCTAGTGCTGGACAACTGCTGAGGTAGATTTCTGCCCAGAAACAGGCTGAACTTCAAATTTTTATCAAGGAGAGGTTTTGATTGACTTGCTATCAGCAGTTATCGTTCTCAGATAGCTCTGGAGCAGCGTCTGATGCACAAAAGATTATAATAGCCTTCTGGACAACCAATCTTTTGCAATCCATCCCACCTTATTCACTTTAAAAACCCATTCCCACACACTGGAGAGCCCATGGCTAATTTTGCAAACAAATCTAAAGCTTTAATCAAAACTGAGGGATTCAGCAACAACAGGAAATAAATTTTGCAGTTTCTACTGCCTCACTCTGAAATTGATGCTTGTGTACCTTGTTGGAAAATAATAATAATAATAAAATATTTTAAATGCAGATGTTGTTTCTTTTCTTATTCGTACAATGTGGCACAACCTTTTAGGTTAAGTGATAAAACCTCTCAGCACATCCACAAAGGGGTACAATGACTACCAGGAAACCAAATTATGGACTCAGAGGAAGAAAAAACCTGTATGGGCTCCTCCCAGCCTAAGCCCCACAATCCAGGCATGAAGCCCATCAAGATGAGATCAAGGGGTAGCTACAGGATAAACAGAGTACCTAAGCCCAGCTGCTGGGGGGATCCAACTTACATCTACCTATACACAAACAAGTTCCTGATTAAGCGATGTCCATCCTGCTCAGCCAGAGAGGGGAGCAGGATGAGGCCACTGGACCTCTCTGAATTTGTGCAACTGCTCTGTGTGTTTATCTGTGCTGATCCATGTGGCTGATTGAGTATATGTGTAATTTATATGCATGTTTATGTGCATGTGCTCACTGTTAATGCATGCTCAGCCTTGCTGCTGGTCAGTCCTGGGGACATGGAGCTGTGGTAGTCCTGCCTCTGTCAGGCTGTTGGATCTGGCTGTGTTTCTCTTAACACTATGCAAACACCCTCTAGCTTCTGAAAAAATCGATTATGATCAAAGATGCATATTCTCTCTTCTATTCTCCCTCCCTGCTTTGCTCTGTGTTCAAATTTTTCTGTCTTGATATGATCAAAATATGCTCAGCGGTTACCTATTAACTTTCTTGTGCTATCTGCATCGCAGTTTCCACATCACACTTCCCAGCATTTTAAAGAAGACTCAAAACACATACAGTTCCTGAAACCATTTGTGCCCCCTTTTCACTCATTACAAACAAACCTTTCCAAGAACATTTGATGAGAAAGAGTTGGTTTTGTTCCACTGAAGGCTGAGCCAAACTACACTGAGCTGCTGAGAGAAAAAGATGATGATGTGCTGGTGGGATGATGAGGTGGAGAACGCGAACAACACTTACAGGTTCCAACAATCCCTTGACTGCCTTTCTTTTTCCTGGGATCTGACCTTTGCTCCCAGGTCCCAAAGGGGACCTTTTATCTTTCGCTGAAGCAATCTCTCACCTCAACCACATTTAAAAGGGAGTAAAATGGCCTAGACATTATTACAGCTGAAAACTTCCCCTTCATGGTTTAACAGTCTTTTTCAAAGAAATGCTTTTCAAATACAATTCATGCAAAATTGTGCCTCAGGCCTGCCCATGGCATTTTTCCACTTATTTTCCCTTTGTTCCACTGCACCAGAAGAGTCTCCACCCAAGTCTGCTCCCTCACTTCTTTAACACTGGAATTTCTTAAGGACTATGTGACCTGGGGCTTATGCTTTCCTTTATGCTTTTGTCACTAAGTTGCACTAGTAAAAGTGATGTTTTTAATCAAATGAGGCTAGTCTAGGCAGTTTTAAACAGGATTTCTTGTATTTTTTTCCTTCCTTTGTAAAGGCTTGTAGTCTTACTAAAGCAAGTCTGTAGTGATGCAGCGCACAATGGCACAACAGCACATTGATGTGTATCTACAGCTAGGAAAAAAAGTACTGGTGTTTAGCTCTTTTAAAAGTACAGATGAACTGCTTGATTTAACACAACCAAGAATCACAGGTTTCAAGTATTTATTATCATCTTCAGCTCCTCCACCACTCTTTGTTTTGTTTCGCTAGATCGTCTATTACATTAAGAAGCATTATAATTTATTCAAACCCAGATCCATTTTGCTTGTGTGCTAAAATGATATTGCATAATAGAAATCTCAATTGTTGCACTTATTGTCATTCAAATAATATTGACATGGTAAAAGCATCTGAATCCAGGCAGAAAGCATATCTTATAGTTCATCACAAGGAAACTAGATTTCATGTTCTCTTTTATAATAAAGAGCCTATGCCATTTTGCCAAGTTTAGGTTTAATTCTTTAACTGGCTGTTCCAAGACTCAATGTAAATATGCAGTTTATAAAATACTGGTTTTACTTAGTTTGAGTTTTTTCAAAATCTGGAGAAAAAGAGGAAATATGTAAGCCTTTCCCCCCCTCACCTCCCCAAATTTTATTCACAGATTATTACATCTAATAAAATATAACATAATGTAATACAATATAATTTTTGTTAATTTTATTTTCTATTTTAGTTTGTCCCATGTTTTCTCTTTTTTGTTATTATTCAGACAAGTTGTAGATGTAAATGTTGTTTTCTTTTACAACAAGAAGCTGTAGGCAATTTTGAAGCCTTCCATGATTTAGTTACGATGTTCAGTGATTTCTTTAGTTAAGTTCTACAGGATAAGAAATACATGTTGTTTTCTTCCTTAGTCCTTTTGCAGAGATGATTGATGGGGGGAAACAGCTCCTTATGAAATTTGAATGTAACTATGGCAACATATCACTTGGGGGATAGGGAGGGAGGGAAATTTGAATGTAACTATGGCAACGTATAACTTGGGAGAGAGGGAGGGAGGGACCGCCCCCTGAGCACAATTTATTTATAAGAAGAAAACTGCACTAAGGAACTGATATATCCATTAAAATTGTGGAGAACAGAAGTTAATATGGGACACGTATTCCCTGTGCATTCCCACAGCTGTCATTCATTTCAGAACTGGGGAAATATGCTGCAACTAATATTTTCCTTACATTTTCCTAATTTCTTCTGCAACTTGGGTCTTCAAATTCTACAAAAGTTATTAATTGGTAGCTTGCTGTTCAAGGAGTGCTGTGTGGCATAAAACAGGTTAACTTAGATCATGTACAGAAGAATGAAAGGCAACAAATGTAAATTCTATCAATTTTACTGGGACTTGTACTTCTCCTCTGAAGTCCATAAGTGAGCAGTGATCTGTAAAAACAGTTTCAGATGAATAGGTTTGGAAATCCAGATTTCTCATCCAAATGCTACAGGAATGCTGCAGTCAAATTTGCTCTTAGGGATAATTCATATTTACAATCCAATGGAAAGTGTGTGGGTTTTTTAGAAACCTAATTATTTGTTGTTGCTATTTTATCCTAAAAATTTTGACAGGTAAATGGAGAGCAAGAATCTGTAAAGGAAATAGAATGACATATTTTCTACCCATAGGATGAAAAAAAAAAAAAAAAGTCTTTTAGAAAGAAGTTAGAAAGAAACCTGAACTGGTAAGACTTCTCTCAATGAAAGTCTTTTTTCCTCAGCTGCCTCTTCCATAAAAGAGATGACCTGTGAAAGAAGATTGGTAAGTGCAGCTCTGTAGCACTCATTTTTGCAAAGAACATCTTTTAAGGTGGAGACTTACTGGAACTGAATATTCATATCCTCTCCTCAGACTGAATTTGCCCTCTCCATTCAAGATACTAATTCTCCACATTAGTACAATTGTGAAATAGCTATGTTAAATGTGATGAAGTTCTGGTATGCTTTGGATACTGGCATGCACGCTAGAGCTGAGCAATCAGGACAGATAATTCTCCCTCCCCAGTAGAGTGGTGGGCTTGGACCAAAATATTGCAGCCATAAATCTGCAGGGAAATATGTTAATAATATAAAAGGTACTGATGTTATTTTTCTCCACATCCTGTGGTCTGACAGATGAGCAATGCTCCTCCTACTCCAGCATGATAGGCATGCTGGCCCCACATGCCCCTCAGGCACATACTTAGATGAAGGAAGAGATCTCTGGGAATAAAATAAGGTGCTTGTTTTGCCTAATAAATCTGTCAGAAAGAGTACTGCATAGGTAGGGTAGGAAAATGTGGTACACAGAAGAAAATACACATTTGGCATACGTCCTCTCACTTTTACCTCATTGTAAGGTGTGAGTGTGCTTCTTAGAGATTCTTTTTACAGGTTCTGTGTGTTACTTGGCTTTGCTGTCACTTTCCAGAAAAGTGAATTGTTGTACTTCTCAGAAGTGGCTCTGAAAGTGAGCACAACATGCACTTGAGGAAAATTTATGGGCTCAGTACTGGTTCGGGAACACTGGGTCACACTGGGCCATGTAAGAAGGGACGTCTGATCTGGAAATTATTTTAAGAGACCAGGTAAGACTTACAAATGCTGTTTAGACACTGTGGACTATTTTCGAAAGAAATACTCCCAGCCAAATACAGCAGCCTTTGCAGTCACTAGACCAAAGCTGTGACTAGTTGTCTCCAGTCCAAAGAGTTGTACAACTGAGTGATAAATGCTTTAATGATGATGATTTTTTTTTCCTCTGCTGATACTTTTAGAAAAGAACTGGTATGTATATGTCTGTATTTTTTCAGTTGTATATACTGAAAAGCCGAGGAACATCTAGAATAAATTACTAGCCTGAGGTTACTCAGGAAAACAGCAATACATAAGAGAAAGAACCTCTTTACTAGCTTATTTGTAAAACTATGCTACGTCCCTGTACACTCCACACGTGCATGTGTGAACACAGCAAACAAGCTGCTTGTGGATAAACCAGTTGTTGAAACCAGAAATGGTTTTGATTTGTTAAACATAGAATTTGTGTTTGAATTCAAGCATGTCCCTGAAAAGCTCTGCCTCAGCTCCCCCTTTTCCCAGTCCTCTGATATATGTATTTTCATTCTGAGTTTTTGGGGAGAAAGAACAAGACTTACCATTAAGGGCTGTCCTACCCTACTCTGAGTGGGATTTCTAGAGCTTACAGTGATGCAAACAAAACCCAGTTGTGGTGGGCAAAACAACTACAAGAAGAAGTTGTGAATGCTGACTGGCAGCAGGTAATTGTGCTTGTGTGAATATCTGTGGGAGGGAATGAGTGTGTGAAATAACAAAGCAGTGTAAAAGCTATGATCTTCCTGGTCCTTAAATAAGCCCCAGTAGGCAGATAGACTCTGGTTCAATTGAGTACTTCAGCTTTGTGAGAAGATGGAGCAAGGAAAATATTGGATTACAGTGCCTTCTTGGTTGTCCAGTTACCAGCTGAACTACAATAACATTGCTTCAAGCTAGAAGTCCTTGTAGGGTAAGAATGGAGTATAAGAGAACACATGTGAAGCCTAAACAGATATGGTATCAAGTCAAACTGACTCAGGATAAGCATACTGTAGAAGTGAAATAAGGATTGATTTACCGTGGCTCTCAGGAAATAATCCACCTGAATTCCAATTTAGGCTGGCTGGATGCCTGTTGGATATTAGAGGAATGTACAACCCAGATCAAGGAAAGCTGGCTGACTATAATGCTTCCATGGAAGCAGTAATTAGTGGCCCACATTTTACTTTATATTTGTTAGTGAAATGTCTTGTGGCTGATCCACAGCAGCTCTCTCAGGATCTTCTCCAGAAGGAAGTTACCATAGGACTTTATTGTCACAAAGATCAGATGTAGGAGCATCAGATTTGGTGGCTTTCAGACAGCTAAACACAATGATACTGCAACACTGTGAGATACTCTGCTGGCCTCTAGTTTCTACAAGACGACCACAGGTCTCCTACCTACAACCTCTACTAGTCTCATGACAGTGTCAGAAACAGCAACTGAAGCAAGAGCTTCATATAAACTGAACCTCTGAGCAATATTTAATTCCTGGGGAAAGAACTAATAGCGCTCCCTTCCCTAAAGCAAGCTGGCTCTATGTTCATATATAATACAGCTGACTCAAGTAATGGCCTTAAAGACAACAAAAAGCTGGTGTTTGACCTATATTTAACTATATTTAACTTTAACTATATCGTGTGCACTTTTTCTCAAGTTCCTGCAGTGCTGACTATGCTAAGGTCTTTTACCACAATGGGCTTCTCCATGCCTGTGCAATACCAGTGTACATAAAACACAAGCATGGGTAGTCAGCCCTGCCCCTAGGTAGTGGGCACTGGAAAAAACAATGATTTGACAGCTTATGCAACTACAATCCTCCTTCCTGTCCCTGGTCAGTGAGTCTGAATGCTGACTTAGAATGTTTGCACAGGTTTCCTGGGACTTTCCCAAGTAGTTGTTGTGAGTGCCTGACAAATCAGACTAGACCTCTTGCAAATAACATCACTGGCGAATACGGATGGTGCTGTCACAAGCAGTCTGAAACAAATAAGCTTAGCAGGAATTGCCAACCAACTGAAATGTCAATCTGTGGGTTTGCAGAGCTTCATCTTGAACTGTGTGGTGGTTTGTATGTGTACTGCTGTAATAAGACTGCTGTAGTAAGACTTTGGTGATAAATTTGTAAAGCAGTAATAGATACCTACTTTTTCATGTGCTAGCCTTTTTGCTTTAATTGAACATTTAATAAAAAACAATGGGAAAACCATGATTTATACTGTAAAACAGACAGAAACATTTTTTAGTTTAAGTGATTGTATACATGCAAAAAAAAAAAAAAAAAAAGGGAAAAGGTTCTTAGGCTTATGGCTTAAATTAAATGAACTAATACGGAGGGTATGCCATCATGTTGTTTGACTATTCACTCCACAGTTCATTGGTTGCACACTGAGAACTCCCCATCTGGTTTACATCAACTGATTGACTCTGCCACACCAACGTTCAAATTTTAATTAGTGCTGGAATTGAGAATAGCATTGTAATCTGCCTTTAGTAAACTGTGTCCCCAAAAAGCTGTAATCAGGTTGCTTTCTGCAGCATTTCTACTACGTATTAGCAGCTAAAGGAAGTATTTAGCAAATCCATCATATTTAGCACTGTTAGGCTTAATTGAATTTGACAAAAATAAGATAATCTTGAGAGTTTGGAAAGGTGAGACCAGGGGGAGCAAATTATCCTGCCTGGAGGAGTTACAACTTGCTTACTAAGCTGTAAAGCCTTCGTGAGGGCAGGCTCAGGTGCTGAGCCACAAGCTTACTTTGCATCTGCAACAGGCCAAAAAAGCACACTGGTCAGGCAGCTCAGCACAGCCAGGCAACAGCTCATTAGAAATTAGGGTGATAGAATCCCTCATCTAGAGCAGGGTAGGGAATCTAAGGCAATTTTAAATGATCATTAAAGCAAATCACTGTGTGCACAGACAGACTCCCCGATACTTGGTTGCAAGGTCTATTCCCTGTGTTGCAATTGTAATTATCTGATGGTTCAGTGATGTGTCAAGAGCAGAAATGTAATTGTACCATCCTCTGATATTCATTCTCATCCAACCTGCAGGTCCATAATGCAGGCACTTCTCTGCTTGTGAAAGCCTTCCAATCTCTGCCTATACCAAGTTACATCAGTAATTTTTAACTTCCAGCTACAACGATAGCTCTGAAATACTTCCACGTGAAGTGGCTGTCTCCCCTCCAGCAGCATGAACCCCTGCAGTAAGAAGACTTTTGTTGCATTTCAAGGGATTAGCACTAGATGGCAATGCTCTGGTAACTAAAAGAAGTTTTAAGTCACCTTTCTGAAATAAGCCACTACCAACGAGGATTAAGAACAGCTTCTGGATTCATGGGGGTGTGGAGTGTTGCCTGTTAAATTTCTGAAGGCCGTGCACTACTATGCCAGGGAGACAGCTGATTCTGTATTAAATATCCGTGACAACATCTGAGAGAACATCAACTTCTTAGGCTACCTTGGAGTTTGTATTTTACTGGAAAGGGGGGAGATAACAAAACACACCGGACAGCAAGTGGTGGACATGTAAAAGCAGGTTCGGAAGCAAAGAAGAAGAAGCAAAGCAATTTAGAAAGCTTTGCTCTTTATGTTAACCTCAAAGAGTGTATAAACCGTACTACTGTGGAGTGACACTGAGAGGCAAGGTAGGCTTCTGGGGTGACAACAGGCTGTTGAGAAATGGCAGTTTCCCAGAGAGCTCCTATTTTGTTCCTACCACCCCACGTAAGCTGTGTTTACTTACCTGCTCGTGCAGTACCACAATGCTTTCTTTCACAGAGTGGTTATCTACTTTTTTGGCGTGTTTGTACATGTCATATAAGTGATGGGTTTATGCATACCATAAACGGCTTCTTGTGGACCTTCCCAGAAGATATTTGAAGCCTGCCTGCTCTCCTGAAAAAGGTGATTTTACAGTCAGTAGTCATGAATTTAATTTCTAACTTCAGTGTCACTGGTTTCACAGATCACTAGCATGGATTCTAATACAACATAAAATACAGGTATTGAATGCATGAAGATCAAGGCATTTCTGCCTCTCTTTTCCTTGGAAACAACATCACCTTTGAGACAGTTGTCTTCTTCACCATGTGAAAAGAAGTTTTTTTTATTGAAACAGACATTTCTTAAACTGAGCTGTTAAAAAAAAAAAAAAAAAAAAAAAAAGAGAAATAAATCCTGTTACCCAAATCAATAGCCAGCTCAGAGAGCTGCCCAGGTTCTGCTCACTATGAGAGAGCTCTATGGAGAGCTATTTCCCCTTCCTCCTGTTTCAAAGTATACTGAAGCAAAGGAGAAAAATCCACTGAGTCCACTTTGCTATAGTCCAAAAACAGTTGGGGTACTGGTGTCCTGGACCCAGTGAAATGACATACATATGCAAAGTTGTAGCTAAATATTCCAGCACATCTAAGGGCAGGAAAGTCAAGGAAGCAATACAGAGTATTTTATTAAACCAGAGAACAAAAAGAAACAACAAAAATAAAATAATATTTGCAAGAGGATTTTATTAATGCTGTAAATTGCATTCACCCAAGCACTCAAGAGCTCTCTAAGCAAAATGGAAAACATTCTTTCCTCTTTTACTGACAGATAACTTTTAATTTTTTATGACTGGGCATTGAGATCGATATCAGCAAGCTTTATCTTCCTTGCTTTGCATGTTGGAAAAATACAAAGCCAGGAGATAAACTGCTTCTCTGAAATTGCATTTGTGTTGGCAGTTTATTTTATGTTTCTGTAATTTTATTAAAACCACTTATATACATCCAACATGATTCCACACACACAGTCTGTAAAATGAGCTTTTTAAATTGCAGTGTTTTGCTGTATAAACGTATTTATCAGAGCTAAATTGCCAGTCAGCATGTATGTTGTAGAGAAATGGTAACAAAAAAAGTACATATATCTCCTTTCAATTGGCATTTTCCTATACTTTAATCAAATCATACTTTTTTTAAGTGAGGATATCATTGTTCAGTCAAAAGCTCCACAGTCTTAGTGAAATCCTTCCAGTGACATTGTCAAGATTAGGAATAAGAGGCTTTCCTTCTACACCAGCCCATATGCATAGCTGAAGTATAGAGCAACCACGGAAAGTCACATAGGACTCAGAGTTCAAAGAAGAAATACAATTAGTCCAGAAATTCCATGTCCTCCTTTTCATTACCTGTATTCAGGACTAAAAAAATAACTGTTGTTATTATTTATCCTGCAGCAACACAGGATCAGCAAACTCTAGCTCCTGTAAAGACTCAATTCTGATTGCTAAAAATTCATTTCTCTTGTGACACTGTGTGTACGCCTTAATAAGCAGCATAATGACAGGACAAGAAGCAATGGACACAAGTTGTAATATGGTAATTTCCAGTAAAATACAAAGAAAATCTTTTTCATCATGAGGGTGGCAAACTTAAATAAATACCGAGAAGAGCTATGGTGCCTCCATCCTTGGAGATACTCAAAACTCAACAAGGCCCTGAATCACCTCATTCATCTGACTGGCAACGCCATGAACAGCGGGGTTGGACTAGGTGACATCCAAAGGTCCCTTCTCACTTAAATTAATATCTGATACTATAATTCTAACTGGGGAAAACCAGGGTGAAAAAAAAAAAAAAAAGAAAGGAGAAATATTCCAACTTTATGTCTCTGCATGAAATAAGTAAGCTGGGAATCTCATACTGTCCTGTAGAGAAAATAAATTCTCTCTTAATGCTGAAGCACCATACTGAGCTTCTATTTTATTTCATTCTATTTCATTTTTTACACTCCTCAGTGGTTGACTATTCCCAGCCCAACTTTATCTCTTTTTAGTTATCTTGTTCCATCTGATTGCCTTTCAGGCTTCCCTACAGATGGTGGTACATCCTCTTCTCCTGATGACTCTGCTTTGATGTCTGAATTCATGTGTTTTGAAACAGCGTAATCATTCATGAAGCTCAAGTCAGCAGACTTTAATCTCTCTCTGAAGAATGCTGCATAGGGTTGACAGATATAAGCTAAGGACTCTTCTTTCTGTGAACATGTCTGAGTATAAATATTTTTCTCTAGCACTAACAAGACCTGCAAAAGCTAATGAGAGCAGCCTGGTTCCCAGCTCTTCCTTTGTGAGGCTGTAATACTCCAGAGCACTCTGTGACAACACCAACCCTTTCTGCAAAGGCAGATTGTTACTTTGAGATCACTTTTTTTTCTGGGACAGCTCTTGCCTTTCAGTGAGGATATAAAACAGTCATAGGATGAGCACTGGCAATTATGTTCCTTTTTTGTTCTAGCTTCATGTCCTTCAGGAAACTTTTTGTTCCTGGGTTTTGTGGGGGGTGGGGGTTTTTTGGGGGGTGTTTTGTTTTTTAATGTTTCTTTTTTTCTGTTTGTTTGCACCAACCTTATTCCAAAATACCTAATATATGTTAGGCCCCCAGCTCTGACATTCCTTCTTCAAGGGAGCATTTTCCAGATCCTTGGCAGACATATTTTCCTCTTCCATTCTGATCTGAACTCAGATCTAGATCTAGAAGTAGTGAAGGATTTCAACCACAGAGGCTGAGACAGAGTAATGAAGAGAGGGAGATAAATTTAATGAAACTATTATCAATGTTCACTAACTTTCTATGATGTCATGATTGGTTGGACAGATGAGAAGAGGGCAGTGGATGTTGTCTACCTTGAATTTAGCAAGGCTTTTGACACTGTCTCCCACAACATCCTCATAGCTAAACTTAGGAAGTGTGGGTTTGATGAATGGACAGTTAAATGGATTGAAACTGGTGAAACAGGACTCAGAGGGTTGTGATTAGGGGCACAAAATCCATCTGGAAGTCTGTAACAAGTGGTGTTCCCCAGGGCTCAGTACTGGGTCCAGTCCTCTTCAAGATATTTATCAATGACCTGGACGAAGGGATGGAATGTACCCTCAGCAAGTTTGCTGATGACACAAAACTAGGAGAGGTGGCTAACACCCCAGAAGGCTGTGATGCCATCCAGCGAGACCTGGACAGACTGGAGAGTTGGGCCGAGAAAAACCTAATGAAATTTAACAAGGGCAAGTGCAGGGTGCTGCACCTGGGGAGAAATAACCCCCTGCACCAGTACAGGTTGGTGGCTGACCTGCTGGAGAACAGCTCTGAGGAAAAAGACCTGGGAGTTCTTGTGGACCACAGGATGACCATGAGCTAGCAATGTGCCCTTGTGGCCAAGAAGGCCAATGGCATCCTGGGGTGCATCAAGAATGTGGCCAGCAGGTCAAGGGAGGTCATCCTGCCTCTTTACTCTGCCCTGGTGAGGCCCCATCTGGAGTGCTGTGTCCAGTTCTGGGCTCCCCAGTTCAAGAAGGACGGAGAACTGCTGGAGAGGGTACAGCAAAGGGCCACAAAGATGATAAGGGCCTGGAGCATCTCTCCTATGAGGAAAGGCTGAGGGACTTGGGTCTTTTTAGTCTGGAGAAGAGAAGACTTAGGGGGGATATGATCAATGTGTACAAATACTTAAAAGGAAGGTGTCAGGAGGACGGGGCTTGTCTTTTCTCAGTGGTGCCCAGTGATAGGACAAGAGGAAATGGGCACAAACTTGAGTGTAAGAAGTTCCACCTAAACATGAGGAGGAACTTCTTTACCATGAGAGTGGTAGAGCCCTGGAACAGGATGCTCAGAGATGTGGTGGAGTCTTCTTCTCTGGAGACATTCAAAACCCGCCTGGACAAATTCCTGTGCAACCTGCTCCGGGCAGACCTGCTTTGGCAGGTGGTTGGACTACATGATCTCCAGAGGCCCCTTCCAAGCCCATATGATTCTATGATTCTACAGCATGGGAGGGGGTGTGTTCATGTGTGAGTCTGTGTGTGTATGTGCTTTTCACTAGCTATAGGTAGATGCACTATGCTGTCTGGCTTTGATTTAATATTTTTTGTATGCACTATTTGTATTTGCACTACTACAAAGTAGTGTGGAGATTCCCAAGTAGGGTTTGAAAAAGCTACCTAGTTGTGATCATACAAAAATTAATGTGAGATTTACATTTTTAATTTTCTTTTTTTTAAAGAAAGTGCCAGGCACACTTTTTCTCTCGGCTTGGGGAGAGAAAATAAATTGGATTGTTTAGATTTGCAGAAGTTGTGACTGTAAGGGATTTCTAACAGATTAAGTTACTTGGTTCTGAAATTCAAACTGCTATGTTAAATTGCCTTGAGAAGCCAAATTACTGCTTCTACATCTAGCATGGATGTGTCTAAACTCTGCTTCAATAGACAGGTCCTAGTAATTCAAAATTATATGACGACTTCAGCTCAATAAAATAAAAGCTCATTATTAGTATTTGTAGTGACTAAGCAAGCTTTCATCTTTAGATCAATTTATCTCTTTCTCTGCATTCTGCAGAACAGACCTTTTTTAACTACTTTATTTAGACAGGTAACACATGGATTATCTGCTATTGGTATGTTTGTGTTTTGAACAACTGATTCATCAGCAGGTTGTATTTCACCCCCATATCTGGGCATTGTGAGAGGGTGTTTTCCAATTTTCCTTTGAATTCCTCCCCTCTTCCCCTTTGCAGTCCTCTGCTACTTCTGCCTGTTCATCTTGCTCACCCATTCATCTCTGATTTGTGTGTGTACTAGATGAAGGCCAGTGCATTTTAAACACTTTGGAAGGACTGTTAGACATATAAAATATGGAGAATGATGGAAATTTTGTACGTTAGGAAAGTAATTGGTACTTAATCCACAGATGAGAATGTTTTCCACAGCAGAAGAAATGTTTTATCTCAGCTATTTTGAATTTGAACTTCACAAACCTCGAGAACACAAAAGGTTATTCCCTGCATTTCAGAACAGTTTCAAATTTTTTTTCTGGTTTCCTAGTATAACAAGTGAAATAATTTAATTTCTTTGCTGGATTGTTAAAATATCTCAGTGTATGTCCCTAGCAAAAAATACCTTATTGCAAGATATCCTAATCTTAACTAATTTTTCCAAGTCCTTCCATATTTGTAATTCTAATATTGTAGAATCAGGATCTTTGATAAGTAATACTTTAGAAGAAAAAAAAATAAAATTGACTCTTTGCATCCAGAAACTCTGGTCTTCCTAAAGGAAGTTCTTTGCATTTTCTGAAAAATTAGATATGTCCTAGGTATCCAAAGTTCAAAATCCATTTTTGCTAAGGAGAACCCCTGAACTTTAAATAGATCGAAAAACAATTTTGGTGAAGCAATCTCCGATGGCTTTGAATGGAAGAATGAGTCAGAATGGTTAACAGATAACTAAAATATGTGATTGAAAAATTTCAATTGCTTTTCTTCATTGTGCTTGCACACATGTGGATGACAACAAAGAGATGTACATGTGTGCATGTGTTCACATGTGCATTTTCCTTCCAAAAGCAGATGGTGATAAGCTTTTGAATGAAAGGCTTGGTATGTGTGTATGCATGCAGCACAGGCCTTGGCCATGGTTATAGACAAGCCTTTGTTCCGTGAAGGAATGAAGGTCAAAAAAGCTGGGGTTTGAAATCCTGAGAGCAAGAAATCACCTTGAAGTCTTTACTGAGATTTCCCACATGAATTCTGGAACCTTCAGGAGCATTATGAGGGAAGAATCCTGCCTTTCCTGCTTCGCATTGGATCTAACTGAGCCCCACAACAACTGGGAGTCTGCATTCTGTTTCAAAGCATCTTCCCCAAGCACACAAGTTGCCTCACCACCATTTTAACTAAGGAATGAGAGGTAAATGAATTTGGTTGAGGTCAGACTATTTCAAATGAATAAAGCTTGAAACTCGGTACTCATCAAAACGTGATTTCTCAAAAATGTTGGAAAACCAGATTTTATTGGATATCCGAGTCCCTTGTTTCCAAGTTTAGAGAGGCTTGCGCCAAATTGTACAATTACATGGTGTTCCCTTATCTTCAGTCTGATGAAGCCTTCATTGTCTTCATGAAGCATTACTGTGTATCGTCCACAGCCACATCATAAGGAAAAAAATCTAGATTAGCTATCTTGTTTCCAATTTTCTTTCAGTATAAAAGTCTCTCTCAGTCAGAGCACCCTTCATTTCACTACCTGTAGTTAGATTTATAGCTGCGCTATAATAAAGCACTTGAAATCTTTTATAAATTGAGGGTATGAAATTCAGCTAGCAGTAGCCTTGTTTAAATTACTGATTTGAGATTAAACTTTTTTAAAATAAAAATAAACAAATGTCTAGTAACTGTCCCCTCACTTTGCTATTAGTATGCTAGTGTCCACTGTCTATTTAATTTATCATAGGTGTTCATAATAAATATCTGTGAAACACTGTATTTGAGAAATTACTTCTGTGGTGATGCAGACATTTTATATATTTCTTTTTAATGGGGTTTTGCTTCCAAGCATATTTTCAAAAAAATCGCAAATCAAAGAAGTGAAGCTTCAGGCAGCTAAGGCCTTCAGGTAGATGGATCACCTATGGGATGCTAAAACATCTGTGCTAGTAGATTGAAGTAAATGAGTCATCCCCTCAATGAACAAACCATGTCTCTGATGAGTTCTCCTTTCTCCTGACAATAGATCACTGATGAGCAGTGCTGTTACACTGACTTCAATCTGGGTCCTTATTTGCACAGCCCTTGAATGAATCTATGAAAATGGAAGACAGAAATCCTAAAGCTTCTAGGATTTCCCCCAGTCTGAGGTCATACTTCAGATACTTGATTAAATTCTTATTCCAATGAAAAATTCAAGTTAACTGCTCACCAGCTTCAGCTCAGAATATCATCTCCACGGGGAAAAAAAAAAAAAAAAAAAGAAAAAAAAAATAAAATATTGTGTTTTGTGTGGTTTTGTTTTTTGGTTTTGTTAATTCCTTGTACATTAAATAAATGGACTTGAAGACTGAGGCTATTGTTTCCACACCAGAGAACTGACCAGTGTGTGTGAAGTCAATAATTTGCAGTAAGCCTGTTATTTAAA
Source organism: Gallinago nigripennis (assembly GCA_027564165.1). NCBI lineage: Eukaryota > Metazoa > Chordata > Aves > Charadriiformes > Scolopacidae > Gallinago > Gallinago nigripennis. The sequence continues at coordinate 67,422,360 of JAOQGL010000019.1, forward strand.
AATTGCCTATAGTCTCATTTACTATAACTAAATAACATGCCCTGTGGCCTGCACAGAGATTGCACAAAGAGCAATTACATACTGAGACACCTAGAAAGAAAGACAGAAAGAAAGTACCCAGGAAAGAAAAAGGGACCTCTGAAACTCCATTGCAAACATGAAAACCTGAAAGTCAGTGTGAAGCTTGAACCTTGGAAACTGCATGCTCAGCCTGCGTCTCAACATATGATTTGACTTTGGACACAACTCTCAGCCGTGTTCCCTTCCTCTACACAGTATCTGGAATTTTCATTAGCCAGGATTTCTGAGTTAATGCAATGTGTGTACTCATTATTTAACAGAAAGATTTATAGTGGCAATTCTCTTACAGCTGATGACACAGTTCTCTCTCTATCTAGAGTATAGTAATTCACCACTTTCTAACCAAGTAATCCAGGAAATAAATGACAAAGTAGAAGTAGAAAAAAAAACCAACTTGGACTCAACCGCTTCTCTCTTGGATAATTTAAAAAAAAAAATACTCAAGTCAGCATTTGGTTGATGATCCTCAGACATTCTCTTTCTTTCTTAGGTAAGTCTCCTGGAAATATATGACCAAATATCCTTCAGTAATGAGTAATGCTTCAATTTGACATACCTTGTTCCACTAAAGAATTGGAAACATTTGCAATTCTCATGAGTAACATCTCAGTTTCCTTTTATTGATTTATTTTCATCTAGACAAAATTAGACAGAAACATACTGATTTGTCTAAAGTCATGGTGGGAGTCACGTGTAGTACCAAGCCACAAGAGAATGAAAGGTAATCTTTTTCTTTTTGGTAAGCATGCAAAGCAATCATCCTCTGACTCGTAAAACTAAGCTGTTCTCTGCTGTCTTAGAATATACTGATCTAGTGGCACATTGCCTTACTGGGATTGCATATAAAGCAGATGGTTAGCCTGCTGGGGTGAGAGGCTACTGCTTCAGAACTATCTGAATGTTTCAGCATTTTCATTTTTCTATCCCATTCCATACAAGGAAAGATTAAAAGAACAAATGTATGAGGCTGATGAATGGGGAATAATAGAGGCTTGTCCATTCTTCTTACTATTTATGGGTAGTACGAATAAAATGAATTTAATATTTGGAAATCTTGAGAGGTATATGTACATATTCAGGACTTCCAGCGTTAAAAGAGAGGAGAGTGTCTTTCTTGCTTCAGAGCACTGTGAGGATTCATTTAAGAGGTTTAACAAGAAAAATGGTTCAGTTACTTGACTAAGGTTACCTGACTCTGGTGGCACTAGGTAGAAACGGAAAATGCTGTCAGATTTATTCTCTTGATCAGGTGGCTGATCACACTGGATTCCTGGAAAAACACTCCTGCCCTGTGATGGGACATGATCGCCAACTGGAAGGAAGGCACTGGACTGCTCTGAGAGATGTCAAATGCAGCAGGGCCTTTCTAGGCTAATCAGAATATTTCAGGTCTTGCTTTACAGTGATGGAAATTATTTTATTTCTTCTGGAAAGCAATAAGACAGGCCTATTTTGTTCTTGGGGACTTTTACCTCGTCCTTCCTCAACATTCAGGATTGCCTCCCATGGCACTGCACCTCAGCAAAGCATGAGGCAGTTCCTCATCTGCCTGCAGGTTAGCCATCTCTTTTTCTTTCATGACTTCTAGAAGAGCACCAGAGTTTCTGCGATCAACATCTCAAGCATCAGTCTGATCTTCATGTCAAAGTCCAGTCCTTGAGGCTGGAAGTCAGGGAAGCAGAGGTGAAAGAATCTTGACCACAGTCTCTCTTAAGAGCTTAGCAAGGAGAAAGGAGGATGAAAAAAGCACTTGTGCTGAAGGCAGTGCTGTGAAGTGGAGCTGCTGGCCCTTGTCAGCTATAGCAGAAAGTATTAATGCAGCATGGGGCAAAAGGACAAGTGTAGTTAAAGGAGCTTTAGCCTATCTGATGGACTCATTGATATCATAGTCCCATCACAGCTACAAGGAGGACCATGAGGGAGGCCAGTGTCCTCGGCTCTCTCTGCTCACATTCATGTTCTGGCCACTGCATTAATGTTTGGAGCACTCAGAAATTGTCTGCATTTTCACAAATTCACTTCAGTAAAAAATTGAAAAATATAGACTGGCAGTCCTGCTTTGTGACGATCCTCAGTTCATCCTCCCACCTGTGGAGCTCTCTGTGTATGCTGGGTGAGACTGAAAACTCAACAATCTCCTTCCAAACATCTAAGTTCAGTTATTAATCAGAAAATGGGATGAAAACTTATCAAACAGACTTTCCCATTCCCGACCTTTGCAGCCATGTGTCTGTTTTCACATGAAACTCCTCCACAAGGGTTCAAGAGAGGAGACAGCAAGGTACCTCTTAACAGGAATGCACTGATAGACACAGAAGGGTGTAGCTGATTGGTAAACTCAGTGTACTTTGTCATTGATCTTCATCAGCATTTACAGTGGGAGCTGTCCTTGACTATGTCAGCATACTTGGCCCAAAGCAGATGGGCAAGATTACTGGAATGTATCCTGCTGGTTGAAGAGTTTTGGCTGATGTGGTGGAGCTGAGAAAGCAACTACTTGAGGGGGAAGAGATTTGCTCTAGGCAATTCTCAGCCACCCTAGGGGAAAACAAATATTGTATGACACCAGTGCATCAATTCAGTGGCTGCCACTTATTTATAGAAGTGCATTTCCATTAAACTCACAGAAATAATGCTACCGCTAAAAAAAAAAAAAGTGTGTGCATTTCCCTGTGACTTGTCTCAGCAAATGGCAGAAGTGTCATTCAAAAATCCCAAAAAGCAGATCAGCATGAGGTTAATTTTAAGATCTGGACCAACAGGTCAGCATTGCAAAATCCCATGTCATTGAGCAGATCAATAACATTAATAAATCTTAAAACATTTCACTGGATGCTTTCCTAAGGCACATGAAAGCTTGTGATTGTGTTGTGTAGCTTCCACAGTATTCTTAGTCAGCTTTCAGGTCTCCTGCTTTTCAATTATGAAGCATGGTGTTTGTCATTTTCATTCCTGATCTACAGCAAAGTGACTAACTTCACTAAGATACTGCACCCTCTTTCCCCTTTCTTTTAAGTCATTTTGCAAAGCTATCTCAAAGACCTTATAGAAGTGTCCTGACCAGAAAAATGCTTTCCTATGTTACCTTACCTCCAAATCAACTGAGAGTGAGCTACTAGAAATGACAGACTTTCAAATGAGGCTGTCACAGCAACTTGCTGTGCTCTACCAGCCACTCCATAACAGTGGCACTGCTTGCAAAGCTTACTTTTCCAGTCCTCCCAACTTGCCCTGATTCCTTGGCTTCTCCAAAGGTATCATTCCTTTCTCATAGAGATCAACTAGATATATTTTGAGGGGATGCTTCAGAGGAAGTCCTGTAATGCCAAGAGCTGCAGAGGATACTTTGAGCACTGCTTTTGAATCTAGCGGGAGCATCCCTGTGACTCTGGATCGCAAGGCAGGTTGGATTCAGTTACCTGCTCTCATGGGTACTCCTTAACCCTGACAGAGCAGAGAGCTTCTAGGGTACATGCTAGGAAAACCAGCATTAGCATCATAAGAAGACTGCGGTCTTCTCTACTTTCTGCTCTCCTTGTCACTGTTTTCTCATTAGGATTCCCTGAGGAGGATTCAGGAGAAGAACAGAAAATAAGTTTCCCATAGGCACAAGACAAATCAGGTGAGTACAAAAGGTACAGGCAAGGAGATAGAAAACAAAATTGTCTTCCTTGTTTGTTTTTTTTTTGCCCTGGGGTCCCAGGTAGGCCAAATTCAGCCCCTGATGTGAGTCTGCAGGGAGCTATCACAGCTGGAAGTCATCTTCACAGAAGAATTCTCTTCAAAATCTCTGCCTACAGGTATATAGATTGGCTTTGGATGTCACCATCACCTCCTTTGTTGTGGGCCTCCTTCATCTCCTGGAATACTTTATCACTGGCAGATAGTTTGAAGACCCACCTCAGATGATGATCCTCTTGCCAGGAGATCCTGCAGGGTATGCAGGCAGGGGCAGAAGAATAGTCACATCAGTCAAGAAAGGCTTGTGACAAGAGAGCCTTGCCTCAGATACAGAATTTGAATGGGGAGGCGGACTGTGCTTTCACTGGGTTCGGACCTAGCTGTTGCTCTACACAGATTACATTGGGAAGTGCCCTGCACTCCTTTTGGACTAGTAACCTCCACTAACTTCAATGAAATCTGTCTTTCTCATTTCCAGTCAGAAATGAGGTTATGGGTCAAGCCTTCAGATTCAAATCTTGAACTCCCCAACTCATGCCACACGCTAGGCTGAATGTCAAGCAAAGATTGATTAAACCACAAATTCCTAGGGAGGGTTTACCAAAGGAGCATACACAGTTAGAGCTCTTTTACAGCATGGAAGTTGCAAGTAAAGGAGAAACAGCATTGAACCCTGCTGTTCCTCATCCTTTGGGAAGATGTAGGCAACTACATGGTTCTGCCCCATGAGAAAGGTCCCAGGGACAGGACAAAGCCTCACAGGGCAGGTGAGAGATTTTGTCAAAGACACTCTCAGAGGACCTATTTTTTCCATTTTTTTTTCCCCATTTGGAAAAAAACAAAAGTCGTTCTAGCTGCTATAGGTAGGAAAGATATGCCAGGGAATTACTCCAGGTATCATCACCACGATCACAGAATATTCATGATTGGAAGGGACATTTGAGATAGTTGAGTCAAACAAGAAAACAAAACAAAACCCACCCCCCTCCCAAAAAAACCCAAACTAACCAG
>JAOQGL010000019.1:67436636-67462493 GCA_027564165.1 Gallinago nigripennis
TGGAGCACCTCTGCTACGAGGACAGGCTGAGGGAGCTGGGGTTGTTCAGCCTGGAGAAGAGGAGGCTCCGGGGAGACGTAATAGCCGCCTTCCAGTACCTGAGAGGGGCCTACAGAAGAGCTTGGGAGAGTCTGTTTACAAAGGCCTGCAATGACAGGACAAGGGGCAATGGATTTAAACTGAAGAAAAGCAGATTGAGATTGGATATTAGGAATAAGTTCTTTCCAGTGAGGGTTGTGGAGCACTGGAACAGGGTGCTCAGGGAGGTGGTTGAGGACCCTTCCCTGGAGACATTCAAGGTGAGGCTCGACGAGGCTCTGGGCAACCTGATCTAGTTGGAGGTGTCCCTGCTGACTGTGGGGGGGTTGGACTAGATGACCTTTGAAGGTCCCTTCTTGCCCAGATGATCCTATGGTTCATCCAAATACTAGTTTATAAAAAAATAACTGTCAGTTGGGAGAATTAGGAACTGTCAAAATTATGCAATGTCTTGAGCTCTGACTGATTTCCTAGTCATTTCATAAATGAAACAGTAATTTTTCTTCTACTGTAAGCCTGACATAACTGATATATTTATTTGTTTTAAACACAGCAACTAAGGGCGTTGCCAGCTCTGATGTGACCTGCATATTATCTAGTGAAAAGAAAATCCATTAATTCATTTTTTTCCTCTCATTCTTGATCTTTCCAAGGCATCAAGTTTAATCCTTTAATAAATACATAAGTATACACGTCCTGGTTCCCTTAGAGATGTGGCCAGAGTGATTATTTATGGCACTTGCACTGCTTCTTCAAGGAGTGGTGGAGGAGCTTACTCCTCAGATGGAACTAGCTGAGCTAGTCCAGCATTGTCCCGGCTATCTAATTGCCAGTGGCAATTAGTAGGTGCAGAAAACCAGGATGTACATAGACTGAACTTTCTTGGACCTAGACCATTTCAGTTTGTTTGACTTAAAGATGCTGGAATGCCAGTAGGATATGGTGACTTGGAAGGGTTGCTTTCTGTTTCTTTTCATACATGTAGATGGCAGCAGCACTTGATCACCACTCATCTGTTGCTCTTTGGTGCACCCCTGTGTGCTCCAGTAAAGCAAAACTTGCTAGAATAAGCCCATGGGGAAGCAGCTCCAGTTTTTCCCTTACTGCAGGGAAGGAAAAGCTCTGCAATTTATGTCTACCTCTTAACTGTAACTGGTTGAGATCAACAGTAGCAGCAGCAGGAGAAAAAAAAACCAAACCAAACAAATCTGAGAAAGCCTCATCTAATAGGGTTTAGCTCTGTTTTTCGAGGAGATCTCTCCAGATGGCAGCTTAACATCGCTCCAGGGGAGCAGTTATCTGAATTTCATGGAGAGTAGTCTAGAAGGAGAACTCATAAATGAATGATTGCTTCCATTTCAGGGTTTGACAGCAATCTTCTGAGTGACTTCTGTGGAGCCTCAAATTCTCCTTAATCCTGCTGAGTATTAGACAGCAGAATATTCTTCAAATTTCACCCTTTTCTATTACTCTTTCTTTTGTATTGCCAGGTCCCATTTTGTACCCTCCATTTTAAATACACTCATCCGTTTTGCCTGTTCTCAGGATCATATGAGAACTGATGTAGTTAACAACACAAAGAGGCTAATAAGGAACTCTTTTTCAATGTATGGTCATTTTCTCCGAAAGCGATCTCTTTAAGGCATCTCCTTGATGTTAATCATTCTGAGTTTTTCTGCTGGTTGTTTTTATTGGATTTTCTAGAATACAGCAGTGCTTACAGTAAAGGTGATAAATATTGCTATGTGAAACTGATGTTAATGCAGTGAAGCAGTTATAAGAACATCTGGATACTCAGCAAGTTACAGCTTTTTTGTATCAGGTAGTTAGCACCTGTCATAGGAATGGAAAATGAGACAGAATTTCTAGGAGGGGGAAAAAAGGGAAGGAAACAGAAACACCATCATCAAAAGCTAAAACCAACAAAACTTGACATGAGTTCTTTGGAGTATTTTATTCAGGGTATGTCTTCTACCTAGCACAGGGTGCCCATACTTGAGATTCCTGGGTGCTGCCATAACCTACATGCTTGTGAAGCTGACTTCTGCATGGGCCTGCAACTAGCAGCACCATTTTTTGGAACATGAGACTTGGGATTGAGTCGATTCCCCCATATACACTGGTTTTGATGATGACAAGTACTTCTGGCTTGCTGATGGGGAAGACAACTGTGCTGAGCATGATCAGACTCTGTTCCTCCTCCTATTTTGTGCTGATTGTTCATTCTTGGTGTTCATTCATTGTTGCAGGATTTTACCCTCCTGCTTAGCTTCCACAGCCCAACTACCACAGAGGTTCTTCATCTTCCACCTTCCTGTGGTCAGGTCCTGTCCAGTCAGGGGGAAAAGCTTGGCGTGAGGCAGTGAGAAAATGTACATTGGAGTTAAAATTATATAAAAGATTCAAGAGGAATGTGAAAATGTCCAATAAAAACCTAGTATTAATAACAAGGTGGATGGAAGGAGGAAGTGAAAGGTCATAAACTCATATTGAAAACATGCTACTGTTTTTTGTTGTTTTGTTGTTTGGTTTTTTTTTTTTATTTTATTTTATTTTATACTGCTATTACATTGAGGAACCCAAATAAAGGGGATTTGTTAGTCTGATTGCTGGCTGGAGACAGCAGTGAGAGAGCTGCCAGCCCCAAACAGGGGCTGAACTAGGAAATGCAATGTATATTTAAGTGTGTCCATCTGTCCAGTGGTAGAGCTTGGGAGGCTAATAAAAGTTTCAGAATGAAGGTTAAACTTTTTCTGGGATAGTGAGCCTGTGTGTGTAGAAATGTTTTCACTGAAAGGACTGCAGAATTTAGAGATGATAATTGTCATTCAATGGTGTGTTTACTGTGGATACTTGATAAGTGTATTTTGAAGGAGACAGTGTTAAAAAAGGAAACTGAGGGCGAGAACCAGAACTAAACTCTTACGCTTCTAACATGTAGCTGAGCAAATATCAAAGTCTAGAAAATGCGTACTGAATCCAGTTAATGATGGATATGCTGTATTTCTTCCATTCTGCTGACATCAGGTCTGGACTGTGAAGCAGGCATCCACCAATAGAAATTCAGTGATCTGAATTGGAGCACAGTCTTGCCACAGTCCAGACAGCCGTCTGGAAACACACTTGTAATCCCAGCTCCACCTGGAATTTCAATTCTTTCTCAGTCTTCGAGTCTTGAGTGAGCAACCTTCCTGGAGTGGTGGTAGTTCTGCAATCTTTTGTGAAAAACTGCGCTCTTTTCTTTTACAAAGTAGCAGAAGATGGTAGTGCTGCTCTTCAGCTGGTTCTGTAATAGTATAAGAGCTGGTACACTCACTCATGAAGTGAAAAACCTGGGCTTAACACCTCATGAATTTAAGGGGCTATGATGCTGTATCTATCATACACAAGTTGAGTCCTTAACTACAGACCTGAAGACTCAGTTAGAGAGAGGCAATTTCCACATACCTGTCGGGAGAATGTACCCCATTCAATAAAGAAATTCAACTTCACAACGACAGCAAGAAAAGAAGAAAAGGACCTTCACTCTGTCATCTACTTGTAAGAATATTTATCTAGCAAACAAGCACTTTTTATTCTGCTCCCACTTTCAGGGATAAATCTGTATTTTTACTTCATATAAAGTCCTGTAAGAGCTTCATTGTGGCTATAATGGTGTATTTCATCTGTGTTTTCAGCTTTAAACTGAATTGAGAATTGGGCCACATGATGAATAAATTATCATATGCTTCTCTCATAATTTTCCTGTTTCACCAGAGATGGAAAAATCAGACTGCTGTATTTCTCTGAATTAACCTTCTATATGCTACAGCTCATTACATTGAGCAAAACATGTTTCCCTGATCTGGGCACATTTCTGTAGTGACACCAAGTATAAACTGTTTCTCTTACTGCTTTTGGTAACTCTGCAGTGTATTTCTAGCAGCCTTGGAACCCATTAAATAAAACTCTTCATGCCCAAAGGATGGGAGGCAGACCTCTCAGTAGACTATTTCTGTGCTAGTAATCGCTAGATGTACAAGGGTGATTAAAGCACATTATAACTGATGCACAGTGAACTGTATAAAATATTGATTTCCTGACACAGACAACTCAGTTAGGAGCTGTAAATAAGGAACAGGTGAATTAAGCGCATACCTGCTCCTATCCAGAATTTATGGACTACAACTGATTCTGGCAGCATGGTCTTTCTCTTATAGGCTTTCAGAGATGGTTTGTCTTGGAGAAGGAGTGGAGAGACACGATAAAGTAGCTTAGGGAAAATATGAGACCAAATGACACAAAAACTCACTGCTGTTTTATGCCTATTTCTTCAAAAGAATTATGGCAGAAAAATAATATGCATGGTTAAATAATTATACACTAATTTTATTATGAGAAATATCTTTTACAGAATAATTTCAGAGGATTAAATATTTTTTCTGTATGATACACATTGTGAGAAACACCGGCTCCCACTTAGAATTTAAAGAAGACAAAATTTCTGGAGCAAAGATATAAAAATTTATTGTATGAAACAGCGCTGAATCGGGTGCATCTCAAAGCAGAGGCACCCTGATCATTAGCTTTTAGATATTTTATACCTTTTTCCGGGCCACCTGAGTTCCTGTCTCTCTTCTCATTGGCTGAGAAGTTGGAGCTCACATTCTTCCCGACCACCTGACCTATTACAGGTCTAGTCAGCCTTCGTAGTCCTTGGTCCACTTATCGGTCTGACATCAATCGTTTGTCCACTTAACTGTCTGCCATCACAGTCTTTTGTCCACTTATCGGCCTGCCATCAGTCTGGTTCTCTTCACCTAAATAACTTCCCATAAACCAGGATCTGATCTCTGGACCACTCCAGGGCATTTCTAAGTATTAGTTGGATACAATGGAGGAGACTCTACTATCACCGAGCCTCCTCAGTCAATACAGGAACACTGACAAAAAAAATATATCAAGTGGCTGAAGCAAAACTCAGCTCATTTCTCACACACATAAATAGGTTTTTCCATTTTTACAGTATTTATGAAGAAAGACGATCCATTATTTATATAGCTAAGATAAAAAATTCCCAAGTGTCCCAAGTTTAGCCAAGATTTGGTTAAACAAATCTCTATATTTGCTACTGAGCCATTAATTAAATTTATATTTCTAGTTATGAAAATACAACCTTTTTAAAGATTTAAGGCTGCCAAAAATATTTCTTCATAAACAAACCACATATTACTATTGTCAAAAAGGAAGTGAAGTGAAATGCCTATGAGGATAGTATTACAGCTTCATACCTTATTGTTAAAAATAAGAATAAATTGTTCCATGAATACTGGAGCTCATGAATCCAATCTTTTACTGGTTCAATCCTTCATGTTCTAGATGTGGTAGGTACACCAGTTCACCTCTTTGTCCTGCAACACTTTCAGTACTGAAATAATTCTCTGCTCTTTCTCTGATCCCAAAATACCACTACTTTTCTTGTGCAGGGACTAAATCTCTTTTATATCCCTCTAAATTTCTTCTTCCCTCTTTATTGTTGGCTGGCCAAGAAAGCAGATGAATGGCCTGGAGTAACAAAGCTAACTGGCCAACAACTGTTAAACAGAAAGTACAGGTATTAAAACCATACTGTTTTCTTCGTAAATGTACAAATTACAGCCTTCTCTAAGACACCTGAATTTACAAAAATTTCATACCTTTGAGACTTCAATTTCTATCAGATTTCTTGAAACTGATCAAGAAATTCAAGTTTTTGTGGATAAGAAATGCAGATAGATATAATCAGCATGATGCCTTTAAAAACAAAGCTTATGGGAGGAAAGCTGAAAATTGTTAATATACTGAATGAAAACAGACTGTAGAACAAAAGATGTAGTCTAGAATAATTGATTGATCAATTGTTTTGCCCATTTGAGCCTTTGTGATGCATTCAAAATCTGAATTAAGTCATCAATATCTCATCAGAATTCACTGACTGGAGTTTATATTTTACTATAATTTTCTTTCAAATGAAAATCTTGTAGTTTATTCTAGCTTCACAGCTTATACCTGTGTAAAAATCACAGATGTTTTAGTTCAGTGGTGGCCTTTTGACTATTAATTTTAGTATCATTTGGGTATTACTTCCTTTCTGGAAAGTCATCAGCACATTCTTCTATTTTACTCTAGTGGCCTCAGTGCAAATCAGTATTCTTACAGTGGTTCATACAACAGTAAGATACAAGTAATGTGCTTCAAATATTAATACAGCTGTGGGATTCCTTAAAAAACTTCATGCCTGTTCTTTAAATCAACACAAAACCCAATGCAGAGCTCAGCGGTTGCGAAGGTACAGAAGACAAAACAAAATGTCTACATTAAAGTCTGCCAATCAAAACGACAGACTGCATTGCTGTATAGAAAAGATCATAGAGTCCCAGATTTCATTTCAGACTCACAAGCACCTTATCACTATCTAATTCTAGGGAGGAATTTAGAGTTACCTGAGTAGGAATCCTGTAATGGAGATAATGGGAAAACGTCTCTTTTCGTGTCTAGAAGACTTGTTCAAACTAAGTGACATATTTTTCTATTTCAGAAATAAATATTTTGTTGAACATCTAATCAAGTTGCAGATAATTAAAAAAACTAATTTAGAGTTGAATTTATCAAGTGCAAGTTCAAAATAGTTTTACATGCATGCTCAATATGCCATTCACATTGTTTGCATCACACAGATTTCGTAACATCACAGAAGAATAAATATGCTTGGTAATATACTTTAGAAGTAGTAAGAGGGTTTATAACTTTAACTTGTTTCTCTTGTCTGAAGTGAAAAGCGGAATATGAAAAAAAGGTTTTGTTTAAGCAGCATGAAGAAGCAGCACAGGTCATGAGCACAAATTAGTGACAATTAGAAACTGTGTTTTTGTAGTTTCAGGTTACTTCAAAAATCACATTATGCAATGAACTTTAATTTGAAGTGCATATATTCTGTGGAACTAGATTTCAGGTATCTCTCAGTTTCTGCTATAGAGCATGCTCTGAAGTTATTCTGTATCTCCCCAGATAACCAGGGTCTGCAGTACTATTTCAGGTGGTCTTTACAATTTTTTCCCCAAATTAAACATTTTTCTTCAGAAACAACAAAACAACAAAAATTTTTTTTTTCATACAGAAATAGTCCAACTATATGTGTTTATTTCAAAGTGTTTGCTATTCTCTTTCCTTTTCTCCTTTTTTTTTTTTTTTTTTTTTTTCCCCCACTGGCCAGAATTATTCTAAAAATTTGATCTCCTTTCCAGAAACGCAGTGCCATTTAGCAAATGTAGTGATCAGAGAAAAGGATGTGGCCTGCCTGTGCCCTAAATTGAATAAGATAAGAATTTGGGCAAGAGCCCACAGGGGTTTATAAGATGATGTCTTCTTTCAGCTTCATATTTTCAGCTGTACCTAATGGCCAGTGAATGAAATCATTGGAGCCTGCAGAACTTATTAGCAGGCTTTGGTAAGCTTTTGACTGTACACCTATACTGGTGATAATTAGTACTGGCAGTCTATCTGAGTATTAACACTTTTGGTTTTCAATGACAGAGGCATTGATGCACACTTAGAAGATAACTGTTAAAACTTCCATAGCATTTTCTGAAGAAACTGCCCTTTTTCAGCTCTGCAAAACTGTTAGAAGTAATACTACTGAGCCTAGAAATATTTCTGTTTCTTATCAGGCTTCAGATACTGTAATTGCAATACCTCTTATAGCTCTGCGCTTCTGCTTTTCAGGAAGTGCAAGATCATGAATAAGGATGAAAATCCATTAGAAAAAATCATAGGACTTGGTTCAAAACAATTATCTTTGAATGAATACTGCATTTATTTTGCTCAGTGTTGCGTGTTGGTAGTATATTCATGTGGCTTTTTATGAAGAATTTGAGGAAAGATTCCTAAGATTACAGACATTTTCAGTTCTCTGAAAAAAAGTAAAGGTTAAAGAAATTTATTTTCCTGTGTTTTAGAGCTGATACGAGGATAAGATAGAGTACCTCGTTGCAAGGACAAGATGAGAATGATGGCATAAACTGCCAGTGGTCAGACAGACTGCATACCGACTTTCTCTGGAAGGGGAAACCAATGCCTTGAATCTTTTAATTTTCTTGTCATACAGTTCTGCTCTGATGACACCCATTAGTGTGATCTCAGACCTCCTCAGATGCTAAATATCTCCATGGTTCTCTAAGGCAAGCAGGAGCAGTAAATGATAAACAAGCCAGCAGTGGGTTGTAATGACTAGTAGTAGCTCAGAATCTACCTACAGCAATTATGAAACAGATGCTTGACTGTTCTGTGTCCTGACTCCAGGGCTATCTACCTCTTCTGTGACCCTCCCAAGAAGTCTGTCTGGTGAGCCTTATGGCAGTAGCAGCAATGGATTTGTCTCAGATAGCACTGCAGCTGATCACTAGATTAATTGTCCCAACTCTTACTCTGTTGTTGGTGTCTGATGTGCAAAGGTGAACCCTGGTGAAGAAGTGTGTCTTTCTCTGCATTGTTTATGTATCTGTACCTGGAAGATATGCTGGTATATAATGAAACTTTCTTTCTGCAGCAGTTCAGTGCCAGCAAAACATGGCAAGTGACAACTGAGAAACAGCGTCCTTTCTTCTTGCCAACCAGTGACTGTATGTCAAGATAATGATGCATGCAGTGTGCGTAGTGAACAGAATAAGCATTACTGGCAAGCAGTTACAAATGTGTAATATAATGGTTCTACTATAAAATCTTTAATGCATTACCCTCACTACGCCACTCTGCTCTTCTGGGTGTGCTTGAAAAATTTCAGCTTGTGGTGCATTATGGATGCTGTGTAAACGCATATCTGTCAAATTGCTGAGTAAGTACTGAAGGCAGAGAGTGTAGGAAGAAGGCTTGTTTTGTTTGTGACTTACACTAAGCCAAACAGTTTATCCATTACAATTTCTAATTAACTCTGTGGTCATTCATAGTAGTGCTCATGATTCTTAGGCAATTCTTCCCATTTCAGAGATGTTTTTACTTAATCTTCCCATTACATGAGGGACTGTACTAGAACTGTCAGAGAGTGTCCTCATGGCATACAAGCGTGTGGGTCATAGTGGTACTTGCTGTTAGCTCAAAAAAAAAAAAAAAAAAAAAAAAGGTCAAAAAGTGCTACTATGAAGCTAATTAATCTCAGAGAATGGCAGGACTTGGAAGATAAGGTACAGCCCTGCAATAATACTATATTGTGATTCAGAGGGCCTGGAGCAGCACTGCTGTCAGCGCAGCCCTGCACTGCTTCACAGGAGCACACCAGACATCTCCAGCCTGCCCTGGAGTGCTCCGTGCCACACTCTGCTGCACAAGATAGACCTGGCCCAAGTCATGGCTCATCCTGGCAAACCACCACTACTACCAGAGTAGACTGGCTGCAGCCTGTTTTCAGTAAAGCACTGGTCATTTCCTAAGAGATAATGCTGATGTCTTGCAGCACGAAATGATGATGCATGCTTTTCTTTTTAACTTGCAGGCACCTATGCTGGAGGGAGAGGGATGCATTTACCTAAGTTGAATATGTGGTGCTTCTAATGAGGATAAAATGGTAAGGATTATCAACACTCATTGTTCAAAATATATGCTAAATGCTACTGGGGATTAGATGAAAAATCCCTCCATTTTGTATTCTGAACATGTCACTCTGCTTTCAGTCCTTTTTATAAGGGTGAAATCCTGCTGAAGACACTGAAGTTGTAATGGATTGAAAAATGTTGAAAAAGAGGGCAGAAGCTGCCGTTTCATATTTGTCAGTGTCCTGGTTTCACCTGGGATAGAGTTACTGTTCTTCCTAGTAGCTGCTGTGATTTGGATTTAGTATGAGAATAATGTTGATAAGATATATCCATAGAATCACAGAATCATAGAATGATTTAGATTCAAAGTGACCTTAAAGATCATCAAGTTCCAACCCCCTGCCATGGGCAGGGACACCTCCCACTAGAGCAGGTTGCTCAAAGCCCCACCCAGCCTGGCCTTTAGTTGTTGCTAAGTGACGTTTATATAAAGTCAAGGAATTTTTCATTTTCCCATAGAAGCTGAGAGGGAGCACAGAAAGGACAAGCCGTTCAAAGGAATATTCCATAACTTAGGTGTCATGCTCAGTATATAAATGGGGGTTGGCCAGGGGGACAGGAACCCTCAGAAACCCTGGGAAACATGGGCAATCGATGATCGGGTGGTGAGAGTAATTGTATACCACCACTTTATTTTGTACATTCTTTTACCGGTATCATTTATTTTTCCTCTTCTTTTACTTTTCTATTAAACTGTCTTTGTCTCAACACTAGAGGCTTTTTTTCTCCTTTTTCTCCCTCTCCTCCCTACCCTAGTTGTGTAGTTGGGGGAGGGGGAAAAGTAAGTGAGCAGCTGTGTGGTCCTGGTTGCTGGCTGCAGTTATATCATGACACAGAAATAGAAAGACACCTGGTTTTTTTGTAATATGAACACTATCAAGGGTTTCTATGTTTAGCACAAACATTGTTTCATATTAGTGGAAACCTATGGCACACTGTGGTGTTTTTAGGCAGCAGATGTGGGAAGCAACACAAGAATGATTCAGGAATTGTACAAATTCCAGCTTCTGTCTTGACTGTTGAGACTGTGTCTTATTAAGTTCTTCCAGTTATAGTAGAGAGTATGAAAGGATTAATCTTACCACCTGGTTTGGGGAAAATAAATATAGAATGTGACAGATTTGTACTTTTGGCATGGCATGTTGTGAGGTCAGTTAGAAAGGGGAGACCTGCTTCTCTCATATGTTTTTAAGGATAATTTCTTTAAAGTACTGCATTTCTGTTCACCTTACTCTATTTCATTCCTGTTAAAATTTTATGTATTACAGAATATTGTGAAAGTAATTAGCCTGAGTTTTATAAATGCAATGGTAAGCAGTTTGCCTAATTTTATTTTAAGGACTACCTTAGATGTTCTACATTTTTGTAACCTGATTTATAAAGCATACACACAGTGTCTATTACTATTATTTATTACTTATGAGAATTACTTTTTAAGAATATGGGACTTTGGAATTCTCAGATTTATGAAGAGTAACATGATTGGTGAGAAAATGGCTGTTTGGTTTTTTATTTTAAATTTCTTCTTTTTTCTTATTGGCAAGAAACATCCATGAGAACATTTCTGAAGGTTTGTAAGGGGTAGGGAATAAGCCCCAGGGAAGCACCTGTCTTGAATATCCATTTTAAAAAATCCAGCTGTCTCAGAACAGCTCTCAAGAGGAAGATAGCTCAGTGAGGAAGATGCTTGAAGAGTGGGCTTCCTGGCAGCGTGAGACTCACTGATTCAGTGCAATTCTGCAGGGGTATGAAGAAATCTCTTGTTTCACAAGGGATCTGATACAGTTTCCTACCTCGAGTAGTTGTGGTTTCTGTCTGAAAAAACTGTTTCTTAGCTGCAACATTGTCATTGCTTTCTTGATCTGACTCTGTTCTCTCATATAAGAAACAATTAACTGTATTCATATATCTGCAGCAGAGCTATAACACCTGGAAGTAAACCAGTACAGATTCTGTTTTGCAAAGTGTTTATTTTAATTCTGCATTGAAAATAAAAGGTTTTGAAGTTCACTCTTATGACACATTATGGGATAGAGGTCCCATTCATAACCTATATGCCACACTGTAATGGTCAATAACTTGTTGATCAGAGTGGTCTCTAATGCGGTGCAGTAACCCAGGTTCCTGGAGACACATCAGTCTGTCATAACCAGCACGAAGCTGTTGTCTGTCTGAAGGCTCTTTGCCTCTGTCTCTCCTGCCTGGTTGTCTGCTATCAGGATGTTTTAAGAAGCTGTACTTTGTTTCCTAGGAGAAGACTTGATTAAAAAAAAAAAAAAATTATGGCCAATTGAAATAAAGAACTTATTGGAAAGCTGGTTAAACTATACGTGATCTTCTCACCAGGCCTTTCTTTACTTCTCACTCTTCCCCTTCCTTGGGTACCTCAGGAGGTATGCTTCAGTGAAAACATGTTTGCAAATCAACATAAACTCCACTTTGTAGCGCAGTTTTTTTCTTAGGTACGTATTGTGTGTACAAGGTGGATATTCATGGGTCTGAGTTTCTCTCTAAAGATTGATCTTGGTTTCAGTATTTGTTCAGCAAGATTTCAGAAGGCTGCCTCTGGTGAACTGCAGAAAACCTGTCTCATCCGCCCTTGGATAATCACAAATGGTAGATGATCACCACCTGGTGGGTTTGGAGCAGTTCGGTGAGGCTTGTCCTTGAAGGTCAGGAGCTTAAACAACTTTAGTTCTGAGACAAGTGGAGGAACATCCTGTCATGCAAAAGGAAGAAAATCCTTTGTCCATATCACATTTTATTTGCAGGTTTTGACAGTTTATTTTCACTTTTGAACCACAAAAGGTTAGTCACGTAGCATATTGAAGTGTAGTGTTGAGGAAGAAACTTACTCAAACAATTCACTTGTCATTTTTTACACGCAAATTTTCTAATAGGAGAAATTACTTCTGTAATGACTGAGTCTGAATCTGGAGGGTAGGTGCTTTTATCTAAGAAAAAAAATTTCTATGAAATGTGAGGAATTTTCCCTTGTAGAGATGGAAGGGTAGCAAAGAATGGGGCTGTGGCAGGATCTATTGCTCCCAGCTGGAGTCTAGGGCAAATGCCTGTAGACTGAGGTAAAATTAGGATGTCTGCTTGTATATAAGTCCCTTCTAATATTCTGTTACCAGTACAGCTGCTGTCTTTCCACTTCATTTTCTACCACCTTACACAACATTGCTGATAAGGCAAATGCTACACATTGATATAAATTTATTTATTCCAGTAGAGCTGGACCAATTTCTACTCTTTAGAGGGATGGCCTTTTATACGTGGATACATCACATCTTGCACAATTTTATCACTGACATTTTGGTTCCTGTAACAAATGAGCATCTTGGAGTTGACCTTTTTCATGGAGTAAACTTTCAAGTATCACCATCTGGATTTCTTACTCTTTCTAAAAGAGCATGTAAGCCAAATCAACAAAAAAGTAAGTGATTAAATGTTGGAAAAAAAAGAGAAAAGAAATGTCATATGACAAAATTCTGTTTATATTTAAACAAAAGTTTTTCAACATCTTCTATGGACATCTGGGTATCTTAATCTAGAACATCTTCTCCCTTATTTTTCGTTCTTTGGAAAAGCATAGTGCATTTCTATCCCTCAGCACCAGGACTGCACATATACATTTATATGTTTATAAGCTCTAAGTATCTTCAGTTTTTCATTGTGCTAAAAATCTGTAGAATTTATGAAAGAAATTCTTTACACCTTTATGGAGATGCTGCAGGCTGGGTTGGATGGGGCTTTGAGCAACCTGCTCTAGTGGAAGGTGTCCCTGACCATAGCAAGGGAGTTGGAACTAGATGATCTCTAAGGTCCCTTCCAACCCAAACCATTCTATGATTCTACGATCTCTGTCTCTACATATAACTTTTCACTCAGCTATGTATACAGTAAGCAAGACAAGCTACTCAGAATGCTTTTTGAACTAACCTTTCTTAAAGACAAACCATGAACTTGACTAGGTTTCTAGTTCAGTGTATTATATATATGTATGATGTATATATATATATGTATATATATATGTATATATATATGTGTATATATATATATGATGAATTTAAGAGCACTGGATTTTTTGAAAGAAGTTATCCATTTCACTGGGTGGTCAATTCAAACCTACCTTGTTAGTGGAGCTTGGGTGGGCTTCACAGGGTTTTTGTTTTCTTTTTCCTCATATCACCATCAATAAAATCCTGTTAATTTCAGGTGGGGTGAACAGTCTGATTCAGAAGATGGCACATGTCTTATGGTTTCACATATCATGGCTCTGTGCATGTATACAATGATGGCTATGAACTTCCAGTATGCCAATGGATGGAACAGACTGTTATCTCAGATGCTCTAGAAATACAGATGTGTGTCTTACTCTGTTGTTTTACCTTCCTCACACTCGTATTTGTTGCCAGGGAAAAAAATTCTTTTCCAAGGATTATGCCTTGGTATGGAAATGAGTGATCCAGAGGTCACTAAATTAATTCCTCTAGTTGTTAGGTACTGTTCATCTTAGGAAGGTATATTTGTAAAAATTTCCATACAAGAACAACTTCATTGTCATAAATGGAACCAGGAATTAATTCAAAGAGCCAAATCTACAGATTCACACGCTGATAAGCAGCATTTGTGCTTCTAGTCCCTGCTCCCATGTAAGTCATTCTGGCCTCAAACCTTACGTCATTAAGATTATTTGCTTCTTTGAGTTGTAGGGAACAGAAAATAATCAATGTGTCTTTTTGCAAGTCAGTAACAGTTGTCACTTGATTCAGCAGTGAGATTTGGCTCTGGATCAACTTATTCCCAGTTATGACACTTTGAATACAAAACTGTACTTTCAGCCGTCATTCAAACACGTCTTTGCCATCTTCAGTGCAGAACTAAGCTAATTCCTTTTTATGTTACAAAGGAGAAGGTAAAAACACCTTGAACAAATCAGTTGGTGTCCTTCCGACACACTCCTTCTGCCAAGGCATGAGTATTAACTTATCACTATCTCCTGTGCTACAAAGGTGAACTCGTTGTCACTGCCTCTCACTGACTGACTTGGATGGGAGATATGATAAAAGTGCAAATGATTAAAACATAATCCATCTGATTTACTGGGCCATAGAGGTAGCTTTGGCAAAGGTGATATGATCTGTATTTGAGCATGCATATAATAAACTTCTGCTGTATTTATGGGAGAACAACAAATATTTGATTTCACCAATTTAAGTGGCATTATTTTATTAGTTGAAGTGGAAAATTCATGTATTGTGGTGTCTTAACATACAGGAGGTTAACATTCAGGACAGGGCTGTGAGAAGACAGCTCTATACATTAGTATCTGGTTAAAGCAAGCAGTCCAAAACCAAGCCATGGCGAATGGGATTATGAATCAACAAGACAGACTTCATTTAGCAGTTCTGTTGTTTATGAAAATGATAAAAACACCTGTACAGGGAAAGAAATCTATTACCCACTGTCCTGTCATCTGTTTAATAACTTTTACAATAAGACTTGAGCAATCCCCATTATATTTGGAAGTTGTAATATGGGAAAAAAAATTAAATTCCATAGCTCTTCAAGCTTTGGCAACTTCCTCCAACTTTGAATAATCAGTATATTTCAGCACTTTAATTTTATAGATGATATATATATTGTTAGAGCAAACAGTCACTTGACAACATGTCTGTACAAAAAAATAAGCACATAGCCCTTTTCTTCTCTTTACTGGATACAAGCTTTATAATGCATCGTGGTACACAGAGCAAACTTGAAATAATAACTACTTCTTCATTTGGGCTGATGTGGAAGAACTGACTAGGAATAGAGTGAAGCTCTTTCCATGCCCCCAGACATGCCTGGTCCTATCACACAGCCCATGCAAAGAGGGAAGTTATTGGACCTTTTGTCTAAATTTGCACAGCTTGTATATTCTGGGACCAAAATGACAAAAGGAAGTCTATACGCATATTCTGCCTGTGAGGGTGTATTTCATGCTGTTACAGGTTGTCTGTGTGCCTGGTGAAAGGCATGGAAGTCAGTACAACTGTACTACACTAATCCTGGGTATATATCAGTGACTATACAATGGGATCCAACTATTAGCAAGGGACAGTCATAAAGGATATTAGAGACACTTAACTCACATTTAGGCTAGGGAGGTTTCAGGGCTGTTGATAATCTCTGTTTTGATGCCTTCCTGGTTTTGCTGAGTGTCACAGATGACAGAGATGCAAAGGGAGTATAACCCTTGATTAGGTCTTGCTTGTCTTTTCTTGCTTTTGCCTCTGACAGTGCCCACTCCTTTGGAAGCAGACCAAAGAATGCAAAGGTGGAATAAGCTGCCCTCAAATGAGTGCAAATGCACTCAAATGCATTGGTGCAGAAAGCATTATGTATGCTAAGGCGATGTACTCTTCGTATTCTTATAAGGGTTTTGTGATCACATTCATTCTTTAGAACAAAACCTCATTTTTAATCCAGCTTCATTACATGATTAGCTTACTCATTTGCTGCTGTTTAGTTCTTCTTCTCTATCATGTCTTTACTCAGAATTTTAAAACATGCATGCTGATTGACTTAATGGATATCCTTATCCAAAAAAGACATATTTAATTCTGAGTAAATTTCATGGCTAATGCTTCTTGTGCAAAGTCAACAGTATGCTCTGCTGAACTGAGTTTATTAATGTCTGATTCTACATGAATGCCAGTTTAGCTTTGCCATTCTCCTAAGCAGTTTAATTACTAGGAGAGCACCTCTTCTGGTCACTCTAGAGTTTTGTGAACACTTCCTTAATATTTGCAACATCTTTTGGTGTAAAAATTACTATGGCCATAAGTAGCAGGATCAGACTTCTGATCAGAATCAGAAAATTTTCTGTAATTTTCCAGGCAATGGATATTACCTGTGGGATTAACGCCTTGTTTATTGAAGCAAAATATGTGTCTTCAATGCTTCCTTTTAAAAGGAGTTTTTAAATTTTCATTTCCAAAAACTTGGAGCACAGAAGAAGTTCTTGTAGAGTTCATAATTTCTCTTTTACTTATTTGCAAAGAACATTGAAAACGGGGATCTACAACATGTATGAGTGATTGCTGCTGAGCCCCTGAATAGGCTCTAGATATAAAGTAGATTGCTTCAAGAAGGACAAAGAAACATCAAACTTCCTTTTGACAGTTACCTGGTAATTGTTAAGCTACAAGTACTTCTAAATTGACAAATCTGCTCTTTAAAGTAAAAATCAACTTTAATGGAAAAAAGATAAAGCCAAAAACCAGTGAAAGCAAGTAGGGTTTGGGATTGTTGTTAATCCCAGATCACAGTTTCCTCCCTTGCATTTCTGCAGGTCACTCCAAAACAAAATGAGAAGCAAGAAATGAAAAAAAAAAAAAACAAACCCAACACCAAACCCAAACCCCTTTAAAATAGTAAAAAAGCAAGCCCTTTGAGTTGTGGTATCAAACCAACAGTCCGTTCTACTTAATTTTGAGATTTATGTATCAACTTCATTTAATTGCTCATTCCAGAAGAAAGTAAGTAAGGGAATCATGTCCAGTCTTGTAGAAGGGAGTAGAAGTGAAAAAGGGAAAAGGAAAGAGAAAGAGAAAGGGGAAAGGAAAAAGGGGAAAGGGAAAAGGGAAAAGGGAAGGGAAACGGAAAGGGAAAAGGGAAAGGAAGGGAAACGGGAAGGGAAAAGGAAGGGAAACAGAAAGGGAAGGGAAGGCAAGGCAAGGCAAGGCAAGGCAAGGCAAGGCAAGGGAAGGCAAAAGAAGGCAAGGCAAGGTATATGGCAAGAGGGAAAATGGCCCAATGCCAACAAATGCCAACACCATGAAAGCCCTCCCTTTGCTGTAACTCACATGAAGTTAGCTTTCCAATCTGCCACAAAAACACCCCTTGTTATTTCTTCTTGTAAGTAAGAGACGTTCAAAGGAAAAGTCTCTCCTTGCAAAATGTTTCTTTCTGGTACTTTCCTTCTCTCTTATATCAAAGAAGATCAAATTTAAATGCTATCACATTTGGCAGCCATGGAATTGGAGGGGAAACTTCTGTCAGGTAAGAGGAAGACATTTAGAGTGATGTGGATCAGGATAAAACTAGCAGGTCAATTTCCATCTGCCAGTGATATGGAGCCTTGCTCGGAATTAACTTTCTTGTCTGACTTTCTGCCTTTGCTGTTCAGTGGTTCCTTGAGTATCTGAGCGCATAACAGATACTCCTACAGTGTGCTGGTTTTAAGTCAAGGTTTTGTGAAATTAATATTTTTTTTTTCTTCTTTTCTTTCTGGGTCGCACAGCATCTCTTCCAGTGGTGAACTCAAGTGTTTTCTGTTGTGTTCCTTACAGAAGCACAAAAAAGTGATGTTGTAGGGTTTGGAGAGTTTTTTGTTTCGCTTTTTGGTGAAATGTTAATTTTGCTGAGACCGCTGCTGCACTGTTGCACAGTGCTTTTGGTGCCTTAGCCTTTGTAATGCTATGGGACTTCCCTTTGCAGCTCTGTAGCCTACCTTTTTACTTCACAGTCTTTCATCTGTACACCCAGAGGATTTCTGGCAGTGCCTTTAAACTGGTGTCCCAGATGCTCTCTTCTCTTGGCATTGCTGCTCTGAACCTTTGCTGTCTTGTCTCTTGTGAGTAGTGATTGCCACTGATGTTTAAATCATTCTGGTTTTCCACTGCCTCTTTACTTTTTCTAGCTTCTAGTTCATAACTGTACACTAAAATCCCTTTGTCTTATAGATTTTAGTCTATAACTTCAAATTAGAAAATACAGAGCCCAGGAGGTAGGAAATGGGTAATAGTCATATAACTTTCCAGTAAACATCATCTAACAGTTAGATACCTACCTACCTTCCTGAAAGTTACATGATAATTAGTAATACTAATATCAGCACTAATAGTGTCATAAACTGAAACTACCAATTGGAGCATTGTGTTGGTCTCAATTAAAACTGTAGTTTTACTAGGAAGAAATGAATAAAGGTTCACTTTTATCATCTGCTTCATCCTCTCCACCTCCTGTACTGAAGAGAAGGCTGCTTGTCAGGGGATCCTGCTGCTCGCCACTAGCCATCTGACCATTGGATGGAAGTCTTTCTTTTCTTCACTTTCTCTTTTCTGATCAGTGTTTGGGGATTTTTTAACCCCTGAAGTAACTTTGAAGTTAATGTGTGAAACCTTCTAATCTACCATTGCAGCTTCTCCTGTGCAACAGCTGATAACTTTAACAGTAGGCATTCATACACACAAGCTAATTTTTCTTCAGTCAGAGTTTTCTCTTCTTACAAAATTATCATATTGAATTATAGAATGAGGCATTTATAATGTATTCAGCTTGGAAATATCATTATAAAGATGTTTTGCTGCTACCAAATTAACTCTGATTCATCTCTTCTTGGCTATAGAACCTCTGAGGACAAACTTTTCTGAGTTGTCTTTGGTCAGGTGTCTGCTGTGAGTTAAAAGCATAAACCAGAGCACCCTATGTTTTTCTTTTTTTCCTTTCACTCTCCAATTAACTCCCCCCTTTCTTTCTCATTTTTAAGCTTGAAATTTTTGCAAAGCATTGGTTTTCTTTATTTAGCAAAGAAAAAGCACTGTGCAAAACAGCTGTAAAAGATACTCTTGTTTTCATTTTTTATTTTAACCTTGAAAAAAAGCTGCAGGGAGATTAGATGAGACCTCTGGCAGAAAATCACTGTAGTGTTTGAACACCGGATTGCCCCCATCAGGCAGCTGGGAGGATGGCAGAAATGAATGCCTGCTCCATTTTCAGCTCCAATCATCCATAGCCACTGGTGTTAGCAGTGGCTGCTGTTGATTTTGGTTTGCATTACACAGAGGGCTGTGAATGCGGATGACAAAAGGCAAAGGGACCTGCCTTCCCATGGTACATTGCCGCAGCTGGAGCCACCAGGGATGAAGACCAGAAGGTTGTGACAAAGGGGCATGGGGTTTTGCAGTGTGTCAGTTCTGCAACCTGAATGTGCTTTCCCACTATTTGTCCTGCATATGTGATGTTAAAAACTCATCCAGTTTTTGAGTCACTAACAAGAAAGTGTTCTGGCAGATCTAAGGGAAGGTGCTATTTACTGTTTGCCCTGCATGATTGTTAAGTTGGTTTTGTGTTATCTTAATTTTCATTTTTGCTTTGCTACAAAGAAGACAAAGGTATCTTACTGTCAATAAGAGATTGTAACTGTTGATTTAAGGAGACTCCTATGTTGGTTATAATATTTTTGTTACCCTAAATAAGCTGTTTAAATGAAATTGTCAACTATTAAAAGAATCCAGTAATACAAGAACAGAGAATTGTTTCCTCTGCTATAGTAATTGCTATTACTGTTACAAATTTATAGGTCCAGAATACAATAAGAGCCATAATGGATTGCTTAAAAATGTCATCCAAAGAACTATTAATATATTAAAATATGAATATTTTATGCAGGTCATTAACCTTGATAATTTAACTTAAAATAATTTTGAAATGGCTTGATTTTGATTAGTTTCTAATGGAGCTTGAATCATCTAAATTTTAATCTTCCCTATGTGGCTGCCAGGTTGTTGATGTTCTGGCAGATCGATAGTTGTTCTTTCATCACCCTTATACACTTTAATGTTGAAATAGTTTTATATATTTAGTAATTGAAACAAGGAATAGTAGAGCTATTGGGCAACCTCAGAAGCATGTCTATTTGTTACAACAGCTTGATATGTGCCTGAAGGAAAGACTGTGACTGTACTACTTTTTTCTAAGGTTCTTTTTTCTTTTTCTTTCTAGGGTGCCTTTAAAGACATCCAGCACATGCAAGTCTGTGATGCCCCCAAACAATACACCTTGGAGCTTGCCTGTCCTGAAAGTGGGAAAGTTTTCCAAATGTCTAACATTTCTGCTTTGGTATTAAATAGGTTTCTTTTTACGCTGTGAAAAATGAACAAGGAAAGCAGATTTTTTTTTTTTTTCATAGATTTGTATGTATTTGAATACTGCAATTAAATTGCATTTTCTTTCCAGGCTGTCTTCTTCTCTTTCATTTGAAATTTTTGAAATTATTTCTCTTATAGAACAGTGTTTCTCAAAGGGTCTAGAAGTGAAGCCAGTCCTACAAGAGGGTAATTTCTATTTTGGGAGTTGTGGAACAGAGGACAGAGGGAATGGCTTTAGCAGATACTAAAAGAAAGGACAATAGTTTGGATGGGAAATTTACAGTGCTGTATAGAAACCTTCTGTCTCCTTGGCATTCAGGAGATGCTGTGTCTTGGTTTTATGACTATGTTGTTTGTTTCCTTTATGGTAGGAATGTGGGGGTTAAAAGAATTGGTTATCAACTCTATAAAAGACAACATGGAAAATCCAGAGCTATTTTTAGTTTTAAACACATGGGGAGAGTTAGGGATCTGGTCCTGAATTAGAAGAAGAAAGAGAAATCTGGAGAAAGTCAGAATGGAGACACTACCAAAATGAGGGCTGGTTGACAAAGCTGGATCTGTCAGCACAAATGATCTGTGTCTGAGCCAGTCAGGCTATGGGGAACGTTTTGTGACATCTTCTCTCTGGCTGAGTTACTTTCTACAGGACTGAAATGTTTACAGTATCCCATTAGGTATGCAATAGAAAAATACACAATACATTTGTTTAGAAAGAGGAGTAGTAAATACAGAATAGCATAAAATATAGAAATAGAAAAGGGTTCTGGATATGAAGTGTTTGTTTAGTAAGAACCTCACATACATCTTGATGAGATGGCAAATTATTGTAACTAATTTCAGGCAAATACCTTCAGAAAGAAGTAGGTATTTTGTTTTACTTCAGAAGTAAGCCGCTGGCTGCTTATACAGCATTTCATATCACCTCAAAGATTAAGAATAAATCCATTTTTCTACCAAGATTTCACTTTCACAGCAGAAAAGAAGAGATGAATAGTAAATTTTAAATAGTATTTCCATTTTTTAGATTAATTTGTTCAAGATTCCACAGATAGGCTGTATTGGAACTGAAAAATTCAGTTCAGAGCTTTTGGATCACAAACCAGTGATTTAATTATATGTAAATTTTAGCCTTCTAGAAATTGTTGTCCTTCAGCATTATGTCACCGTCAAAGGGTTAAGAAAAAGCTGCATTTTATCAGCAAGATCCCCAAAAGCAAGGTCTCTAGGCTGCATTTCACAGTAGTCATTTCTCTTAACTCAGTTCAGCCAAAGAAGCTATTTTAAATGCATGTCTTG
Organism: Gallinago nigripennis; assembly: GCA_027564165.1. NCBI lineage: Eukaryota > Metazoa > Chordata > Aves > Charadriiformes > Scolopacidae > Gallinago > Gallinago nigripennis. The sequence goes on from JAOQGL010000019.1 coordinate 67,458,499, forward strand.
TCTTTTCTTTCTGCATATTGGCAGGATCCTCTTTACAGGACTCCACATTATGGTTGCCCTTTCTTCCACCATTTTGACTACATGTGTGTGTAGTGAAGGTCAGTGTACTCACCTGACACTAGCTGGTATTGGAGTTCTTTTATTGTCACAAGCTCTTTGAAACATGCTGCTATCACAGCATTTAATTAATATATATCCAATTTAAGAATCACTGTATGACCTAGTCTTATTCTTTCTCTTTCTTTGAAGAAGATGGCTTACTCAGTCTAATGTAGTTTGTGAACTGTTTCACCACTCAGCAGCCTTGAACTCTCAACAGATTTATGACCCTGACAGGTATTTTAGCTGTATGAGCATTGTTAGGATAACAATGAAGATAGAGAAGGAAAGGATATAAGATTAGAGGGAGGGAATGCAACACTTGAAGATAGCTGTACTTTTAAGTTAATGAAGAGGGAGAGCTACTGAAGTATAAAAGAATATTTCAAAAGCTGTTGTTGCTTGATAGGGGTATTCTCTCTATGTTTTCTACAGGTGGCTTCAGAAACATTTCCCCTGACTGTTGTCCAAGCGATAAAATACAGGACCAGGCAGGAAAATCGTAGGCTAAATATTTAGAGAGCTGCCTTCATTTTTTCTTGTTTGTTTGTTTTGTCTTCCCCTGAATGCATAGTAACATGAGATTTTTGCAAGTCTGTTTGATGTTTGATTTCAATGAACAAGCAGGTGATCACGACTTATATTAAGAATTGAACAATGTGGGCTAGTTCAGTAGGCTATCATGGCAGATCTTCAACATGACTGACATTCTCATTGTGCTTTAGAGTGGTAGGTGGGTGGCATCCTGAAACAATTGTTCTTTGTGCTGCTAATGTGATGCTTTCTAATTGTTACATCACTTCTTTCTCCTAAAAGCAATCTAACAAATAAATACAACATTAATAAAAACATGTTCAGAAGTAACTGTTATTTTAGAGAAGTGTTATTTCCTCCATATAGTTCTTTCAAAATAATATGTTCCATCTTTACAACTTCTTTCTTCAAACATACAAAATCTCTGAAAACCAGAGGAAAAAAAAAAGTGTAAGAAAGGCTTTTAAGTTGCAGGTTCATTTTCATGTTTATAAAAGCATGAGAGAGAATACAAGGAATGAAAAGGTATTTTATATTTCTGAACATCATTCTTAAAGCCTGAGATTTTCCCCATTAGTATCTCAGTAACTAGATTTTCTTTTTTAAAATTTCTCTCATTGATTTGTAGCACAAAACATTGATTTACAGTACAGAGTGTGGTGATGAAACTAGGGAAGTAATACTGAAGTGACCAGCTTTTAGCATAAAAGCACAGTGAAAGAATGTCTGGAATTTTTTAAACATGCATTACTGGCTAAGTCATCTGAAAAAGATGACATCTTAAAATGATGACTTAGCCATCAAAATAAACCCCCTCTATTTATCACACCATTTTTCCAGTGAACTTATGTCAGTATTTTCTATATGTAAATTTTCATGCCTATTATGGACAAAGAGTTTTCATGGACATAAACTGTCATGCCTGTGGAGGTACTTATGGAATTTTGTTTTTTCTCTTTTTAAATTTTTCCGATCCAAAGTGAGTGACAATTCAAGTAAACCTGTTTCATTCTTTGCCTTTTGGAAAAAAATTCTAAATCCCATAATGAATGTACAAGACACTTCGGTCTCATGTTAATATTCTTGGGGATAATCCTTCTCCTAAAAATGTTTGATAACCAAAACATTTTGCTAAGGTTTGAGACAAAAAAGCAGCCAACAAAGTGACCATGGACACATGAGGGTATGTGCACAGCTGAAGAGAAAGCATGTCATCTCCATCACCCCCAAAGCTATTTGTATATTTTCTTTTCTGACTCTTTTTAACGGTGGGTTTTTTTAGTTTTTCTTTCTTTCCTCAACTTACTCTGGCCTCCCTCCTTTTCAGTATGCAACCCCTCTCTGGCTTCTTTGTGTGGTCTCTGTTGTCATTTTGAAAATCCCTAATTTCTCTCTGTGAAGACCTTTGCCTGTAACTATTTCTTCCATCCTGGTTCTGGCTACATCAATTATTCTTTAAGGAAAATCAGATTGGTTTACTTCTCTGCATTTGGCCAGAGTGTTTCTTGAAATAAGGATTTTCTTTTCTTGTCTGTCCATAAAAATGCCTACATATTCTCTTAGTGTGAGCAATATAAAATGATGAAAATAATCTAGAATTCTGGTATTGTGCCATTGTGAAACTACACTTGATTTGCAGGATGAACCTTGCCCTTTTTTTTTCAGAGAAAATGGTTAAGCTAGTCCTATTGTAGCACTTGATACCTCCATAGACTCATTATTCAAAGCTATTTTCAAAAGTGAGTTATAACATCTCCAAAACATGGAATAGCCATGTATATCGTGGTGGGACTGTGACTGGTTACAGAAGCAGACTAGAGGACTGAGGATGTCTGCAGCTTGTTCTGAACATTAGATACGTATCTTTTTCTAGGGAACTATAAATGCAGGGCATCCTGCCAGCATATATCATGGAAGCCCTAGTCACTTTTTATAATAGGATATGAAGAAGTAGCTTGATAAATTGGGAGAAGAGAGAATTTTTGGGGTGGAGAGGTGTCAGCATTCAGGTGCCTCCTTATGTTTGCATTAGCTATTTTTGCACTCTATGTGGTACAAGATAGATTCATTTAAATGTAGGTAAATAGTTCCAGGGCACTGGAATTAAATGGGCATAAATGAATCAGATTAAATAACAGGTTTAATGAGTTCTGCAAGATATATCAGGGATTATATGAATTCCCCTCAAGCTTCTTGTAAATTACAGTTCCTTTAATTTGAAGGGCTGTTAAGATCACCCAAATATTTTCCAGCCATGTGAGTTTCACTTCTGTTTCATTCATGGAATTTCTAAGAGTTCATTATTCTGGGGAAAGGAAAACTTTTGTTTAAAGAAATTATCTTGTCCATGCCTTGTCATCCCCTTCACACCCCCACCCCTCCCCTAATTTTGTTATTGTAGGTTAAAATTGTTGAATGAAAAGTGCCTCAACAATTCATAATATTGTACATTCTTCTTTGCAAATAAGAACATGTCAGCAATGTGGTTGATAACTTTCCATGAAAATTAAAAGGTCTTTTCATCTCAAATTCTGCTTTTTAATATATATAAAATCCAGAAGTAAAAAATAAATGACTTCTCCTTGTTTGAAGCCTCATGTGCTAGGTCTTTTTGTCCTCTTGAGACGAAAGTCATGGAGCATGTTCTAGTGCTACAAGTACTGTTCATAGTCCAAACTCATTGCAAAGGATTTTCTTCATTCCAAGAGGGTGAAGCAGGGAAATGGAAATACAAATTGCCAGGAGAGGCAGAAAAGGCTTAAAATAGAAGGTGTGTTTCAGACATTTTACAGATCAAATGTCTACCCGTGACTACTGAAGAGGACTTCTGATATTGATTTATGTGATTTCCACAATCCCTCCCTATCTAGTAACTTTTCTGTCTTACATATTTATGATGCTAAAAGGCCACTGTGACACAAGCAATTTAAAAAATACAATCTGCCCAGCAGTGACTTTTCATATACGTACCACCTAGAAGTTTCATTTATTATACCCTTTCACCCTTTAGTTTGTTATGTATGAAGGGCTATATTTTACATAAATAACAAGTTTTATTATTTAACTCTCTCAGAATTGTTTTTAATGCTATAATCAAGCAAGCCAGCATTGTACCCAGGTGGCCAAGAAGGCCAATGGCATCCTGGCTTATATCAGAAATAGTGTGGCCAGAGGAGTAGGGAAGCGATCATCCCTCTCTACTTGGCACTGGTGAGGCCACAAATCAAATACTGTGTTCAGTTTTGGGCCCCTCACTACAAGACGAATATTTCACTGAATTTCACAGAATTATTAGAGTTGGAAGGGACCATAGAGATCATCTAGTCCAACTCCCCTGCTGAAGCAGGATTGCCTAGAGCATG
>JAOQGL010000019.1:67466152-67487279 GCA_027564165.1 Gallinago nigripennis
CTTTTGACACTGTCTCCCATAACATCCTCATTAGAAAATTAAGGAAGTGTGGGCTAGATGAGGGGGCAGTGAGGTGGCTTGAGTCCTGGTTGTGTGACAGGACTCAGAGGGTTCTAATTAATGGAGCGGGGTCAAGCTGGAGGCCTGTGACCAGTGGTGTCCCTCAGGGGTCAATACTCAGCCCAGTCCTGTTCAACATATTCATTAATGACCTGGGCAAGGGGACAGAGTGTATCCTCAGCAAGTTTGCTGATGATACCAAATTAGAAGGGCTGGCTGACACTCCAGAGTGCTGTGCCACCACCCAGCGAGACCCGAGCCGGCTGGAGACCTGGGCAGAGAAGAACCTAATGAGGTTCAACAAGGACAAATGTAGGGTCCTGCACCTGAGGAGAAAGAACCCCAGGCACCAATACAGGTTAGGGATGGATCTTCTGGGAAACACTACTGAGGAGAAGAATCTGGGAGTCCTGGTAGATAGCACACTTTCCACCAGCCAGCAGTGTGTCCTTGTTGCCAAGAGGGCCAATGGGATTCTGGGCTGCAGAGGGAAGAATGTAGCCAGTAGGTTGAGGGAAGTCGTTCTCCCTCTCTACTCTACACTGGTGAGGCCACAACTGGAATACTGCATCCAGTTCTGGGCCCCCAGTTCAAGAGGGACAGGGAACTACTGGAGAGAGTCCAGTGTAGGGCAATGAAGATGATTAAGGGATTGGAGCACCTCCCTTACGAGGAAAGGGTCAAGGAGCTGGGGCTCTTTAGTCTGGAGAAGAGAAGGCTGAGGGAAGACCTTATTTATGTTTATAAGTATGTAAAGGGTGGGTTGAAGGATGTTGGAGCCAGACATCTTAAAAGATGTTTCCAGCGATAAGACAAGGGGCAATGGGCTCAAGCTGGAACATGGGAAGTTCCACTCAAATATGAGGAAAAACTTCTTTCCAGTGAGGGTTACAGAGCACTGGAACAGGCTGCCCAGGGAGGTTGTGGAGTCCCCTTCTCTGGAGATCTTCAAGACCCGCCCGGATGCAGTCCTGAGTGATGTGCTCTGAGCATTCCTGCTTTAGCAGGGGAGTTGGACTAGATGATCTGTAGAGGTCCCTTCCAACTCTGACAATTCCATGATTCCATGATTTATTTTATGGGGCAACAATTGACGTAGTAATATATGTGGTTTTTTTCATTAGAATAGAGCTTTTGGTTAAGCTTCAGTTTATCATTCTCCACCCCTTGAATTGCGTTGACCTGATATATATAATGGGGAAAGTGAAGTTTATGTTATACCAGTCCAGCACCATATCAAACCCCCTCTGAGTGCACACAGCCATCTCCCAACTTATTCACAGCAACTGGTTGAGACTATGTGGTACACCACAGGTAAACATACAGAAATCCACATAGATAGTATAAAATACATTACAATGGGATGTATTCTCACAAGTAGCAGCCCTTGCAGCCTTGATGTCACCAAGCTGAGGAAAACACTCTACTTTCTTTTCAGGTGTACAATGTGCTCATGACTGGGCAAAATTTAACTTTTCCTAACTTTAGTCACTGCTAGTCCTTCTGTGATGGCTTACCTACTTATGCATTTGTTGACTCGTGTAAAAATCCCTTCTTATTTGTACTGATGATGTCGTGAGGAGGGCAACAGTCAGATTGAAGGCTTTATGATTAAGCTCTGATCTTGTAGGCAGGCTTGTGTGAGTTGGTTGGGAAATCTTCTCTCTGAGCATTGTGCTGCATCTTTTGTAAATACATGAAGTGATACTCACAAATATATATGCACATGCATGTACATAAAGCACCTAGAAAAGTGTCTACAGGACTGGAACAGGATGCTTAGTTTTATGTGTTATCTACTGAAGACAAGAGTGACTGGAGATTGTTATTAATTGCTATTTTTCTTTCTCAAGCTGGAACATTTTCCTTTGTAGCAACTCTGACTATATGACTGTCTTTCCATTTCTCTAACTGTTGGTTTGTTCTCTTCTATATAGTACACATACAAGCTTTATACTTTAGCTTACATCAGTAGTTGTTGTATTTATACACAGATTTAATCCTCTTGATCTATTTGTTTGTTTTCCTTTAAAAGGAACATGCTAACATTATTTAGGATGGTCCATTACATAAGGTTAACTTTCAGAAACACTAGAGTACAGCTGCTAAGCTTAGTTATCAGACAGGTGCGAGTATTGTCCAATATTTTGTCTTTAACCTTTTTTTTTCATGTTATTTTAATTATAGTTCTATTATTTTATCTCAGTATTCACCATCCTCTCTCAAACCTCATATTCACATTCTTAGCCGATAGTTAAGCTCAACCTTTATCTCCTTAGGTATAGATAGGACTGACTTGCTTACAAACATTCTACCTTCTTGATTTCCCCTCGCATATTACACACGTGTTAAGAACAACATAAAAAAACTAAACAATTTTATTACTAGATCTGGGCTTTTTTTTTTTTTTTCAAGGTGGCGGTCTTTAAAGGAGAATCCTGTAAAACAAGGCGAAAAGAATAACCAAGTTAGTTAGGTTGATTTAGTTTGGCTTTAACTGTGATTGCTAATACCATTTCTTTTTAGATTATTCAAGGTTATATCCATCTAATATTTGTGTTCAAACTGTTTCTGTTTGAACAGAACTGTTGTTTTTCTTTATGACTAGCTAATACTAAGCAAGAGCTTTTCTTTTCTGAACTACACTGTAATTTAGCACTTTCTTTGGTTTTGCAACAACAAAAAACAACTGGCACATTCTAGGATAGATGTAATGCATTCATACTAGTGCATAAATAGAAAGAAATAATAAATTTACCCTTTATTGTATTGAAAATAGCTTATCTCCAAGCATTGTCATGGATTTCTGTGCAGCCACACAAAGAGGATGTTGTACATATGCGTGTGTATTCGGATGCTTACCTTAAAGCTAACTGCATCTCAAATGCATTGTTACATACAGTATGCAGTCTTTGGTTGCAAAACCAGGGTCGTGCTTAGAACAGAAGCCAACTCAAGTCAGCTGCCTGCCTGGCTTGTTGTTGTAAGAAATTGATTTTCTCATTTCCTGTGATTGTGCTAATGCTAGTAAGCTCATATGAAAACATTAAAAAATTTGGGGAAAAGAGCACCTAATTCCCAAGAAAAAACAAATTAATGCTCAGAAAACATGTATAATTTGCAGAGGTTGTATAATGCTGTGTTCTACCCATTTTGTATACCACTATCCTGAGTTCAATGTGTCACGTTGCAAACTGGTGTTCATGGGAGGTACCTTGTACGTAACACCCGAGTGCTCCTGAAAGAGTCTGATAGGGTTATGGTTTTTGCCTCACCTGCTACTTATAGTCCTTCCGAAGCTGAGCAAGGGCAGAACATCCTCCCCGTTATGGTGGGTCAGTTCTTGCTGGGCTTCAGGAGCTCAGCAGTGTAGGGCTGGCTTGACTTTTTTTTTTAAACTTTAATCCCAAACTTTCTTTGGTGAGTAACTTTCACATTTGAAGGAGTTCTTCAGATAAAAGACAAAGCATATGCCAGCAAAACAACCCCAAAACATCAACCAAGAAACCCACCCCTGCAAAAGAAGCTCCAACAAACCACCAACCCTTGCTCATTGCAGGGAAGGTTGGAATAGATGACATTTCAAGGTCCATTCCAATCCAAATCATTCTATGATTCTATGATTGTTTCCTAAGATGAGGTAAGAAAGAAATGAAAATATCCGCAGAGAATATGTAAACCAAATCTTAGCAATGGAGATTGGAGTATATATGTAGTGTATATATCTACGATGTTATGTATAGAGCTTATATATATTCTATGTTGTTACTTGAATGGTGAATTGAATGCCCTATTGATACAATGATATTACAGCAATCAGAATCTACAGACACCATAAAGAGAACAAAGAATCCTGACCCTTCACGGTCATATCCTTTTAAAATCATAGTGGATAACAAGCTGTGGGCATGAAGGCAAGCAAGTGTAGCACTTTTCATGGTTTTCTCTTGTAAAAAACCTACATCAGTTAAAGGAAGTGTTCCTTTTTAAAATTTGGAAGGAAAATGCTATTTACCTTGTCTGCATAATGAAACAAGACATCCCTGAAAATGATCCCTTAAAAGGATTTACTTTAAAATGTGCGGACATTTATGTAGGTAAGAACATTAATAATTACAGAATCACAAAAAAAAGGTTGAAAGAACATTAGAAGGCAGTAATCCCACAGCCACATCCAAAGTCACAATAATTTTTGTTTATATTATTACTGACAGAGCTCCAGAAAACTCCTCTTAATAAATTCCCTATTCTGTCCTTTGACATGAAGCCATTGATAAATTTTTCTCTGATACATCTAGACAGTTTTGTTCCCCAGTTAAAGAGAGAAAGTTTTTGCCTAATCTACATGTGTCTGAAGACCTATGTTTTCTTGGCTTGCCTCTGAAAATGTCATAAGAGATTGTGTCAAGGCCACACTTTAGTCCCACGGTGAGTGAGACAGCTGCCTTTCTTCTCATACACAAACAAGTTAAACACCATTAGTTTTTTCTAGACTCTGCTAACAATTGCTTCTACCTTGTTAGCTTTCAGGTGAGTATGAATGATTTACTTGGTTAACATTTCCAGACTCTCTAGCAATTAAAGACAAGCAATCTGATCTATAGCTTCCTGTCTCATTTATTTTACTTGCTTCTCTTTCTTTCCCAGCATGATCATTGTTAGTCCCCTGTGATAAGCAACTAGTTTTTGCAAGTATTTTCTAATTAATTTTGGTTTGTTTGTTTGTTTGTTTGTTTTCATTATTATGGCTATATAGCCCTTTTACCATAGCTATCAGTTTTGCTGACCACCAATCATTCTGCAGCTGTACTTTTTAGAGAAGGCACATGTTGATGGAGAACATTAACTTTTGCTTTTGATATTCTGTCTTAATAGCTTTCCATTTAGACCACTTGCCATGTGTTCCGCAGAGGACAAGGATCACACAGAAAAATTTCCCACTTCTTTTGGTGTATTTTGATATTTTCATTACTACTTATTTCCTAGGCACTGCACTGTCCTTCTATAGAGATTATTGTAGAAAACCTCCATACTTTCACAAATAATCCAAATGTTAGAGGGAAAGACCAAAAAGGAATAAGCTCCTCTCTGACAGTGAGCATGAACAGTAATTCACTAAAGTGTATGATATGAGTGATCAAAACTGGGTGTGGAGTGATGTTGGTAATAACTGGCATTGAGGTTTTGGTTTCTGTATATTATCTGTCACCAATCATCACCCCAACACAGAAAAAAATAGCTTACCTTGTACATTTTCTTCTTGTTTAATATTTAGTTAATTCTGATTTATGAGACATAAGCAACTCAGACTTACTGCATGTTTTGAGTAATTGTAAATTATGCTATGGTATGGTATCCATATCCACGTGGAGATACTGTTTTCTGCGTCAGTATAGGTTGTATAATATACATACCATATCTACCATTGTAGTCCCTTTTTTTTTTTCGTATCATTTGTATGTTCTGTGATTTGCTTTTAGAGCTCTGGGGGATTCCATTTAACTGGGAATGTTTTTAGACTCAGTGTGATTTATAGTGTTATCTGGAAGATGTATAATCTACCTGACGTTGTTAAGGCCTGAAGAGAAATGGATAGCAATATATTTCTTGCAAGAAATTTATTATCGTAGCAGTTGTCTTGAACTGCCTTTCTAAAATATGTGCTTTTTTTATGTCCTATGAAATTTCTGGGGAAGTCAAGGAACTTTCACTGAATGCTTAGATTTAATGATACTGTTTTAAAAATGATTATCCAGATGCATTGTTTTCATCTTGAATACTCAGAAAACACAAGAAAATATGCTTGAATCTTACTCAAGAAATACCAGGACAGAATCAGTTTGATACCGATTTGCATTTGTTAATTGCACAGTAGCAAACCATGGTAAGTGTGAGTGAGTCTTGGACTGAACTCTAAGCTGTAAGGGTGTGATTTCTTCTCAAATGACAACCTTGATGATGCACGGTCAGAAAGCATGAGGAGGGAAAAGAAATTATGCATCATGAACCAAGAAAAGGAGTAGAAAGGAATATGGTATAGATAAATGACAACACCAGGAAAGCTGTATTGGATGAAGACTTTTAGCATGTTGCCAAAGGTAACATCCCAATTTATTAGGACAAGGAAAAAGTGTTCAAGGGTTTAAGACAAATTTTAACTAAATATTTAGGGAATTTTGGGAAGGGACTTTAGACATTTTTTTTTTAACCACAGTAAATGCACAGTGGTATATCAAATGATCATCTTCGGTTGGATTTTTTTTTTTTTTTTAATTATGCAGAAAGAGCCTTCTCCTATGAGAAGATCATCTGTACCAGCTTAACTAATGAGGTGGATTTTTACTATTTGTAAAACTCTTCTGTAACTTTTGTACATTTAATTTTTGAACATGTAAGAACAAATTATCATCCTAAACAACTAAAAAGTGAAAAAAGCTCTCTCACTGAAAAGCTGTACATTTCCTATGACTGTAGTCAAAATTTCCGAAGCATATAATTTTTGCCACATTGACATTAATTGTATTTTTCTGTGTAAAGTCAAGAACTGAACCTTCAGTGGAGACACGTGTTTTCCCACTATGGATCCTGCTGAGACATCCTCAGAGCACATGAGACATGAAAATAAATCAGCTACATATACTCAGCTGGAAGAAATACTTTCAAGGGTGAGAAACCCCGCTGAGTCTGAGTTGAATTCTTTATGGAAGTAATGAACCTAGATAGGTTTATGAAGGCCAAAACTAGAGTTTTGCAAAACCATTGAGTTCTGATTTGTAAAATGTTCATTGCAAAAAGACAGATTTATGATCATTTAGGGATATTGATTTATTTTTTCTTCCTGAACTCCCCTAGCTTTGGGCAGGATTCCACCATGAAGGAACAGAATGCAGTTTTTATCGGACCTGTTGATGGAAAAAGTTTGCATGCATATTTACTGAGCTGCATAGCCCCATACAGCATGTGATGTTTAAAGCAGTGTTTTTCTGTATCAAGCACTATAGATGACATTATAATTCATTATTTAATATAAGGAAGGATGTAAGTCAATTAGATTTTGTAGTTCCAAGGCAGCTCAAGGTTAAGATACTGCTATGCATTATAGGATAACTCCAAATTTGAGAAATACTGCCCTTAGGTTGTATATCTTTTCTATTTTTCTTTTATTTTTTTCTTCTATGTTCTTTCATAAGGAACATAACTCAGTTTTCTGTGCTGTTCCAAGCTATGATGAAGGAAACTGAATAAGGACTATAAGGTTTCTGGAGTGTTACAGTTACAGAACCTAGGGGTTTGAAAGCTGTTGGAATCCCATATCATACACCTGCTCAGCACGTCTGTATCTTTTAGTCTTATTGTGAGAAACACCAACATAATACAGCATGATAAAACTGGGGGAAGAAGAAAAATATACCCAAGAAGCCTTCAAACTGCCAGGATGTTATTTGCAAAAAAAATTAAAAGCAGTATCTCATTCAGAGAGACTTGTCCTTGTGTTGCAAATACTGATAAGCTCAGGTCTGCCTTCCCATATAATGTTGTGAGTTTAGTGTACAACCATTCATGAGGAAAACTTCCAATGCAGTTGTATAAATAATTTTACTGTAATAAGTAACAACTATGAATAGTTATCAAAGTTTTCATTCAATTATCTAAATTTAGATTTGCTAACATCAGATATCAGTAAATTAGAATATTGTAGTCATTCTCAGATATCTTGCAGCTGTGAACTCTATGCCATTCTTTAAAATGGAAAACATTTTTTTTTAAATGCATTAGCTGAGTTAGTCATTTAAGCCAAGGAGGGAACAGGAAAAAAACTTTCTAATCTTTCTCACAAATTGTATTAGAAAATCTGGAAACTGAAAGTCACCTGTGCATAGTCTGAACAAAATTTTTGGATGCTCCCTGGGGATACTGCAGGCTCCACTTTGTGTGCCGAAGAGGTATTTATGAAGTATTTCTGAAACAGCTTAAAATCACACATTTTGTTTTGATGAAGAATTCTCTTCTCCTTTTCTTAAATTAATTCTTATATTAATTTTCCAGCCGACCCCTTAGTAGTGGATATCACATTTTTCAGAATCTGTATATTTCTTCCTTCTCAGTTGAATTTAAAGTTTCTCACCTTCCAGTTTCCTTACAGAGTCACGGTGGCAAGTGTAAATAAAGTAATTTAGGGAACTGAAATTCTTAGCCAATCAGGGACTAAAAATTAGGCAGATAACTTGGACATAATAACTGCTATATTCTCTTTCAGACACAATTCACAGTCTGACTGTTAATTGCATGTAATGTTATCCTAGTTAAAGAGCAATCATATTTGCTCATCTTTAGGAGTCATGCTGAGATCAGTGAAACTTTTTTTTTCCTCAAGTTAAATGCAAGTTGTTGTTTGATTCCTTCTTTTTTTTTTTTTTTTTTTTAAAAAAAAAGCAAAATAAAAATAAACAAAAAAAAAACCCAAAACCAGACAACAAAGCACTAGCCTGGTAAACAGAATCTATGGTGATTGATGCCATCATAAAACCTTAGAATATAACTAAACATTGTTGTTATTGCTCAATACTAAAAGCAACAGAAAATACTAAATCTTATGTTGAAAATGGGAGAGGTCAAGATGGAACAACTATGGATACCAAAAAGCCATTTTGAGTTGAGGAAGATTTTTATTAATGGAAAACAAAGTGTAATACATAATCTGGCTAAGAAACTATTGTAAATTCGGGACCAAAAGTTCTGGTTTCATCCTTTTCAGACAGGAATATTCATCTTGATCAGATAATATTACATGACTAAAGATACTAATCTAAAGAAAGCAGTATATTTGCTCTTGGAGGAAGAAAGACTTTTAAAATACAGCATAGTATTTATTAAATATATTTAATATAGCTTTAATAAACCCATTAAGTAAAGACCAGTGGTTTGGAGGGTTTTATTTATGTTTTTGTACACATTTCAAGACAGACTCAAGCTTTTCATTCTTCATTGTTTTTCTCATAAGAATTATGCAAGTAGCAACTCAGTATTCGTAACTGAAGAGCTCAGATCTGTGCTCATATATTCAGTCTATCCTGATACAGCATAAAGGGATGGGAACATGGCTATCTTATCCCTGCTGGAGATTTTCATAGCACAATGGCTTTTCTACACATGCCCTGAACTACATTCTATTGAAGGAAGTCTGCGTTTGTTGTGCTGTAGATGCTTTGGTTGCAAAATAATATTCTGGGATGCAGCTGCCTAGGATTTCTCTAGGCACAATTATCCAGAATAGGGAAAGAAGTACCAGGGAGCAAGGCAGTCACCATGCCTCCCAGGGCTTCAGGCATCTCCTGGGGAACCTGATCAGTTACGCCCACTGGTGGTCTCACATCCCTAAGAGTTGACCCTTGAATTTGATTTTGTTGTTTTCTTTTCAAATGCACCGTGTTCAGTAGGTAAATCAGCATTAATAGAAGAAAGCCCACTTGAAGATGTCAGTGACATGAGATGTGCTGTTACTGAGTGATCTGTGGTTGCAGTTTCTGACTCTAATACCTGTTCTGCTGCTGAAAGTGGGAAATTTCTGCGTAAACACGCCTGAGGGCTGAAGGGCAACCTGTGTTGTGGTTATGTATACTAGCATGCACTGAGACCAGGTTACTCAAGGTCCCATCCAGCCTGGCCTTGAACACTTCCAAGGAAGGGGCATCCACAAGTTTTCTGAGAAACCTGTTGCAGTTCCTCACCACTCTCATAGTAAAGAATTTCATCCTAATATCTAGTCTAAAGTTGCCCTCTTTCAATTTGTCATAGAATTATTTAATGATAGAATGGTTGGAGTCGGATCATCTAGTTTCAGCTCTCCTGCCCTGGGTAGGAACACCTTCCAATAGACCAAGTTACTAACTTACTGGCCTTGAGCTCTTCCAGGAATGGGATCCACATCTGCTTCCCTGGGCAACCACTTCCAGTGTTTCACCACCCTCGCAGCAAAGAATTTCTTCCTAATATCTAATCTAAATCTCCTCTCTTTCAGTTTAAAAACATTACCCTTTTTCCTATCCCTACACTCCCTAATAAAGTGTCCCTCCACATCTTTTCTGTAGGCTTCCTTAAAGTACTGGAAGGCTGCTATAGGATTTGCCCAGAGCGTTCTCTTCTCCAGGCTGAACAACTCTCTCAGCCTGTCCTCACAGGAGAGGTGCTCCAGACCTCTGATCATTATTGTGACCCTCCTCTGGGCTTGTTCCAACAGGTCCATGTCTTTCCTGTGATGAAGGCTCCAGAGCTGGGTGCAGTACTCCAGGTGGGGTCTCACCAGAGCAGAGTAGAGGGATAGAACAATCTTCCTCGCACTGCTGGCCATGTTTCTTTTGATGCAGCCCAGGTTATGGTTGGCATTCTGGGCTGCCAGCACACATTGTTGGCTCATGTTAAGCTTCTCATCAACCAACACCTGCAAGTCCTTCTCCTCAGGGATGTTCTCAATCCATTCTTGCCCAGCCTGTATTTGTGTTTGGGATTACCCTGACTCGGCTTTCATCCCCTAGACTGTATTGATGCAGGGGCTTGCCTCGACACTGATGAAGGACCCTGCACTTGTCCTTGTTGAATTTAAAGAGTTTTGCACAGGGCCAACTCTCAAGCCTGTCCAGGTCCCTCTGGATGGCATTCTTTACCTCCTGTATGTTGACTGCACCACACAGCTTGGTGTCATCAGCAAACTTGCTGAGGATGCACTCAATCCAACTGTCCATGTCACTAACAAAGATGCTAAACAGAGCAGTTCCAATACTTAGCCCTGAGGAACTCCACTTGACACTTAGACATTGAGCTGTTGACCGCAATTCTTTGAGTGCCACCATCACTGAGTGGTCCATTGGTCAAATCCACGTCTCTCCAATTTAGAGACAAGGATGTCATGTGGGACAGTGGCAAATGCTTTGCAGGAGTCCAGGTAGATGGTGTCAGTTGATCTTTCTCTATCCACCAACACTGTAATGACATTGTAGAAGATCACTGAATTTGTCAGGCAAAATTTGCCCTTAGTGAAGCCATGTTTGCTGTCACCAGTCACCTCCTTGTTTTCCATGTGCGTTAGCTGAGTTTCCCAGAGCATCTGCTCCATGATCTTGCTATGCGTAGAGGTAAGACTGACTGGTCTGTATTTCCATGGGTCTTTCTTTTGCCCTTTTTAAAAATGGGGGTTATATACTTTCTAAGAGAGGGTTTTATTTGTTTTAAGTTTTCCTTTTTAATATATTCTTACCTTATTCCTGAGGTATAAACTCCTTGGAACCCCCCTCCATTCAATCATCATACAGCAGTGATATGAAAAAGTTCTTGTAAGGCAAATTATTGCAAGAGGGTAGCTGCGATAACTCTAAAACACGGAAGACATTCTGTGCTTGCCTGCCCACACAGAATGCTCTTAATTTCATTTCAGTGGCACATCTCTGAGGAGATTTGTTTGATTTATTTTGGTTTCTTTTAGGCTTGAGCTTGTGCTCTTTTTGAGACACTGCTCTCAAAATCTCAGAACTGTGATAGATCTAATGCATTACTACTAGCAGCATAGAAATCCTTAAGGGTTAAAACTCCATAGACGTGTTCTCAAAAAAATGTGTACAAGACACCCAAGCAGTTTTTTTTAGAGACAGCTTTTCAAGTTCCACTGGAGAGTCAGTTGACTGGTTGATTTTCTTTATCTGCCCCATGAAAAGTAAGTGTAAGTTAGTGCTTATTTAAGGCTTGTAAATAGAACCAATTACATTGTAAATCCACATCTCAGTTTTCTCTGCAAAATAAAACTTGGTTGTACTTGTGGGTGTTTTGAGAAAATTTCTTACAGGAATTCTTCTGAAAAGTACTAAGTTAAATACTTTCCATGAAGTGAAAAGCAATTAAAGAGCTATATAAATAGTCTATAAAGAATCATTGAGAGGTTTGGTACATTGAATTACTGTCTTGTTTAAATACTTCTTGATGCAGACAACTATAAAAGATATTCCTCTTTCTGTAAGCACCTGCTCCTGGTAGAAACAAGAGTTATATTGATTTACTGCAATTTATTTTCTCCCTGGATTCTGGTCTTGACACTGTGAGAAGATTAATTGGAATTAATGGCATTTGCACAGCTAATTAAAGTCACTCTTCCTCCAGTCAAATCAATTCCTTTAATCAGAGAAGTAGCAAAGTCTTGCTCAGTTCCTGCAGTCTTGCATGTAAATATTCTTTTCTTGAATAAGCGTCTCTGCAGTCATTAGTGGTTGAATAATGATACCTGGTAATTTCTTCAACGCTTGAAAAACACAAATAATATACATATTCATTCTTATAGATAATGCAACAAAATAAGATTTTTTTTTAATTTGAAGTTAATTAAAGACAGGGTTTGTTTTTACTCGATCCATTCTTCAAGAAGGATTCTAGAGATGGGTATGGTAATATCAGAGAGTGTACTCTCAGGTTTTCTGCACTGCCCTAACACAGATAAATGGTACAGCTCAAGGAAAATAATTAATCTGTATAATCTAATGATGTAGTCTGTCTTTCTAAGCATCATGCAAATTAGCATGTTAACAAATTAACATGTAAAAAGGTCTTTCATCGAAAACACAACCAGGATGGAAAGCAGAACAAAACCAACATACCGTTAATCAATGAGTTTCTGCTTGAAATGTAAGAGGCATAACTTTTACTGAGGGAGAAAGTTTTAGAAGAATATTATTCTTAAACCAATCCATACTGCTAGCTTAATGCTTTAGCTGCAATAAACTCTCTGTTGGCAAACATGCAAAACATTAGTGCTTACAATGGCCTTCTGAGTTGGTATTGCAGCCTGACTGCTCCATGAGTAAGGGCCAACAGCGTTTTTGTTCTATATGGTGGTGGCTTTATGTTCTACTTTGATTTTTGCTGGTAGGTGACATGTGGCAATGACATGAAGCCAAGGACATATTGAAGATGTTGCTTGGCTATGGATTTATTACAGTAAATCTCTGTTTACAGAATGTTTAATGTGAAGTATATTTTAATGTATATGAAATCTTAATTCATGTTATTGAAACAGAAAATCTTTAGCAATCAAGTCAGATCATCATTTATCATATGGCTGTGACTACAAGTTCTGTTTCCTAGATACAGATCTAATTTCCAGACTCAGAATATTGTTGTTATCTTACTTTTACACTAGATGTACTCTAAAAAAGGCAATTAAAAAAAACATTAAAAAAAAAAAATTAATCTCTCTGGGCAAAAGGTATGATTGGTATTATCCATGTAATTTCTTATGGATGTTAGAGGAAAAGTTTAATTTATTTGAAAATTCACAAGAGACCAACCACATGATTACTTGTAGTGGTAATTTCATTATGAATTATGATCTTGGAAAATGTTAACTCTTGGCATTTAAGCAGGAAGACAAACTGTAATATGTGTCTTGCATCTATCATATGATGGATCAGCAAAAATATGATAGAGCAGGAGGGAAAGAGGAAAAGCAATTCTAAAGTAGTCCTCCTTTCATCTGGGATAGAGTTAATTTTCTATCTAGTATCTGTTTTGTTTTGAGTTTGGCATGAGAACGATGAGGATTGTGCATATTGTTTTAGTTAATAGCCAGGTGATGTTCTCCATTAGCCAAGGACTTGCCATAGAAGTTGAGTGGGAACATAGACAGGACAAGCTGGGCAACAGAATATTCCATACCATAGATGTGACCTTCAGTATATAAATAGGGGTTGGCCAGGGGACAGGAGTCTGTGATCTCTGCTTGAGATGGGCTGTGCAACCAATCACTGGGTAGAGAGATTGACTTAAATTGTGTTACTTTGTTTTATATATTCTTTTACTGTTGTGATTATGATGATTATTATTATTTCCCATTATTCTTCTATTAATCTGCCTTTATCTCAATCCATGAGGTTTTTCCTTTCCCCTCCTTTTTTTCCCCTCTTCATCCTACCCTGCTTGGGGAAGAGGCAGGGGAAGAGGAAGAGGAAGGGAGAGAGCAGCTGGATTACCATCTGGGCAGCCCAAAACTTATTCAACAGTTACCTTTATTTTAAGATAATCATTTCTACTTCAGTGTACATTCATCTCTGCAGGAAGATGTTTTTTTGAAACAGTTTTTTTGAAACTGTTTTGCAGGAATGAAGTCTTTATATCATGTTGCAAGGACTGTAACATGAATTGCTTGTCAGGTTTAGATGTGAAAATTTTAATAATAGACACTGGATGCAAAAAGGTCATATTTCAGCATCTCTACAAAATTATGTTCTTAAGATTTCTTTTAAGGTACAGGGAATTAGTATATGGACCTATTCAGTCAAGATAAATAACCCACAATGATGAAAAATCCTTAAATAATCCCAGAGGAAGTAGTATGTTCCCTACTGCAAAGTGGTTTGTAGACCTAATCTTCAGAATTTGAAAGTTTTGCAGACATATTGTTCTTCCTGTATAATGGTGGGAATTTAGCTATTCAAAGAAAAGCTACAGGAAATGCTAAATACAAAGACTCCACGTCTGGGAAAAATCAACCTTTTAACTGCTACCTGATGCAAAATCAACAAATTCAAATTAAATCAAAGGTTTAAAAAGCCTGTGGTTTGTTTCTGAACAAGGATATTCTATAGCAGTGAAAGACTCTTGAAAGTCTGCTTTCACTATTTACCTATGCAATGTCTGAATCAGTTCACCTCCAAGTAGGATTGCAAATACATTTTGCTGTGTGGTTCTCTCCAAAAGCTGTAAGTTTGCACTGTGTAGTGTAGTCTATTTAGTCTGTTCAGGGAATCACTGCATTCATAAGGGTTCAAAAAATTTTATGCATTTTTTTCTTCTTTGGATAGTTTGATGCTGAAGTGTTTCCAAAGTTATAATTTAAAAGCCCAGTTCTGAGCCATGTGAAAGACAGACTTCCATTACAGTGGTAGTTTGGAAAGCTAATATGCTTTGGGATGAATGACTTATTGAAAGCTTCATGACAACAATTTGGTAGTTGTGCACCAAGAAAGTTTATCTCATTCTTCATTTCACTGCTGAAAATCTTCTGAACTGATAGAACTGAAATAGCAAATATGTTTCAGATGCCATCGTCTTAACTCAGAAAATCCCCAAAGCTTTTTATTCAGTCCTTTGAAAATGTCACCTTTGAGTTATCTGAATTTGTAGTGAGAAGAGAAGTTTCTCAACCAAAACTCTATTGCAGCTGCATTTTGTCATGGTTTAACCTCAGCCAGCAGCTGAGCACTGCACAGCCGCTTGTTCACTCACCCCCAGCAGTTGGGTGGAGAGAATTGGAAGGTAAAAGTAAGAAAACTTGTGGGCTGACATGAAAACAGTTTAATAATTGAAATTATTAATAATAATAATTAAAAGGAAAGTAACAGAGAGAAATAAAACCTAAGAAAGACAAGTGAAAATACTTTAAGGACACTTTCCTTACAACGCAAAAGCTCTTGATCCTAAGAGGTAATAAATCAGGAAAGGAAGGCAAGAGACCTGCATGGCTGAGTTGAGACCTGCTGGTCAAACTAAACAGCAAGAAAGAGATGCACAGGCAGTGGAAGCAGGGACAGGTGTCTTGGGAAGAGTATACGGACACTGCCAGTTATGTAGGGATGGAGTCAGGAAGGCCAGGGAGCAGCTGGAGCTGAACTTGGCAAGAGATGCAAAGAATAACAAGGGCTTCTACTGGTATGTCAGCCAGAAAAGAAAGGTCAAAGAAAGTGTACCCCCCATGATAAGCAAAACTGGCAAAATGGTAACAATGGTTTAGGAGAAGGCAGAAGTAGTCAACACTGATTTTGCCTCATTCTTCTCTGGCAACCTCTCTCCCATCACCACCATCAAGTGGATGGACTGCAAGGCAGAGAGGATAAAAGTCCCTCTGGCTGTAAGACAAGGTCAGGTTTGAGACGACCTGAGGAGCCTGAGCATGCAGAGTTGTATGGGGCCTGAGGCAGAGGCAATTTGCTGATGTAGTTGCAAAGCTACTCTTCGCGATATATGAAAAGTCATGGCAGTGAAGTGAAGTCCCTGGAGACTGGAAAAAGGAAAACCTTGCCCCCATATTTGAAAAGGGTAGAAAGGAGGACCCATTATTCTTACCTCTGTGCCTGGGAAGACCATGCAACAGATCCTCCTGGAAGCTATGCAAAGAATGTGGAGGACAGGGAGGTAATTTGAGACAGCCAGCACCCCTTCACCAAGAGCAAGCCCTGCCTGACCAACCTAGCGGCCTTCTATGATGGAGTGAATACATCAGTGGACAAAGGAAGAGCTACGGATCTATCTGGATTTCTGTAAGGGCATTGACACAGTGCCCCCCAACATCCTTCGCTTTGAATTAGAGAAGCATGGGGAAAAGGAATGGGTTAGGTGGTTGTATGTATTGGTAGTGGTAGTGTAGTGGTAGGTAGTGATGTGGTCAGTGGCTTTATGTGCAGATGGAGCCTGGTGACAAATGGTGTCACTCAGGGGTCCATACTGGGACTTGCACTGTTCAATATCTTCATCAATGACAGAGAGAGTGGGATTGAGTGCACCCTCAGCAAGTTTGCAGATGACACCAAGCTGAGTGGTGCAGTTGACAAGCCTGAGGGAAGGGATGCCATTCAGAGGGATGTGGACAGGCTTGAAATATGGGCCCCTGTGAACCTTATGAGGATCAAAAACACCAAGTGCAGGTGCTCCATCTGAGTTGGGGCAACCCCAGGTATCAATAAGACTGGGGGATGAAGGGATTGAGAGCAGCCCTGAGGAGAAGGACTTGTGGATGCTGGTTGATGAGAAGCTTAAAATGAGCCAGGAACGTGTGTTCGCAGCCCAGAAAACCAAATGTATACTGGGCTGTATCAAGAGAAGGGTGGCCAGCAGGTTGGAAGTGAGTGTTCTGCCCCTGTACTGTGCTCTGGAGAGACCCTACGTAGAGTGCTTTGTTCAGTTCTGGAGGCCTCAGCACAGAAAAGACATGGACCTGTTGGAATGGGTCCAGCAGAGGGCCACAAAGATGATCAGAGGGCTGGAGCACCTCTCCTATGAGGACAGGCTGAGAGATGAGAGAGCTGGGGTTGTTCAGCCTGGGAGACAAAAGGCTCTGGGTACACCTTACAGTGGCCTTGCAATATATAAAGGGGGCCTACAGGAAAGATGGTGACAAACTTTTTAGCAGGGCCTTTAGAGGCAGGACAAAGGGTAATGGTTTTGAACTAAAGGAGGGTAGATTCAGACTGGGTATAAGAAAGAAATCTTTTACAATGAGGGTGGTGAGACACTGGAACATGTTGCCCCAGAGAGGTGATAGATTCCCCGTCCCTGGAAACACTGAAGGTCAGGTTGGATGGGGTGCAGAGCAACCTGATCTACTTGTACATGTCCCTTCTCACTGCAAGGGACATCTAATGGTCCCTTCCAACCCCCACTGTTTTATATTTCTATTCTATCATTCTAAAATAATTGCTTACCACCAACCGATTGATGTTCAGTCACTCCCTGAGCAGCAGCCCTCTGCCTCCTCGTTTTATTGCTGAGCATGATGCCATATAGTCTGAAATATTGAATACCCTTTGGTCAATAGGGGCCAGCTGTCCCGACTGTGTCCTCTCCCAACTTCTTGTGCATCCCGAGACTGCCCGTTGGTGGGCCAGTGTGAGGTACAGAAAAGTTCTTGACTCTGGGAGCACGGCTCAGCAATAATATCCCTGTGTTATCAACACTCTTTTCAGCACAAATCCAAAATATAGTCCCATTCCAGCTACTATGAAGAGAATTAACTCTATCCCAGCCAAAATCAGCACGTTTTACAGGAAATTTTGCCTGTCTAAATTAGTATATTATGTATATTACATAGTTGTATATCCCATTGATAGCGTTTAAGACTATGTCAGATTAGCAACAGATGCAAGTCTTCAAACATTTTGATAAGCAAATGCAGAGCTTTATGTATGAGTCTTCCTTTTTGAGGAGCCATCTTTTTTGCTGTTCAAATGCAAGATTTTAGAAATCTGTTCCTTTGATTTAAATACAATCAGGACTCCACAAATACTGTACAGTTTTTTGAGAACTAAACTTTTTGACTCAAACAACTAGGTCCAAATTATCAATTGCTCTGAGTTTGATGGAGCCAACGTCATTTTCAGGAATTTACAGAAGAAAATCTGTATACCTAATTTTTTATTTTATATATAGACCAAATATTATTTCACTGGAGTCAAATAGATTTCCCCCTTCTCTATCCATTTACTGCTCCCAGATGTTGTAGAGGATTTTTTTAATGTTGATTTTAAAACCCTGAAACTTCTAAATAGCTTTTTTCTCCTCTTAATTGCGTAGAAATTTTCTATACAAATACATTCAAATTAAAATGAATATCATAACATACCGTATGTATTTTTGGTTTTGAATAATTAAAACGTAATATAATTTTGACAGACCATGTTATGGAAATAACCTAATATTGAGAAGTAAAGCTTACTTCAGAGGTGATGCTGGCTAGCTTTGTCACACATTTTCTGTTTTATGGATGAATTCAAGTACATCTTTAGGTAAGTGCATTGAAGTGCAGCTGTTCCCCTATGCATTCTTTAACTCATTTCCTCTGCTTCTTGAAGAGCTTGGCTGCTGCATATTGTGTGGGACATTTCTCCGCTGAGCCCCTGGCTCCCCAGAAGCTTGCACTTTCTTACCCTGGAAAAGTTAACAGCTTAAATCTCCATAAATTGTTTGCTGAAGCTGGGTGGTGAAAGAAGCAAGCCAGGCCTATCTGGCAAGCACATTGTTGTCTGAGACTACTATTGGTCAGAAACTTGGCTGAAGGACTTGGCTGTAGGATAAGGCCAGGGGCCAGGTCCAATAGAGGTGACCCTAAAACTCAGGAGCCAACTGTAGCTGGGTGAGCTAAAAGTCCCTCAGTTTCAGATGGAATGCTCAGATGGAATCTGAGCACAATTGTGTAGACACAGAGCTTCTGCCTAGCATTTAGTAGCAAAAAACAAGCCTCACAGAAACTAGAGGCTAGATTGTAAGTTAGTACAGGAAAGGGGAAGTTTCAGACAGGGAAAAGGAGCATCAAAATGGTGCAAAAGTGTGTTTGAAATGCAGTGAAACACAAATAATCAGTAATGGAGAGATCACTCAGCAGCACTGTCTGAGTTGTTGATAAATGATAAAGGTGCTTTATTTCTCTTTGCAGAAAAGATCATGATTTTGAACCCTTAATGTTATCCACAGCAATACCTTGATCTTAAAAATAAATTAGGAGTGTTAGTGCGTGCATGACAGTGAATCACTCAGAAGAAACAATCTTCGTCTTGTTTGGAAGAGTTTTGCTCATAGGAAGATAGTAACTTGAACCAAACTGTGGTGAAAATCTGACATGGAACAAACCCTCACAGAAACGACTTGCTGCAAACCTGAAACTTATCTTGAAAGCTATGGCTGTCGTTAAAGTCAACACTACTACCGTTGCTTTGCTTTTGTGATGGTAAACAGAGTCTTGAAATTTTGATGGTTGGTTTATAAACACAGCAGAAGTCAGCTGCTTTGTCACAGAACTTGGGCAGAAAGCAGCAGTTACTGCCACTGTTCATTTCATTGTCACTGAGCATTTCAAATATCAGCCTTGGAGACTGCCAGTCACAGGACGAGTTGGTTGTGCCCGGAGAAATGTTTAGAAACCACAGGATGTGGTGGTCACTGATGAGCATTTGTGCTTTGGAAAATATACACAGATAGTAAATCAAAAGCTACAAGGTTGGTTTTTTTCTCTCACTTAGCCTGAATTTTGCATATCAACACAAGCTTACAAAAAGTGAATGAAGAGCAGGAAATAGGAAATTATTTCACAATCCTCTAAACCATCCAGGCTTTTATGTGCTAGTTGAGGTCATCAGCAGTGTTGGAAACAGGCTCCTAACAGCAGAAAATGGAGCCAGAAAGCTGTCTAGCTGTTTTTTGGACAATAAACTGTAAAAATTCATGTATGCTCTGCATCATTGTTCAAGTAAAAAAGTAAACAAGTGGCAGGAAAATATTTTTTAAGGTGAAAATTTTGTTTCTTTAGAGGTTGAAAGTCCAGGTCCCACTGGACTCTCTGGACATGGTCATTCTTTCTGTGAGGACAGATCTAAAGTTGAATGAAGTTTATAGTAATACTGCTGAATCCAAAAGTCACCAAGTAATATTCAGTGCACATAGACACAACGGACAATTGAAAATTGATTCCTGATGTCAGTGCTGCCAAAGCAAAAGCGATGGGAAGAGAAAATAAGTTTTTCCAGAAAAGCAGGAAATCAGAATATTCCATGACTGAACATATCACGAAAGCACAGTGATTGTCTTATTTGTGACATCTGAGACAGATTGCTACCAACTTCAGTAAGGCTATCAATTCTTCCCTTCTTCTCTACTTAATTTATTTGCTCCTAAAGCTTTGTGCAAAGTGAACTCAATATTATTTTTCCCAGTTTCTTCAGTTCAGTTTAGAATCAGTGCTCATTTTTAATGATTTTTCAGCATAATCTCATTTTATAAATGCCAACTTATTTTTTTCCCCTTTTATTTTTAAGAAGAAAAGACAGAGTACAACTGTCTGCTGTTTGTACCCAAAGACCATTAGAATCACAATGATTTTATGTCAAATATATCAAGTAAAGAGGGGTAAGAAACAAAATTATGTGTTGGGGTTTTTTTTAGTAGACTACTAAAAATCTTTTAAATCGAGTTGGTGACATTCACTTTCCTCTTTACTAAGGATTGTTAAAGAACACCCTCGTTATTTACCTGTAAAGTCATAGACTACATCATGGATAACATTTTAACAAGAGGCTCATATCCAAGCAACAGTAACTTCCAGATGTCATTCTAAAGAATTAGTCAGTAGCTTTATTTAGCTTTTACATATGTATTGGAAAGATGAAAGCTAGTATGTGGAAGTATCCCAGATATTCTTATTTAGAAGACAGGAATTTTGATGCAGTAAAATTTTACCTTTACTCTTCTTAGAAAAGGAAAGGAAAGGAAAGGAAAGGAAAGGAAAGGAAAGGAAAGGAAAGGAAAGGAAAGGAAAGGAAAGGAAAGG
>JAOQGL010000019.1:67497376-67521807 GCA_027564165.1 Gallinago nigripennis
CCAACCTGTCTAGATCCCTCTGTAAAGCCTTCCGACCCTCAAGCAGATCAACACTCCCACCTAGTTTGGTGTCATCCACAAACTTACTGAGGGTGCATTCAATCCCCTTGTCTAGATCATAAATAAAGATATTGAACAAGACTGGCCCCAAAACTGAGCCCTGAGGGACACCACTGGTGACTGGCCACCAACCAGATTTTGGTCCATTAATCACAACTCTCTGGGCACGGCCATCCAGCCAGTTTTTTATCCAGCGGAGGGTACACTTGTCTATGCCATGATTCCCCAGTTTCTCCAGGAGAACACCATGGGGGACGGTGTCAAAGTCCTTACCAAAGTCCAGGTAGACAACATCCACAGCCTTCCCCTCATCGAGAAAGTAGGTCACAGGGTCATAGAAAGAGATCAAGTTGGTCAGGCAGGACTTTTGGAAAAGACCTATAAAACTGGAAGCAAAAGAGTGAAGACTCGGAAGATCTGTGTTTCTTTTTTTTTTTTTAGGTTTTGCATTGATGAATACTTTTTGTGTTGATTGGCACTGTCAGTGCCTCAGTACTCTGAGTACCTTCTCCAGTAAAGGCTCTTGTTAAGAGTATGAAATTTGTTTTTATGCATTTTTTTTACATATTTGAGAATATATAGAAAGTACGCTAGCTCTTCATTTGATCTTATGCAATTTTACAATGACAGAACCTTCTTTTCCCTGTTATGACAAATTTATTGAAGTAATTCAGCCTAGCAACAAGCGGCATCAAAATGTTCAATCTTCTGTCCTCCTCTCACTCCCCCAAATTTAGCCACTGAAAAACCCTTAAGGAAGTAAATTCATTCAAATTGTAGTTCTGACACTGATCCCTTATTTTCCTTGAGCAAATCTTCAAACCACCTCATTTTTCTCCATGAATTGAATTGATGATGTTTGAGCATTTATGTGGAATGACATTTACCAAACACTTCAAAAAGGAAGCCTGAATCTTTACAAGTGGGGAACGTGTTGCATGGAAAGATGAAAAGGTATGATCAGGATCATTCCACAGACTAGGAGTGGGTATGGTCAGGAGCTACTAAGTCCAAATCAAGGGGCATACATGAATAATTTCACCTTCTATAAAACACAAATATCTCTTTTAGAAAATCCTTGGAAATAGAAAGTGTCATTAGTGGTATTACAAAAGAGATTATATAGGACAATCAGATTTATGGCTTGGAGTGTCTTACAAATGTTATTGCAGCACATGCAATTTTTCAGAAGCAATAAATTTTAGTGGATGGCATTGCACAAGGTAGTATGTTGAACCATAAGAATTTTTGTGCATTTCATTCTGAAATTCTGTCTTTATTTCAAGTAATCACAAGTACATGTTAAAAATGGCGTGTTCAGAAGTTGGGTTTCCTCATTTCTTGGTGCATATCTTCGCTAGAATATGGCTAGATTATGGAAAACAGGAACAAAATAAGTATGCTAAAGGTTTTTGAGGTGGTGGCTTATTTTGAGTTAAATGTGTGGAGCTTTTGATCTTCTAAAAGCTACAGTCCCACTGCCATTTGCATTTATATAAGAAGCAGAAACCTTCATCTGCGATGACACAGGTCCTAAGACCTGACATAAAAATTTAGACAATGGAGTCTCAGTCCCTAGTCAAGTAAGTCTGATAGTTTCTGTCTTTCAGCAGGGACATCCAGTTACCAGTTTAAACATTTACTAAATTAATTGTTACCCTCTTCAAATAATACCCATGTAGAAAGGGTTGAATAAGATTGATTAAGACATTTTTTGTTTGTTTGTTTTCTTATAAATTAAAAGCTGGTGTAGTCTGTCCGTGGTCTTCACTGGGACCATTTGCTTATGACTATATTGACCACAGTGCAGCTAGCTGAGATACCAGTGGCATCAAAAGCAGCACTGTGGAAGTTCAAAACTCACTGAAAAAGTGAGACAAATAAATATTTGAGCAGCTGCCTTGTGCTGAGCCCCCAGTTGCTGCAGTCAGACTGTCATATAGCATTGAAAAAATAGGCCATTCTCTTGGTGCAACTTTTAGGACTACCAACCCAAACCCGTTAAAGTGTTGTCCTTCAACCGAGGGTTGCATACATTTAATTTAAACCTATTATCAACTCTTTTTGAGAAGAATAAAATTTAAATAAGAAAAATGAAAACCTATAAAATGTTAAACAATCCATTATATGATAGTGACATAACATTTGCCTAGAACTCTTACAAATACAGTAAAATCAGAGATGAAGAGAGAGCAGCCTTAAGCAATGATTAAATATCTGTTAAATATGCACAGTTAAAAATGGTCACATTTTCACAGATTTAATGGTATAGTTTATGAAGACCATTTTTCTTTCTTTAAGCTTTAAATTATAGTAATGTTATAATATTAAAAAAAACAAACAACAACAACAACAAAAAAAACCAACAAACCAAACCAAAACCCCAAACAGGCAAACAAACAGAAAACCCAACCCAAACCAAACCAAACCAGAAACAGCAAAAACCCAACCTGCAAACATCCTCCCCCTGCCAGTCAGATTTTTCCTGATAGGTAGTGTGATAGGGCTTAGGTTTTTGTTTCAGGTACAGTTAGTTATATCTTGGCATATATGAATTTATGGCACATTAGCTTATGGAAAACACATCAAGCAGACTGCTAAATGAAGAGTGAACTGCACACTTTCTGGAGGCCTAAAGCCATCCAGTAATTGGTGTGCAATGAAAGAATTTTGATTTTCATTGTGTCTCAGATTTTAAACAAGATTTCTCTCAGATTTAACTCACCACTTTGTACTATGTGTCCTATCTTTATTGCTAACCTCATCTTGTCAGCTTCCAGATATGAGCGTTGCACATGCATATTCTAAGACAAGTGCCTTCTATGAAGACTTATTTTACATGTTTTCACAGATGTCAGTAATCTACCCAATATTCTTCTCTTTAATGATTTGATAGAATCATAGATATCTTTTGCTATAAAACCTGGACATACCTCTAAAATACCTGCATCACTTTGACAGAGGAAGTGTTTTAAGTATCTTTTTATCATATCAGTTACTTGCTTTTCCCTTCTTAAAAATTTGTGATCTCATCTACAATGAAAAGGGTATTTATCCTGGGAATTGTGATATTTTCTTCTCTCCGTCCTATACTTTAAAATCAGTGAACGACCTTTGTGTTCTTTATCTTCCAAGAAAATATGCCAACCTGATGGCTGTCTTGTGCTTTTAATCTAACTACTTCTTTTTAGATGACCTAAGCTGGTGTTAAATTCAAATGTTCCCTCCTCTTTTCTTCTTTCCGTTAATTCTAATTATATGTATCAACAGGAATAATGGTGGTTATGTGCTATTCTACTGTTTTTATCTTCCAATTTTAAGGATTATCCAGGTCTGAAAGCTATACTGCTACACCTGCAATAGAGGTGGTCTGTTTTAGAGTAAACAGTAAAATAAAGAAACATAAGGATATTTTAGTATGAAACTCTAAAGCAACATCAGTGCTCTCTGCATAGCTTATGGCTTCACTAATACTTTTTAATATTTATGTATATGTCTCTTCTAAATCTCTGAGGAGGACACTCAGTTCCTGAAGCGTACAGAAGTTTGAGCAGACTGTGAAGACAAAGAATTTGCACTGTTCTTCACAGAAGAAATTTTGGGTGCTAGGATATTGATTGCTAAATGATTCAACAAATGTCTGGGTATTATGCTGGTTTAGAGCTAGTGAAATAAATTCACACATTTTGTTGTGTTGATTTCTTCTCTGTCTCATGTAACAAATAGAGATGCAAGTTCCAGTTCCTTGATTTTTTTCCCATGAGAAAGGCAAAGCCTTGGACACGTCAGTAGCAGAAGATGAGACTTGCAACCGGCTCTGGAGGTTTACCTTAGCTTATGGACATGGCTTTCTGACCTCGTTTTACAAAAGAAACCTTGCTTGGATTGCTTTGCATTTAAATTAGACTTGTAAGGGTATTTAAATCAATGGTATCTTACATTTATCTAATAAAAACCTTTTATCCAAAACAGGGAGGTGGAGGTAGTGGAATAATCTTAAAGTAAAATATAAATAAAAATAAAATTTTAAAAAAGTATAATTTTAAACCAAAAACAGGGGCAATACTGGAGACTGAATGATATGAAACCATGTTTGCTACTGATTTTCCAGCTGAAGGCCTCTGCTTCTCCTTTTGTATTTCCATCTAGGGATAACAGGTCTGTTTTTCCTTAAAAATAACTGGTCTAATGCAACATTTTCACAAGTTATGGGAATGCTTTCGACAAATCCAGAAGTCAAGGGTGAAGAAGAAACAAACATATAATTTGCCATTTGCCACATGCATGTATGATATTTTGTTTTTATTTTTAAGATGTTTCCCACCCTGCTCTTTCCCCTCCTTCCCCCCCCCCCGGCCCCAGCCTTTTATCTGTTGGTAACATTAGCATAGCTGCCCACACTGTGGGTAATGTATATATATCAATATGCTCTTACCTTCAGAGACTTGTAGTCTCTCTTCCACTGTTGAGTAGTACAGGTTCTCATTTATCTGATGCCATTTACTGCTCTGTTTCTTAATTCCTCCTCAGAAGTATTTTGTCTGGCTTCATTATGGAACGTTGGTCACTGAAGCATTGCTAGTCTGATCTGATGAGGCTATGGCAGTGTTCATTGCATGCCACAAATTTCAAATAGCATGTTTTATATTTAATAAAAGACTTATTTTTAATCAAGTACAACGAAGAAAAGTCATAACACTGTCCTCCTCTTGTGTCCAGGATCCTCCCATTTTATTCTATTGTCTTACCAAAAAAAGCCCAGTTATTTTTATCTTTTTTCACCTCAACACAGTAAATCACCATAGTGATTTACTGATAGTTAAAGTATAAATAGTGATAGTTACAATTTTTTAGGCCTTAGAAAGCATTCTTAAGTTATAAAATCATAGAATCGTCTAGGTTGGAAGGGGCCTTAAAGATCGCCTAGTCCAACCATCAACCTAACTCTGACAAAAAAATAAATAAGAAATAAAAACCACTAAACCATATTCCTGAGGACTATGTCAACCCATCTTTTGAACACCTTCAGGGATGGTGCCTCAACCACTTCCCTTTGCAGCCCATTCCAATGCTTGATAATCCTTTTAGTGAAGAAATGTTCCCTAATATCCAATCTAAACCTCCCATGGTGCAACTTGAGGCCATTGCCCCTTGTCCTATTGCCTGTGACCTGGGACATGAGACCGACCCCCGCCTTTCTACATCACCCCTTCAGGTAGTTATAAACCATGATAAGTCACATCTGGAAAAGTTATATGTTATGTTTATGTTACTACCAAAACCAAAATGTAGTTTTCTTTTATAAATATTACATTAACTGTGACTTTTTCCTGTATTTTAAGAAGGCAGATATTTTGAATTCTCTAATCATCAACAGCACTGTGTTCCTCTCTTTAAGTAGTACATTTGCAATATGTCCCTTGTTAGGTGAGCATTTCAGTCTTGGTTTAACAAACAGTATCTTCAAAAATTAATTTAGAAAGCTTTGCTTGCTTCTGTTAAAAAAATATTTGAAAAATCAATCCTGACAAATTGCAGTAGAAAGACTAATTTGTGCAGATGGAGAAAGTTTTTGTTAGATATTTTTATGTGTTGAGTTTTTTTCAAACATTTCTGTAGTCAAGCTACAGAGCCAAATCTTCTCTGTTATAAATTGTGTGAAGTTAATGGAAAAGTTTTATGTCTGAATTTGGTGAATGAAGTGTGCAGCTGCAATGCATAACTACTATGTAAAGCAAAAACAGAATTTATGATCTGCTCCACATAACTCTACAGACCATTACGCTATACCTATTCCCTTCCCATTCAACATCTTTACCTTGTCCTCGACCACATTTCCCACACACTGCAGAGTTAATTTCTTGACATGAGAGACAAATTGCTGGAAAAAAGAGTAATTATTGCATAAAATATGTGAATTTGAGTATAGAGACATTTGTTGATTGACTAGATAAAACATGAAAAGGCTTAACATCATGAAGAGATGCTTTGAATCCCTAAAAAAATGTCAGTGCCTTTCATGGTAGAGTTTTATATAGAAGGTCTTGCTTAATTCTTCCCTCTCTCTGCTACTGTCTTCCTCCCGCTTCCTCTCCCTCTCACCTACTTCCTTCTTGAGTTTCTTTGTCTTATTTCTCTTTTTCTTCTCTTGGCATGGAAATGACAAAATTTCTTGTGTTAATTGTATTGTTTGAATATTTGTTTGAATTGCATACATGTTAGCAGAATACTAATTGAATAAACAGTCAAAGTGTAAGGAGTACAGCATTATAAAGGGATCATACTGACTCATTCTGGAAGAGTCAGAAAGGTAGTCTGTTTCATATGAAAGATTTAAACATGTAGAAGAAAACTTTTTAAAGTTACTTTTTTCATTTTTGCTGAGCTTGAAATAAACTTCATTTAGGTTGTTCATTTCATGCTAGGCTTTTGGCATTAATCTTCAGTAAAAAAAGACTGATCTTCAGGAATTCAGTAATTCAGGAATAAACCAAAAAGAACAGGTAAAGTTTTGTAGATGAGGTCATTCTTCAACAAAAGGTGAGAGTAAAGGAAAATATGCAAAATTAGATTCAAACAAGAAGTTCAAGTATAGAAGTTCAAACAAGACTGGCACAGTGGTCTGAACTGGAGAGATAAGGTTAACTCTCGGGAATATGCTGGATACACTTAAATGTTGGCAAGATGTGGTTCTTCACTTAGCACAAGATATACTACAAATTCTTATAAAATATATATTAAAGTCACTTCCAATTTATAGCTGTGCTTAGAGTCTAAAACATGTGTGAGAGACAGGGGAGAAAAAATGGCCCCTGAAGATGTCTCAGGCTCTATGCCCAGATTCTTGATCCAAATCTTTTACACGAAGGACAAATCCTTCTAAGATATTTCAGAAAATGAATGAAGATTTGCCAAAAAGAAGAAATCATAAATATATTCTGAAAACTGCAGCCATATGCATATGCAAATACCTAAGTATACAATACCTTAGAAGGAATTGGAATTTACTGGGAATAACAAAGAATGACACCAGTTCTTTATGACCTATTCAAGAAACTGAAGTAAGGTCATTTCACCATTCTTAGCTCTGGAAGTATAGATATAGCTCTGAGCAGAAGACAATGCATTAGGGAGTGCAGAATCACAGAATGGTTGGAAGCAATCTCTGGAGTTCACCTTGTCCAATCTCTCTGCTCAAGAAGGGTAACCTAGAGCCAGTTGCTCCAGGCTATGTCCAGGTGGCTTTTGAATAACTCAAAGGATGGAGCCTCCACTACTCTCTTGGCAACCTGTTCCACTGCTCAGTCATCCTTATATTAAAACAGTGTCTCCTGATATACGAGAAGAACCTCCAATGTTTGTTAGGCATATTACTGGCAAAATAAAAGTTTCATCATACTATTCAGCAGCATAACACTTTCAAATTAATGTTACTTGTCTTCTTCTTGAAGCTTGATGGTGCGTCAGCCATACACAAGATTCTTAAACCATTTTCCTGATCTGAAACAAATTTATGAAGGACAGACCTTAATTTTTCTTCAAGAGAATATTGTTTCCTTTTAACTATTTGACAGTACTTTTTGCAGACCCTTCCTTCATACCTCTAGAACTGGAAATTCCTGGCTATTTCATGTCAATATTTTTTCAGTCTCCCCCAGTTTAAGTTTCATTTTGAAACTCAGTATTTCAAGAGACTGTTTGTGTATAAACCACTGAACTATGAGCAGCATTTGAGATGCACGTACTAGTCACACATTTGTGTTGACCTAACCTAAATATCAAGATTCATCTTTCAAAAGCATCAACTATCAATTGGCTTCAGTGGAGCTCTGCAGCAATAATCTACATGCTTTAACTAAAATTTGTTGGGTTTTGTTTAGTTTTGGTTTTGTTGTTGTCGGGTTTTTTTAAGTATTGTGACTTCTTTTTCATTTATGTTGAAAATTTCTAAGCCTGTGAGGTGTTGGCTTCTCAAGACATTTTTCTGAAAGATGTGTAAGGACATATGCAATTAAACTTCATTGCATTGGCAGAGTTGAGCCAATGCAGCGTATTTAACACACTTCAACGACTCAGCAACTCACCTGCTTCCTTGTCATGTGTTTTTTTGGTACCGCTGTGAATTTCAATCACCTAATTTCTGTACTTTTAACTTTAGAATTGGTGTACACTATTACATCATATCATACAATTTTTTCTACTGGTAGCATAGGAAAATCAATTCAGGAAGTTCCTGAGTTTTGTCCTGGAGAGACTTAATTTTTTATTGCTCTTATTTCAAGTAACACATCTCTTTTCTTCTTCACTTCCCAGACATGTGATATTTTCAAGTAAGTTGAGAAAATGTTACCAGAAAATTCCAAGATACAGGTCCTAGTGATTCAACAAAGAGGGAGACTGAGGTGCATTATGAGGTACATGCTGAACAGTGAGTTCAGCAACTGCTAAACTGTACCTCTATGAAGACATCACACATGCATTTCCATTTTTTTCATGGGATAAAGAAAATAACATTTTCAATGGGATAAAAAGGTTGTTTGCTTTTTTTTTTTCATTTTAAATTACAAATATCAATTTTCTAAGGGAAAATACCCTGCCCGCAATCTTCCCTCTTATTCAGTGGCTGTGGAACATAAGGAAAGTACAGTATGATGCCATTTTCATCACATAAGAATATGAGGTACCAAAAATACAGCATTTTTAAGGTGTTCTTGGTGACGTAAAATTAGTGTAGGGGAGCTGAGTCAGCTTTTTTCATTTGTGATCAAAATATGTTCCAATGAAAGCAGATAAAATTCTACAGATAGCAGATTTGGGAAAAAAAAAAAAACAAAAAACAACTCTCAAAAATGCATAATGATTCATAATTTATATTGCACGTAAATAGGCAAGAGATAGCAGAAAAAAAGACATTCCTTTCCTATTAACAGATTAGAATAGTTTCTTTCATTGCTAATGCTCATTATGTGTGTCATAGAACAGGTGTTCATTCTAATCCTGACAAAAGCTTTTCCTGTACTATACACTTCTCTTGCTCTCAATATATATAATAAAATACTCTCCAGCTTGTAGTAGTCCTTGCTAGATCTTCACAAACTTCTACTTTGCCAACCAATTTGCTTGCCATCAATACAATTTTGGACCAGTCATATCTGCTTCTTTCCCCTTTCTTCTTTCTTTACTGCTCCTTTCAGCTTGTAATAAATGTCCAGGATTTAGATATTTTTTGTTTTGTATGTTTCATTTTAGTCCTGATGCTAATGCTTTGTCTTCCCATGCCATCCTGCATTTTCTGCTTTTAACCTCAGTACATACAGTTTGTCCCTTGCTTACGGTGATGATCTCAGGAAGAAGCTAATCTTAGCTGGAATATCTAGATTTTAGTGTGTTATAAATATCTATGAATTGTAATTAAACATTCCTGTTGCAGTTGGCACCTCTTTTCCAAATTTGAAAAGACAGAAATAATGGCCTCACTTGTATTGTCAAATATTCCTTGAATTTTCTCTTGAATTTAGCTCATTTAAATGAGCAAGTAAAAAGGTTGTGTACACTGACAGTCTTACCAATACTCTCCACTCTGGCCAGTCCAAGGTGGCCTGACGACCTAGTCCATTTGATTTCCAAGTTGTAGAATACAGAGGAGTAATGAGTGAAGATTTTTGTCTTTAAAGATAAACCTTTGGCCTGCAGGTTGGGCAATACTGAAGGGTTTGGGTTTTGTTTAGGCAGTAACATGCAGTCGTCAGCAAATGGGTAAATACATACCAACAAATAAAAATACCCACAGCTGAACAATGGAGATTTGCATGACCTTCATGTGAAATGATGGTGATAACATCAGATATGCATTTAAATAAAGCAGTCTCTTGAGATTCCCTATCCAGCTGTCATGAAGCAAATAAATAAACCAGGCAATATGTGCATGGTTTCTCTTCTCTTTGTTGTTATACACATTGCAGTAGGGCAGCTCATTAACATTTTGTTTAAAACGAAAATTACAAAGTATGCTAACTGGGGTTAGAGGTCATAAAGAGTACAGAGGCACAACAGTGAGGGTGAAAAAATGATTAAATTAAGAAGGGGTTTTGGAATCCTTCTTTGGCAAATGTTTTCCCAGTCCTGTGGAGGTGATGTGAAGGCGGTGTGAAAATATTAACACATTCAAGTGGAATATGGCGGAGATACTGTGTTGGAGAAAGCATAGAAGATTTAAAAAAAAAAATATCTCAGAATCTTTTTTGTAGTGTTGCATTCCACCTTAGTGAAGCAGAGAACTGTTTTCTTGCTTAGCTGAAATTTCCAGCTGTCCTCAGAGGGAACAACTAAGCCGGTACTGGCTGTTAGCTTCACCAGAAAGTTGTGTATGCTGTTGCAGCCTACTAGAGACTGTATGTAGATTGAGAAATATCCATTCTGCTCACTGAGTGCTCCTTTTCCATTTCTATTGCAAAGTAGCAATGTGTATTTTTGCCCTCTTTCTTTAGCATCTTAGCTGCATATGGCTATGCCTCAGGACTACTGTAACTGTTGCCATAATAAAAGCTGTTTCGAGCCTGCTTCTGCCTACTCTAGATATCAGCATAGTGGTCAGCTTCCAAAAATGGAGGGCCCTTTTCCAGGCTGTCTGGTCTCATTCCCTTTGTTACCATGAATTAAATAATGGTGTGATGGGAAGGTCTTGTCACAGGGTAAGTGAATTTCATCCCTAAGATGAAACTACCTCAGATGAATTCTGATAAAACGAGAGAGAATTCAAATATACATCTGTGTAAAACTTGACATGATGATTACTCAAGATTTTGGAAAGGCTTTAAAAATCTGAGTTCTTCACCTTATTTTTTGTATTGCCAGTTATACATGGGTAAAATGAATATATTCTCAATTAGGATATTTACTTTTCAGTCCTATTAGATGCGTTTAACAAGTGCTTCAGGATGCATAAGACTGCAGCCATAGATTAAACTGAAACCTACAACAGCTTGTTGGGTTTTAATGTCTATTGTAGCACTTTTTAATGTTTAGAAGGAAGTCTTGGGATGTTTTGTTAAACTAAGGAACTCTTTTTTTTTTTTCTTTTTTTTTTTATTAGCTTGCTTTTATTTAGCATTAATGTTTACATTGTTTAGATGTAGATACTATGTTGACAGGGATTTTTTTAGGTATAAGAAAACCTACCAGAGAATGCAAACAAAGTCTTGTTCACTGCAGGCTTCAGGCAGGGAGAAACAGAATGGAAAAAAAAACAAACAAAAACCCAAACAAAATCTAAGAAAACGTCCCAAGATTCCTATTTTTCTATTTCAGTAGGAAAATAATGTTTCTCAAAGATTTGGATGCTGGAAAAAATTTTCACTAAAGACAAGTTTGGTAGCAGATAACTGGCAAGAAGATAAAGGAGTTATATTCAGTTAATAAATCACATCTCTGAATTCCCAATAACACTTCCTTGTGTGTATTATATATATGTTAAATGAATATATCTATAAAACACACACATATCATCCCACTGTATACTCAGTCTATTAACATTTCCAAAGCACTTGTCACACTCCTGTCTAAGATTTGCAGAATTAAAACACCACCATAAATATTTCAAAAGTAGTAATTAATTGTCCTTCTTATGCCAGATAAAATGATAAACTGTTGATTCTGAAGAAAAGTGATGGTTGCACTCCTGCTCTCATTTCAGTGAAAGACTGTTGTTTTAAAAGCTTATTTTATTGCTTTCACTCTGGTCTTTTGGGAAAGGTTGAGTGATGACGCATGTCTTACAAAATAATCTAAAGACTGTAAGGTGATGACTTTTCTTAGATCTAATTTTGGAAGATATTTCAGAGTTTTGGACCTACATTGAGCTGTTAAGTGTGCTGCACTTGTTAATCACAGCAGTAACAGCTACAAATTAAAGCCTTAAATCTGGGCCAGAGCACTGCACTTCAACAGCTACAGACCTATAGTCTGGGACAAGAAAGCTAAATCCAAATTTCTGGAAGCCCTTCATATGTCCTCTGAATGGTTCCTTTCCAAAGTGTAGATAGTCCACCTAGGAAAGCTTGTTTCTTTCCCATCTTTAAGAAATCCATCCATCACTATCACCAAAAGATATGTGGAATACTGCTACTCAGAAGACGTTTTCTAAAATTACCAGAACCATGCATCTAAATAAGTATCACAGAATCACAGAATCATCATGGTTGGAAAAGACCTCTGAGATCACTGAGTCCAACCATACACACATAAAAAAACCCTGCAATCTTGGCCACTAGAGCATGCCCTGAAGTGCACATCTGCACATTTCTTAAATACCTCCAGGGATGGTGACTCCACTACCTCCCTGGGCAGACCACTATCTCAGTAAAATAATTTTTCCTAATATCTAATCTAAACCTCCCCTGCTGCAACTTCGGACTGTTTCCTCTGGTCCTGTCATTATTCCCTTGGGAGATGAGGCCAAGACCCACTTCTCTACAACCTCCATTCAAGTAGCTGTAGAGGGCAATGAGGTCTCCCCTCAGTCTCCTTTTCTCCAAACTAAATGTGCCTAGTTCTCTCAGCCTTTCCTCATATGACTTGTTTCCAATCCCAACCATAAATGCAGTCCACCTTGTTTCATTTTTGATTTGAGTGTGGTTTTACAAGAGTCTTCAGCCAAGTTCTTCCCAGGACTAAGAAAAATAAAGAGGGAGCAGAAGAGATGGGAGGCCTATGCACACCTCATAACGTTTAACCAAGCCAAGTGCAGGGTCCTACATCTGGGACATGGCAATCCCAAGCACAAATACAGGTTGGGCGGAGAATGGCTGGAGGGCCATCCTGAGGTGAAGGACTTGGGAGTGCTTGCGTATGAAAAGCTTGACATGAGCCATCAGTGCATGCTGGCAACCCAGAAAGCCAACCACATTCTGGGCTGCATCAAAAGAAACATGGCCAGCAGATTGAGGGAGGTGATTCTGTCCCTCTACTCTGCATTCATGAGACCCTACCTAGAGTAATTCATTGAGGCCTGGGGCCTCCAACAGTAGAAGGACATGGACCTGTTGGAGACAGTCCAGCAGAGGGCTACGATAATGATCAGAGGATTGGAGCATCTCTCCTGTGAGGACAGACTGAGGGAGTTGGGGTTGTTCAGTCTGGAGGAGGGAAGACTCTAGGGAGGCCTTAGAAAGGCTTGCCAGTACCTGAAGGTGGCCCCACAGGAGAGATGGGGAGGGACTCTTTTATCAGGGAGTGTAGCAATAGAACAAGGGCTAATGATTTTAAACAGAAAGAGGGGAGATTTAGATTAGATACTAACAAGAAATTATTTAGTGTGGATGCCCCATCCCTGGAAGTGTTCAAGGCTTAGTGTTACGGTGCTTAGTTCCCCTCAGATAAAGCACACCAAAACACAGACAAGAGATATAGAAAATTGCTAAATTAAAATCCACAGTTAAGTGTTTGCCTAATACTTATTACACTTTAGGCACACTGGTAAAGTAATCTACAGTTCCTACAATTGTATAAATTCACACTGGTTTAACTTTCAATATGAAATCACAGGATATAGTACAAAAAAATAACAGATAAATGACTGTACTCTTAAAATAAGAATAATTAATAAATCAAATTGGTTTTATTACCAATTACCAGCTTAATTTTGATGGTGATTAATTTTTATTTTTTTTAAAAAATGTTTATCCTAAAAGAAATTGGATTGATCATAACTCTTAAAAGGGGGCACCACAAGAACGATGAGGAGGGACTCTTTATCAGGGAGTGAAGCGATAGGACAAAGGCTAATGGTTTTAAACAGAAAGAGGGGAGATTTAGATTAGATACTAGCAAGAAATTCTTTAGTGTGAGGGTGGTGAGACACTGGAACAGGCTGCCCAGAGAAGTTATGGATGCCTCATCCCTGGAATTGTTCAAGGCCAGGGTGGATGGGGCTCTAAGCAACTTGGTCTAGTGGGAGGTGTCAGGGGCATTGGAACTCAGTGGTCTTCAATGCTCCCACAGCATTCTACGATGCTATGACAGTTTAGTTCTGGAGTCATGAGGAAGTGATAAGATTTTAATGAATGAAAATACGTGGTTTTACTATTTTTAGTTTAGTTAATTTCATTATTTATTTACTTATTTTCAACAATCCTATTGAATCTTTCACATTCCTTAACAGATTATTAATGATATGCCGATGAGATGGACATTAGAAGCCCGTAAGACCAACTTTCCATTTGAATACTTTGAACTATACAGAAACCACATGATATACCTGTTTGATTTCACCTTTTAGATTTTGGTGATGACGACTGCAATACCACTATTTTGATGCTGAAACAGCCACTTTAGTTTTTATATTCTTCTCTCTTCTCAATAGCCACAAGTCAGCAATGTACTTACACTTTACTTTAACTTTCAGTACTAGTGTAATTACCTCACTGGGTCAGAGATTTAGATGTGTGAACTCTTAGTTTGGACCAGATATGACTTTTTAGAAATGGTTGTTCTCATGAGGACACTCTGCACTGTCAAAATGTTCCTACTTTATTATAGCACTTTAAATGTGTCCTCACATGTCAGCAGGTTGAGTGTTCTTATTGAGAGTTGTAGATACTTTTAAAATTTCTCTGAATTGAGCCTTAGTGCTATATATCTTTATTTTTTTTTACATGGCTATTGATGTGTCTGATTTTCTGGAGTGATTAATTTTTATCATTTATATTCCTTTTCTAAAATTAATTACAAAAATGAGTTAAGGTTGATCCATTTCAAGGAATAATCTTACATTTGAAATTCATTCTATATTCTTAAATTCACTTATAACTCATTTTTCACATGGAAATCAATCTTAACTTTTCTCAAAAAAAATATAGTAACATAAGAATATTTCTTAACCCTCTCAGAATGATAATTGAATTATTATTTCTTTTCTCTGCAAGAAATACAGGAAAAATACAAAAATAAAATATAATATTTAAAGAATATGGCATAGTCAATTTAAAAAGAGAACAGTTATCCAAGATTTTTCTTTTACACAGCATATGCCTCACTCTTGAAAGTTTTGTGTTTGTTTTACACATAAGTTTTGAGGGAAAAACAAAAGAAATAAAAGTCTTCACAAACTAACCCTGTTAAAGTAGTTTTTCTTTTTTTTATTAATGTCCTTCTGCCTTTTCCTCTGCATTACCACAAATAAAAGTTTCAAGAACTAGAAATACAAAGGAAAACATCCCTCAAACTATTGCATTCCACACTGTCAGTTTTTTTCACTATTCTTTGGCAATACAATTGTACTCTATATCACTGTATATTAAATTAGGTTGCATGTAATCAAAATGAGTAGCAAGGCCAATCCATGTACTTTTTTTTTTTTTTTTTGAGCAAACTGGACCAATTCCTAGATATCTAGTTCAACATATATTTGGAATGACAAGGGAAAGTGAAAGGATGGGTATTTCATATTATTTATGATTTGTGTCTCTTTAAAGAAGAATCGACTGAGTGTCCAGAAACAGACACGTGCTTTTTGTTTCAAAATTAGTTTACCTTTTTTTTATATCAGGTGCAGAAGCATGAATGATTGGCCAGTGCTTTTTCAGAGAATATGCCAAAATAATTAGCCTGGGATGGTGTGCTATTAATTTTGAAATGAGCACTCTTTTGGAAATTATATTTTATTAGATTTTTTTTTTCAAAGGGAATTTCATTTGGACTTTAGGTGGAATATCAACATTTTGAAATTTTTAATGACCTGTGTTAAAAACCAGGGAGCATATTAAACATTTGGATACCAGGGAACTTTTAAGAGTAACTTAGGCTCAGTAACACCTTAATACTCTTGCAAGGACTATCCTTTGCTTGTCGAAGGCAACCTTACCATTTTTATTTACTCAAATACAAGAAAGAGCATTCAAAACAAATCTTTGCTAGTGGTACTATCTCCTTTTCAGGCTTTCGTTTGTGTTTGGTCTAGCATAATAAAATTACTGACAGATGTCTAAGGTAATGCCTTAGGAAAAGTGCCATAATAACCTAACCGCTGGTGTGCATTTGGCTAAGTATCCTGCAGTGCACTTGATACTAACACCACTGTTTGCATGACTGCTAATTCATATCACTTCCATATAAGCAGTACTACTAATGCTCCTATTATCCAACATGCACACTCTTAAAATTCTCAATGGGTAAGCTACTCAACTCTAAAAGTATCCTCCTATTCTCATCCCAATTTAAAAATCTTTTAACCCAACTGATTATGTAATCTAGGGCTACATTGTTTTATCACTCAATTAACAGAAAGTGTTCTTCTATGTCAAAGTCATAGGGCATAGCCTTTTCTCATTTCTCTGACATTACCTGTGAACATTGTGAGCCAACTGTGCTGTTCAGGGGCCAAATGCCTTTATATTTGTGGTGTTTCATTTTCAAGAAACTGAGATGATCAAAGGTCCCCCCAGCTGTCCTGATAGGGATATGAAACATTCTGAGCACATATTTATACCGTCTTAAATATTTTGGGGTCATTGACTTTTGTATAAACAAGCACAAAATATTCCCAAATTGGAAAGACAGTTTCAAACATATTTTGCATACATATAGAAAGCTGTCCAATGGGCTGGTAAAAGCTGGCTTAGGTTTGCTTCCAAGGCTGTGTTTAACTCCACTCTTTACTGTAAAACATGCTTTTCACACTCCTTAATGCCGATGTGGAAGTGTTTGCATTACTAATGTGTGACCTGATGCTTTGGAGATTCAAATAATTAGTGAGAGCAATCTGCTTGTCCATGGCAGGCAAATTCTTGCCTTGACAATAACAGGGGGTTCCCTCTGCCTGTTCTGAACATTTGATGACACAGGTGAGGCTGACCCCTACCAGCACAGCATGTCTGTTGCCTGATTTCAGTGCAAAGCCAATTAATTCACCCCAGCTTGGAGGAAGGCATTGTGGACAAATGAAATTTGCAGCACAATAAGTATTTATACTGGTGTCTAGTCATCAGACTATGATGATATACATTCTTTGTAGGATTGTATCTGTGCCTACCAGAGAAGTTTCTCTCCAGGGCTTTTTTTCTGATGTCTTTGCATTGGTTGGTTCCCCCTTGGAGCCTTTCCTGGGATTCTCCTTCTTTGAGCAGAGCCAGCCCCTTTGTCAGTATGAGTGGTTGCCTCTACTCATCAATAGATGTAGACAAAAGTTTTATTTTGCTTTGCTCAGTTTTTCAGTCTGATCCAGGTGAGTTAGATCATTGTGAATAAAAGGCTAGGAGAAGCTCATCTGAAATAGCAAAAGCTAGGATCTGTCAAGTGATTTGCTCCACAGTTACCAGCAGTAACTTCTTTAAATTAGCAAAGCTGTAACTAAGGGAGAAGGTATATCTGTAGCTTAACAAAAATGCAACATTAAACAAGCAAAATTTCTCACAGGTTAGATGTACCTGAAAATGTACCTGAAGATATTTTACCTTAGTTGAATGATGAGTATGAAGATCACTGCTTTAATAGCCACCTTCAATTTGAGCTTTGTTTTGACAAAACACAGTGATGTGCTTAGTCTGGAGCTCTCAAGTAATCTTGGTGAAATCAACAGATTTACTCACATTTAAAACAATTTGTTTAAGCTTCCATTTAATTTCTTTCAAAGAATAAGATAAACAGGAAAGCATAACAGGAAAGATGTAAGACATGCTTCAATTTGTATAATCCTAAGTCTCATAATGTTATGCCCAAAAGATTTAATTAGATCCTACAGCAAAATCATTGTTTAGAAAAAATCAGTAACCAACAAGTACATATTATTACCAATATACTGCAGAGGATTATTTATATAACTGAAAGTCTCTGAATCATAGAAAAAATGGGAATAAAAGTCTTTATTAATAAAATTTAACTATGTGAACTGAAATTGGATGTGTTGCCTTGCTTCCTATTACTGGTCACTTCTGAGGGAAGTGAGGTATTAAAATAAATCTTTAGGGAACTAAGTCCTGAGCACCATTGTTTGCTTTTAACCTTTCTTTTTTCACAATGCAGCTGTGGAAACCTATTCAGAATGATGTTGAAGGCTGGGTTTTTTTTTGTGGTTTGTTTTGGTCTGTGCTTTGGGGGTTTTTTAATGCCGTTGGAACTTGGGGTGCAGGTGGCCTTTTCTCCTGGTGGGTAGAAGGGAGTTATAATTCACTCACAGTAACAGTGTTTGAGGTATTTTAGCTGAATTATAAATTATTTTCCCCTATATTTTTATGTACACATATGTAGAAACTGAAATACTTCAACTCATCTCTATGTAAGCTACCAAATATAAAAATGCTGCTTATTTTCGAATCATTTATGGAGAACAACTCAGTGTTCATCTTATTGTGATATTATTATCAGGAATAAAATCTCCCTGTAAGATGCTGAGAGCTGTGCCACAGTGGAATGCTTGCATAAGTATGGAAATCCTTAAACTCCAACAGGGGTGGTAGTGGGTCCGTGACTCTTGGCAAGAAAAAGCCAGAACTCCTATTTCTCAGGATTTCTGTGACTACAGCTGGGCCTTAGTTAAGATGAAATGCCAAATAAACTTCACAAGTCGTTTATCAGGTAACTGTGTCCTGACCTTAGGAAGGGAGTTCCAGTGATCTACAGTCTAATGGGCCCTTCTGTTATCTCACCTTTTTGCTTCAGTAGCTCCCCGGCTCAAAAGAGTGATGCTGCATGCCCACACACACTAACGAAAAGTGAAAAACAGTGACCTTACCTTTCTGCTTTAATCTATTGCTATTAAAGAAGACCTCAGAACCCAAGGATTCATTAATGATTTTGGCACTGCAAAGCTCATTAGTTAAATGTAGATTTGTAAAACCAAACGCATAACCAGAGCATCTGTGAACTGTGATGCTAATTATGAGATGAAAAGACTCCGGATTAAAATACAGGCTGTGAGTTTTGCCTTAAACTGGCTGTGAGAGGAAAAAACCCAACCACCAATCTCTTTATTAATGAAGGACACTGTAACTATTAGATAATGTATCTGCATTGTCCGGGGTTCTCTATTACTGTAATACTCCTGTGAATCTGTTGGTTTTGCTGATATTTGCTTGAGTAATTGATTCCAGATCTGTGCTTGAGTAAACAGCGAATATTTGTCCCTCGTGGTATAT
Source organism: Gallinago nigripennis (assembly GCA_027564165.1). Classification (NCBI taxonomy): domain Eukaryota; kingdom Metazoa; phylum Chordata; class Aves; order Charadriiformes; family Scolopacidae; genus Gallinago; species Gallinago nigripennis. The sequence continues at coordinate 67,516,564 of JAOQGL010000019.1, forward strand.
ATTTAAAATGAAGTTTTTGGATACTGAGATGGGATTTATTGCAAATGAAAGGTGACAGGAGTAACAATGGCAAGTAGTGTTTTTTATTAAGTATGTTTTTCTGAAGAAGGCAAGCATTATCTCAAGACTATAAATGTCATCTCTGCTATTAAGCTACATAAGCTGCACATTTCACTCCTTCGCATCTCCTGTGATGCATTTCAACAGGATTGATGTCCATATTCCAGTTTCAAGAGTAGTGCTTCTAAAATATATTTTCCTTTTTCCCCTCTCCCTTTTTTACCCAGAGATAGTACATTAGTTGCAGAAGTCTCTCTGAAACAACTACAAGATTTAGCTCATTTCAAAGTGGAAATTTTTGCTATCAGACCCAATGGAAAAAGACTAACTTTAGTGGTTTTAGTGTAATTTTAATTTCAAATGTGCAGACATAAAACAGATAATTTCTCTGGAATCGTAGAATCATAGAATGGCTGGAGTTGGAAGGACCTTAAAGATCGTCGAGTTCCAACCCCCCTGCCATGGGCAGGGAGACCTCCCACTAGGCCAGGTTGCTCAAAGCCCCATCCAGCCTGGCCTTAAACACTTCCAGGGATGGGGCATCCATGACTTCTCTGGGAAATATGTTCCAGTGTCTCACCACCCTCACACTAAAGAATTTCTTGCTAGTATCTAATCTAAATCTCCTTTCTTTCAATTTAAAACCATTGCCTCTCATCCTATAGCTACCCTTCCTGACAAAGAGTCCCTCTCCAGCTCTCCTGTAGGCTCCCTTCAGGTATTGAAAGGCCGTCCTAAGGTCTCCCTGGAGCCTTCTCCAGGTTGAACAACCCAGCTCTCTCTGTCTGTCCAGACAGGAGAGGTGTTCCAGCACTCTGATCATCTTCATAGCCCCCTGCTGGACTCTCTCCAACAGGTCCTTGTCCTTCTTATGTTGGGGAGCTCCAGAGCCCGATGCAGTACTCCAGGTGGGGTCTCACGAGTGCAGAGTAGAGGGGCAGAATCACCTCCCTCAACCTGCTGGCCATGCTTCTTTTGATGCAGCCCAGGATGCTGATTGCCTTCTGGGCTTTAAGCGCAGATTGCCAGCTCGTGTTGAGCTTCTCAGCAACCAACACCACCAGTTGGAGGTATTCATCTTAGTGTGATATTATTATCAGGAATGATGGCAGTGGAAGAACACATGTTGATGTGCTTACTGCAAATTGCTTGGTTTGGGATTTTTTTTCAAAATTAACGAACATTATGCATGTTGCCAAGGCTTCTCTCCTTTGTTTCCCCTTACTATCAACCCATTTTCTGGGTAAGTGCAGGGGCTAGCTGGAGGATTGGTTATAGATTTTACTGTCATGTGCTGTGACTGACACTAACTTCTCATATGGCATTTATCAAGAAAGTCATGCAGTGCTGCTATCTTGCTGGTACTTATTCTTGCTGTAGTGTGTATTGAAAATAGGTAAGACATGACAGGAAAATCTACCTTATCTTTTTAAAGATTCCATAGTCTATTGCCAAACATTTTCTTAGCTGAGATAGCATATATGATTAGTCAAGAAAACACCCTTCAGTTTTCATGACAGATATTACCTCCATTCTCTTTTTATAGTAAACTGACATGCTGATTAGAGAACATTTGTCGATAGGAAAACTATATTGTTGAAAGACAAGTGAAGCGTGTTTAAATAGCTGGATTTTCAGGTGTCCACAGCTAAAAACACAGAGAGATTACCAGAAATTTGAAAAAGCACAAATAAAAATAAACAGGAGAAACTTGTGAAGTGGTCTAAATGTCTGTCCACAGTTATGCAGGGAGCAGAAGCTCTTTCAAAAGACATTTATGGCTCACTAATACATAAGAAAGTATTTGCATGTGAGATAGAGTCTTGAGAAGGAGTTTTTAGCAACGACTCAGTAGTTGCTTGAGCCTTAAATTATGGGAAGATGTCTATATATGTAAATATTGTAGGGTTATCAGGAAATGAGGTAAAAAAAATAAAATATCTACAAAGATTAAGGGTATAACAGACTTTGCACATGTATTGCTTCACCTGCATTAGCATTATTTTTTTTCTCCAGCTTTCAGTATTTCTGGGCATTGTTAAATAACTCCTACAGTCCAAGACACATGAAATAAATGGTTTTTCCTCTAAAAATGTGGCTTAAACTAGAAAAAAAAAATGAAAAGTGAAAGCATTTTAAAATCTTCTCTTTCCATAAAAGTAAAGATTTTTAGAACAATAAAAAGCACCACATGTATTTGACACTTAGCCTTTAAGAAGCTGTCAAGAAAATTCAATCAAAAATCATATGAAAATGTATTTTATGTTGTTGTTAAATGAAAACTTCATCCAGATTTGTCCATAATGTTTTCTTCTTGCCTTTTGTTCATGGGAAAGTCAGTTGGGTGAGGAATTTGCACTGTAATTCAGGGCAAATTAGGCAGCTGCTGCCCACAGGTATTTCCGTGAAACAACATGGTAAGATCCAGCCTGACTTTTACCCTGACACTAAAAACCTTTTCTAAACCCAATTTCCATGTTTTCCTTCCAATGACTATCACAGATATAATCCCTAAGTAACCAAGACTGGCATGAAATGGGGCAGAATTGTCACTGAAGTCCTAACACCGAAGAAGCAGACAAGCTAGGAGGTGAGGATAGTAAAGAAGTTTTATGGGTGGAAGGGACAATAATAGTAATCATGAATTCTTTTGCTGCAGAGATCATAAAGGTTAGTCTACATCTGGATCCATTCTGAGTGCTCACATTGTTATTTGAGTTCAGGTTTACTTTGCTCCTCTTAATTTAACAGATTTAATTAAATGTAATGTACAATGTGTGATATTTATAATTTTCTTGAGCAGAAGTGACCAAACATAGAGCTTCTCCTAAACTAAACAGCTACACTATTTTTCCATTTTGAAGACCATTCCAGTGGATTATCAGAATTAACTCATGGGATGAAGTCTGATTCCCAAATACCACCTTCCCAGATGTCTACCAGGTCACACTTGGCCAGCTCAAAACCTATGCTGCCTACTTTTGCTAGTATTAACAGTGAATGTTTATATATATATATATATATATATATATATATATATATATACATATATATCAGTGAATGTCCTGGTGATTGTAACTGATACTCATTTTACAGATGCAGCAAAAAAGCTTGTAAGAGAATGAATTAACAATGCATCTGGAAACAGAACCCAAAAGCCATTAGGTCTAATGTCCAGTGACAGTCTCACAGAGGCTGTGCTGCTCTCTCTAGGTACCAGTACCTGGTGCAGATACGCGGATATAGATCATAAATCTGTTGCATGACTGTGCTGGAGGAGCTCCCAAGTAGCTCAAGATCCCAAGATATGCACAAAATAAGCCCATCTGCATCTATTCATGGCAAACTATTCTTCAGCTGATGCTGGACTCTTTCTGGTGGTGCTTGGATGGTGATGTCTGGTAGGAGTAATGCTGGGAAGACTGACGTTGTAGAAATTGCCAGGTATACCATGGTGTTCTTTACTCATGATTAGCTGTGAACCCTGAAAAAACTGTGATGCATTCAATGGTGGACAAAGTACTTTTGTACCAAGTGACAATTAATTATTAATTTCAATTGAAAAGACCCCAGCAGAGCTAACGGACAGCAGTGGAAGCCCAGCCACAGGTTCCTACAAGAGTGATGCATCCTGGGTTCCCACATAAACAAGAATCCCAGACTTTGCAGAAAAACCCAGGAGACAAAGGATTGGGAAGGTACTAAAGGGGAGAAGGGAAGCGTGGTGTCTGCTCTCAGCTCGGCCAACAACCCTCTGAGCTTCTTTAAGTTACTGCAGAGCTCTGTCCCTCCTGTGGGTTTACTTGTCCCAGGTGCTTCTCCTGATGGTTCAAACAGTGTAACCCCACAGCTGAGAATTATGCAAAATTAATTTCTTCCAAGCAACAGGTTTCTCCTTATCTACCTAAACTTACCTACTCTTTATCTACTCAGTGCTACCACTAGCTATTTCTAAGGCTGAATAGGAATCCTAGCCTTTTATACTGCCTGTCTTCTGATTTATGTTGTACAAGATCCCCAGATAAGTGTTGGTGGATGAGAAGCTCGACATGAGCCAGTAGTTCACACTGACAGCCCAGAAAGCCCCGCACATTCCGGGCTGCATCAAAAGCAGCGTGGCCAGCAGGGTGAGAAAGGGGATACTGCCCCTCTGTTCCACTCTGAGGAGAGCCCACCTGGAGCACTGCAGCCAGCTCTGGATTCCGCAGCACAGGAAGGACATGGACATGCTGAAAGAGGTCCAGAGGATGCCACGCTGGTGGTCTGAGGGCTGAAGCACCTCTCCTGTGAGGACAGACTGAGAGAGTTGAAGTTGTTCAGCCTGCAGAAGAGAAGGCTCTGGTGAGATCTTAGAGCCCCTTCCAGTCCCTAAAGGGCCTCCAGGAAAGATGGGGAGGGACTCTATATCAGGGAGTGGAGCCATAGGATGGGAAGTAATGGTTTTAAACAGTTTTAAACTGGGAGGAGATTTAGATGAGAGTGTAAATTCTTTCCTGTGAGGGTGGTGAGACACTGGAACAGGTTGCCCAGAGAAGTTTTGAATCCCCCATCTGTGGAGATGTTCAAGGCCAGGCTGGATGGGGCTTTGAGCAACCTGCTCTAGTGGGAGATGTGCTGCTTTCCATGGCTGGGGGGGTGGGAACTCAATGATCTTTAAGGTCCCTTCCAACCCGAACCATTTTATGATTCTATGAAATACAGGGACACAGCCTGCATTAGGGCACTGTCTACATATCCCACTTAACATTTTAAAACAGTATAGCAAATAGCACAATTACAGTTGTATCTGTGCAGTATCACTACATTACGAAGACTGACAAAAGCCTGCTAGTTTTTTCAAACAGAAAATGTTGGAACTTAGAAAATAAATATTTAATGTCATTCACAGTAAGTATATCAGTGTACATTGGGCTGTGTGTGGGGAGAAATTCTATGAACCAAATACTAAATACAGTACAACAGGAAAACATTTCAAATTTTGTAAGAATGTACACGGAATATATCTGATATTTCAGATAACATTAAAGGTTTGTATGCCTATCAGTGTTTGGCCAGATATTAAAACCAGATGCCTTTGGATCACTTTGTTCCTGGGCATTCTTCCCACGAAACATCAAGAAAGCTTGAAATTTTTTATTATTATATTTCTATTTTTTTGTTGTGTGTAATCTGGAAGTCAATCCA
>JAOQGL010000019.1:67521907-67538824 GCA_027564165.1 Gallinago nigripennis
TCTTCCTTTCCACTTCCATGTGTTTCCACTGTCAATCTGATAGCACTGGACCACCCTTACATAAAATTGCAATCTTGTGTGTAATCTGGAAGTCAATCCAGGCTCTTAGAGGAAGGTGATGGCTCTCATCTTTCTTATAGAAATCTTTTCTAAGCTGTCAGTCCTACATGACCTCTTAAGATAAAAAAGTGATGCCTGCTCACTTAGCATCTTTTTCCTCTTAAGGATTTTCTGGGAATCTGCAAGAGAGATGTCTATGATCTGTACCAAGTTTCTTTAATTCTTTTTCCTTTGTACTGAGTGAAATTTCTTTCGAAAGCGTGTAGGGAGCAACGGGGAAAACTAATAAGATGACAAATGTATAGTAGAGTAGCAAAATTAATGATGACTTGGCCACCTAGGCACAACTGACATAGTAAATTAATTTGCTTGTAAATCACAATATTTGCAGTTAAATGCCCCCTTTGGTTTTGGATTGATTATCCTTGGGATACTTTTCATTATATTTTTGAAATGATCTCATACATTTCTCAAACTATGTATTTCCAATAAATTTACATTATATTCAAAGCAGAAATGAAAAAAAAAAAAAAGGTTTGGTTTTTTTTATACTTTCAGGAAACAGTCTGAAGCTGATGAACATAACAAAAAAAAATAAAGTCATGACACAGATGGGTAAGAGGGAAGAAGAGATCAACCGGGCACTTTGTGAACTGAAAAATTACTTGAGCAAACACTGGGTTTTTGAGCCCTAATAAAATTAAAACTCGCAAAATAAATTTCCTAAGAAAGTCTGCACATCACCATTTTTTATTTTGTTTTTTATTTTGTTTCTTGGTGCTGGAAGGAGTTAAAGAGTTTATCAAGTGACAAAAATCAGGATTTCACCAGGGTGGGTTTGTTTAAGTTTAAGGTGTTGATTGGATTTGTAGCTGCTGACATTTGTGGATTTAAAGCTGCAACATCAAAGGAAAGAGACTTTAGGTCTTCATCCATGTTATTCGGAAATTAGTGAACATTAGAGGAATTACATAGAGGAGAATTGCAGTTTGATTTATTAGAGCTGTTGTGAACTATTTTCTTGCTTTCGCTACAAAAATGATATACCAACAATAATAAAAATAAATAAATAAATGAAAGAAAATAACCTTATCTTTTCTGACTCTCTGTTTAATGATTAACACAGTTGCCTCTTAAGTTAGGAACCAGATCCCCAGCTGGTTTAAATAGTTGTAGCTCATGAGTTGTAGCTCATCTGAGTACAACACAGTGTTTAAATAGTCCTGCAGTAATTTCTAAATGCTGAGGGATAAGCAGAAAGATTCAAGATTTTTTCCAACATTAGTCTAACCTCAGTTAAAACATTGTCTTTGTTAGCAGATTAAAAAACTTTGGCCGTGTACCAACAATCTAATGCTATTGCTGTTGACAGCCCTCAGCAAAAGATGATTTGCAGGTGCTAATGAAAAGGAGTGCCATTACTGTATATGAAGAGGCAGCTAAATGCAGTTCCTGAGTTTAAGGTGTTGTAATGAAATTTCCAGGATAGCATGTGATGAGAGAGAGGTTATGACTCTCATTCATCACAGCAGCAGTTTTTACTGCAAGTCTCCATGCACAGTGGTATAAATGTGGTCCTGTAGTATGCTGTGCTGTGCAGTAAAATATGGTATCTTTCTCTGAGTTGCAGCAGGAGCCCTAGCTCAGAGGGAGCTGGGTCTCTGCAGGCTCAGTGGTCCCAGTCAGAGGCTTTGACTATACTATAAAGGGATCATCTTCCACAAAACACCTGGATTCATGAACACACAGATTGGGATCAAAGGCAGACAAACAGACAGGGTCCTCTTCAGATGTTGGCCATTGAAGAAAGACCCCTTTATCCCTTAGACCTATTGGGAGGAGGGGTTCCTGTGTTAGATTACTTTCTTTGCATTACAGTGAAGATCTGCATGGGAGCTGGAGGTTATGCTTTGGGGTTGTGTGAGTCACAGCCCTCTCTCCCAGATCTTCCCCCCTTCCCACCCAAGCTGGAATGTCCACCTTCACCTTTCCTTCTTTTTAAAAGAGATGAGAAAGCCGCTGAGATGCTCAGCCATCCCTTCTATCCCTGAAACTGGGAGGCTGGGCACACTACACTCTTCCCAGTCTTCAGCTGGGCCACTTGGAAACTCAGATATACAGTTTCTTCCCAAGCATGACAATTATTTGTGTTTGAACTCTGTAGAGATTTACATTAGGCTGATTTCTAGCTTCAGCAGAAACCTCCAGTAAAACTTCTGTCTGCAGATACGCATTTAGCACCTTAGAAGTGCCATAAGACTAATGGCTACCCAAGCTGATAGAGTGATCTTTGAAAGTTCCATGAACACACTGCATCTGCTATGACTCAGAATAACCATTTTACCAGAAGGAAAACTGTGCTGGGAAAAGGTCCAAACAAAATGAGGCACTGGCAGTATTTGAGTATTTGAGGCCCTTTCTGGATCCTAACTACGCAACAAGAATTGTTCGATACCTACAGTTGTTTAGCAGTAGACAGTTCTGTTCCTCTGCTATACCTGTATTGAAAATGGGTTTGTTTCATAAGGATGGGATGGCTTCTGTCCACTCTCTGTCCACCCAAAGTCACTATAAATACACTATAAATTCACCACAAATTCCAGTGTTACAAGTGGTCATCCAGTAGATGCTGTGATTTAACAGCTGAGTCAGGAAAGTTTTTATGCTGAGAATAAACCTGGTCACACCAGCATTTAAAAACAGTCAGAATCATCTATAATTCCTAACGTCATCATTTAGGCCGAATCAGCTGATTTCGGGTGACAGATACTCTCCTCAACTTCTGGGTCTGAGGAAAAGAGGAGAGATAAAAAAAATTATGAGTTTAGAAGGAAATAAACTACTTTAATTAAATATTATAATCAAATAGAAATAAAATAATTAAAATAGATACAATACACACAGAACAGTATCAAGCTCCCATAAAGACATCACTGGCAGCACTGGGGAAGTCCCAAACTGGACTCAGCGACTGACAGGAACTGGATTCTGGATCTGGATTCATGAACACAGAGATTGGGATCAAAGGCAGACAAACAGACAGGGTCCTCTTCAGATGCTGGCAATTGAAGAAAGACCCTTTTATCCCTCAGCTTTTATACTGAGCATGATGCAGGTGGGATGGAATACCCTGTCGGTCAGTTTCGGGTCACCGGTCCTGTCCGCTCCTCCTTGCACATGGGACCCCTTTACACTTTTTTATTACTGGATCTCCAACAGGGCAAATAATGAAATTAGGTGACCTTGGTTATTATAGCAATAAGTATAAGCAAGAGCCTCTCTGCATACCGTTCCTTGGCATTAATTATAAACATTGGTTTTATTACTCTGAGGATAAAGAGTTTTCTGTTAAAATTCTGTAAAATTACTGAACAGAATGTTGGTTCAATTTTAACCCAAACTGGGACACTAATAATGCATACTTATAGGTGGGCAGTATTAACATTAAAAATTACAGGAGTTAATACACAAATGTCATGTATTCCCTGAAATTACTGTTCTTTATCATATGTATCAAGTTTGTGTCAAGTTATCTGATGTTTTCAGTAGTGTTTTTTATCTAAAACCTGGACTTTTCTGGGTAGTGGAAGTCAAATTAGTCTTTCTTCAAATAAATATGTTAAAGAATGCTAGAAGAATTACCACTGTGTGCTTCAAAAGGCAGTGTGATATGAGGTACCATCCCTGAAGTCTGTTATTTTTAAAGTCCATTTAAAACATTTTAAATTCAGTTGCAAATAATATTGTGTAGGAATACTGTTGGAAGAGACTGATTTTTTTGTCTCAGTCCTTAAGCTGGGGAATGTTAAAATTAATGTTAAAACCATTATATATGTATACATATATATATACACATATACTTAAAGAAGCAGAAAGCTGCCACCTGTTGTAGTTAGACTGCTTACAGACACCCTTAGCATTCAGCTAGGATGAGATGAGTTTGGAGACAGTCAACTGAATTGGCTAGCTGACTGATTGATTAAGCCCTTGATGTTTTCAGCTGGAATTTTTCATTGCTGACTTAATAGTTTCCAACTGATGCTTCAGTGCAGCAGAATCCCATGATGCTTTACATGTTAATTCATTTACATGTCTCTTCCAGAATTTCCAAGAGCATCAGGAGAACACACAAAGGCAGAGATATTAAATGTAATTTTTTTTCTTATCAAGGCACAGAAAAAGAAAAAAATAAATGGAAAAAAATGTTTGTTACCACAAGTACCTTCAAACATTTTAGGTTGTTTCCACGGACTGTGATTAGACTGTCATCAGTTTCAGACAAGAGCTAGAAGGGCATAAGAAAGCTAAAAAACTCTGACAGCAACAAATGTAGTATTTATTAGAATAAATTTCAACTCCAGACAACTGTGGGCCTGAATCATGCTAATAAATATTGCTAGCCGCAGTGCTCTCTGAACAGTAATACACAACTTTTCCTCCCATTCACAGAAATGACTGAAAAGAGAATGATCACTTGCAATTTTGCAAAAAAAAAAAAATAATAATCCAGACATAGAATAATGTTCCTTTTTTTCTTAGTTTCTTATTCAAGAAAAAGATTTTTATCAGATTTATGGTAGAGTAAGATGGACAGAACAGTGCCAAATGACTGCAGTGACAAAGTATAAAAATGGAAATAATGAGCAGACTAAGAAAACTATCTGCAATCTATGTCATGAAAATTATTTTTCTATGACGGGTTCACACTCCTCCTAAAAGGAGTCTTCTTTTACATGTTTTTTTCATGGAGCTGGCAGAACCAGCTATGTATACTTGACAGTACTCCTCAAAAGAAAGAAAAAAAATTAAGGGAAAGAAGAAAAAGGTGTGGTTTATGAAACTAATGTCACATTCAAATAATGTTATAATACAGATAGACAAAGTATTGTGGATTTTTTATGCAAAACCCTGAGTTATACCAGGAGAGATGGAAGCAAACACAGATTCACCTTATGCTGTTCAACAAAGTTCCACATAAAGTATATTGAGGAGGATGTAGCTGACATGCAGAATGACTCTTAAAATAATGATTTTTAACAGATGGAGCCTGCAGTTGTAAGAGTTTGTTGATAAGAAAAGGAGTCAGAATCAGTCATTTATCATTTCTAAACCAATCTTTAGTAAAATTGGTGCAATAAGTCATGTGTAACAAAGACCTGACAGCTTACATAGCAAAGGACATAACTAAGATGTCACAGTTAATGATGATCAGAAATGGGAACTGATGTAAGATGCCTGCCCCTAAGTCTATTAACACCTGAACAAATGCCATTAAGAATTTCCCAGTATGCAGACAGCCTTTACTGGCTTCTGCTGATACATGTATGGCTGGGACAGAAAAAGGGCTCAGCCAAGAACCCTTTCTCATCTTCTGCCCAATGCTGGACAATAACAGTATGTCGAAAAGGAAGTGCAACAAAGGAATGAAGAAAACTAGTATCCATCTTATATCTGTCTCTTACACTTTCAAAATAGTATTTGCCTTCAGGAGGCTGGGTGTCCTGAGATGAGTTCACTGTTCCGGCACTGTTAGCGGTTGTCTATGTGTATACAGAAAATAGTAGAAAAAAGTGTAGGTGTAAGTAGCCAACCCAATGAATGGGGTCTGCTGAAGATGTGAAGTATGAAATGCACCCCATGAAAGGTATTTTACACTGCCACACTACTCTACAAGAGTAGAACAGGAAATTATGTACAAAATAGAGAAATGTTTGACTCTGCTGTCTGAACAGACATAGTTCCTGAACAAATAGAAGCAGCAAGATCCTAACAGCGGCCACTAAATAGAACTGTGCTGATGCTAAACATTTTTATGTTCACATTCAATGAAGTGTACATTCATACTGAATGTATGGTTTTCAGCTCCATTTTGCAGATTTTTTTTGTTGTAGAGGGGTGATGATAAACCTAACTTTAATTCATTCCTGTATTTTCTTTAAGAGAAATAAGAGAAATATTTTGTAAGAGAAATATTTTTCATGGTGACTGAAAAACCAGGTCCTATTATATCTATACTTACAACTTCAAAACTGCACCAATAAAATACATGCCAGTCCAACTATAAAAACATGCGCAGGACAAAATAATGGATTTAGATATTGGTATATGCTACATGAAATTGACTTCTTTTACCAATACAGACTCAAAACAGAGATCAGCAAACAACATGCAAACAATCCTATAAAGTCAGTTCAACAGCATTCCTCATTTTCTAGTCAAAAACTCAACTTAGTTCGAGTGAGTCAGAGTTTAAAGTATTCTCTAATTGCACAACCTTCTTTGCAGTCAATAAGACATACCTTTCTCTCTTTCCTTCTCTCCCTCCATACAGACACAAGTATCTTTATATGAATGAAATTTGCATGCAATCTGTGAAAACTCTCATTCCATGTCTATTACAAAGGTATCCTGGGTAGTTTTCTTTAATACTCAGAATTTCTGAAGTTTGAAACAAAGCTTTCCCAAAACCCAAAAACTGGCTCTTCTGTTAGATCTTCACAGTGGTCAGGATGGAGAAATTGAGTTTGCTGACTTCTGCTACTTTTCTCCTAGGGCCTTTTAGTATAGTTTGGAACCTACTGGTCTAAGCATTAGGCTTAGGAAAAGGACAGTGGGTCATGAAAATAATTGAAGTAGGAGGGGGGAATGTACATAATCTGGATACCTGAGGCTGATATCAGTGCATGTCAAAAGTACTGGAAATACCAAGCTGTATAAGGACATGTCTTTTCCTGGGTGATGTGCATGACTTCGCAGCCTGCTGATTTCTCAGCAGGATCACATATGGGAGGAATATGATGGCAGAGGAGCTGAATGACCTCTTGTATTGAAACAGGCTTGGGTTGAACTGGCCGTAAGATCTTTACACAGCCCTGTGTTGTGCAGTGTGCACTTTTCCATTGGCATTCTGTGGCCACGTTAAGGTTGAAGTCAAATTCTTTCAGCCCCAGAAGGCTTAACAAGAAAGTGACTTTAACGTGATGTCTTCCTTCCATAAGTATCTATTTGACAAGGATTTTAGCTGTGTATATACAGAAATAGTTCTAAAATTGAGAATAATGTTTTAAGACTGTTTTTTTCTCTCAGGTTAAATGTTTTGTTTGGTTTCACTAAGATGCCAGGAAGTATTTTTTTAAAGGCCTGTAGTACAGAGGAATTATTTAGTACAAATTCAGAAATCTGAATGAATAATTCAAAGCAAAGGGCAAAGGAGAAATTGTCTGCTTTTCTTTGTATTGCCTTTGCATGCTTAGCGTTCCCATGGCAGAGAAACAACTATAATACTGAAAGCAGAAAAGAATACGTATGTGCTGTGTAGCTTTGTGTGTACATATGTGTACATGGACAGTAAAGATTTGTGCAACAATAATACAAAATTTGACTGTTTCTGAACAATGTTATATGATAAGTTAAATGGATTTCTTTTTAAATTAGTATTTTCCAACTGAAGACTCTTGGTTTCATTTAAAGTACTATTTTAAGAAGGTTTTAAAAATGGAAAATGAGATAAAGACTGACAATAAAAAAAAACACTTCTCTGTCCTTGGATTTCAGGCTTTCATCAGAACTCTGAAAATCTTTATGGGAAAATAGCATTATTAATAAATACAATATGATATTTCAACATTTGCATTTCATGGATAAGTCTCCAGTGAGCTTTTCACTGACACTTTCAAAGCAGTTATATGGAGTCTCCTTCCAGGTACTTTATTCCTTTCTCTTCTCCTCCAATCAAATACAATATGTATCTATTCTGAACTCCCCTATGTTTTCAGAGAATCTCCGAAACGGTTTCTCGATCAACTCAAAAATACCATTGACATCTTATGAGTCAGACCTCTCCAAACAGAAGAGACCTCTCATAGAGAGGTAAAATGGAAGTATTCCTGGGTCAGCATCAGGTAATGGGACAAAAGTACAAATTCAAGTACTGCCTTTGTCTCTTTAATTGGTCCCTTTGGAACTAGAAGATGCAGTAGTTGTAGGAATGTTATGTAAAGAAACAACCTGTCATTTTCCATGTAAACTATTTCAAGTGGGGGGGGGAAAGAAAGAGTAGTTTTGATGGAGAAGGTTTGGTTGGTGATTTCTCATGGGATGTTTTATTATCATTATTTTCTTTCAGAAAATTCTACAGACTATCTCATGTTCTTAATGTTAGCTTGTCTATCAAGGCAATGTATTTGCATGCAACACTACAAAACAACAGGTAAGATGTAATTCCATGTTGTCTTACAAAGTAATGCTCTCATTCAGAGTATATTTGGACTAGCGTAGATAGTATTTTTCATAGTATGGTCTCCAAGAAAAGATTATATTATTTCTGGGAGAGTGTTTCTTTCTGTGAATGAAGTTTACAGGACGTCAAGGGAGTCTCAAAAGTGGTGACACCACACAAGATGTGATCTCACTTTCTGGCAGTGTCTGAGACAGTGTAGTCAATGAAATATTTCTCCTTATATTTTCATCCTAACTTGGCTAGTACCTGCTAGAGATCACTTTCTACTTTCTTCATTCTTCTTCACAATCATGGTATGAAATCTTTATATAAAAAGATTTTTTAAGCTCTCTAGCAAGAGCCACCTTAACAGTTGACAGTATTTCCTTTTATAAAAGCTGAGTAAAATAACGAGTAAAACTAGGAAATCCTGACTTGCTTCCAGATTTGCTGTCAATAGGGGAAATTAATCACTGACTTCTTAAAATTTGCAAAAAACATCAGCATATTTTATTGTTTATTTGGTTTTGTGCTGTTGTGGTTTGTTTTTGTTTTAATGAAAATCTTCTGATTTGTGTCATTACAATGCAGAGCTCAAGAGTTTTTGAAGTATTGCTGGGCTTGGTACTATCAAAGCATTTTGGTCACATAAGTAAAGTGCTAGGCAAAAACTTGGGAGATTGTGATGCCACAGTTGTTTTTCTGCACATGTTCAGTAGTTGACATGGCAACAGAGACTAAGTCCAGCAGCAGCACCAGGAGGAAGTGGTGGGTGATCATAGGCAGAGACTCTCTGCCATGGGGATGGGGGCCCCATGTACTAACCTGGCCTGCGGTAGAGTGGGGTTGCCCTTTGATGGACCTCAGACACTGTTGAGAGACTGCTAGTGCTTGTTCCGCCCTTGGACTAATACCATCAACATTCTTCCTCATAGCTACCAGTGATGCTGCCAAGGAGACATGGAGTGTTGCAGCAGTGACTGCACAACTCAGAGTATGAGAGCCAATGGCCCAGTGGCACAGAGGGTGTCTTCTCAGCACCCCTACTTCTTACAGGGAAGAGTCTGGGGAGGAGCAGATGTGTCTTGCAGGTCAATAAGGGGTTGCAAATTTGGGGTTCATAGCAGGGTTTTGTTTTTTATGACTCTGGGATCCTAGAGAGGACTACGAGGAGAGAGGAGGTCCACCTGACCAGATAGGGCAACAACATCCTTGTCACCAGGCTGGACAATTTGGTGAGGAGAACTTTAAGCTAGAAAGGATGAGGGAAATGAGAAGGTGTGGCCTGGATTGGCAAACAAAGGGTATGTGCTTATGTGGATGCCTTGATACCTTGATAACAGCAAAAGAGCACTGAAGGGGGCCAACCCTAAGCATATGCACATAAGTAAGAATTGCCTACAGAAAAGCATTATCAGGGAAACTTTCATACCCTTTCTGGGAAATCAGGAAAACTGCATGCCTTTCTGAAAGCATCTGTATGCTAACACATCCAACATCGGATGCAAACAGGACAAATTCGTGGCCTACATGGAGCTGCAGAGCCACAATCTCTTTGGAATCACGGACATGTGGTGGGACAGCCCCTGCACGTAGAGTGCTGCCACAGGTGGATACAGGCTATTCAGTTAGGACAAGCTAAGAAAGTGAGGAGAAGGAAGAGGAATTCCAATTGATGTAAGCAGCAGGTATGTATGGAGCTCTGCCTAGATGGATAATGAGACAACTCAGAGCTTTCGGGTCAGGTTTAGTAGGCAGACAAACATGGATGACGTCATAGTGCTAATCTGCAATTGACTGCCTGATCAAGAATGAAAAGCACATGATGCCTTCATCATACAACCGGAAAAGCTTCACATTCACAGTCACAGGAAACTTTAACTGCCCTCATGTCTGCTGGAGGGAGAAGAAAGCAAGACACAAGGAAACTAGGAGATTTCTGGATTGAATGAATAAAAACTTCCTAACAACCTACTGGAGGCGCCTGTGCTGACAGCAAGCGTCCTCTCCGGGAAGGTGGAGGGTATGGAGACATCTGTGAGGCTTCCCTCTTGCCCCCTGACACTGCAAGTGTCCTGTTGGCCCAGCTGCCTCTGAGCGTCTTTGCTGCACTTATGTACAATGATGTTGATGAACTAATGCAGGAAAATCGTTTTGTGGCCTTGCAGGCTGGATTGCGGCTTCTGGATGACGGCCTCCTCATTCAGCCCCAATAAGCACAGATTAGTTATGATAAAGGCATCTGCTGCAACTGCCTCCCACCACTGGACCCTATAGATTTCTGTAGCTCTTGTTGCAGCCAGGGCATCACAGACTCAAGGGTTTTGGGATGGCCTTGGACAATGGTCACACAGATGTCAGGTGGGGGGCTACCCATGGCAGTCCTGGGCACCATCCCCAAGGTCCCCAGCTCATCCAGAAATGGCATTGGACGGGAAGAGGATGGTGACCATGCCATGGGGTGATGGAGGCTGTGGGTGTCTGGGTGACTGGAAGCTCGTCCTACCTAACTGTTGACATCCTGTGGCTCTGTGGTGGTCATTTTGGTATATTCTAAAAACTCATCTTTCACCTGCACTAACTTGATGAACTGGACAGGTCCCTCTGCAGAGCTATCAGCCTAGTTTTCTACTGCTTCGCCGTATTATGCAGCTGAAGCAGACCTGGTACAGACATGGGATCACATAGGTTGTTGTAGCTTAACCCCAGCCAGCAACGAGGACCATGCAGTTTCTTGCTCACCCCTGAGTGAGACCCCTCATTTGATCTGGGTGTATATCTGTCCCCATTTCCTGCCCACCTAGTGGATAAGGATATGCACATCAATTATTTTATTGTAATTTTTATTTAGTTTGAAGGTTTCTTTTCTAAACAGAGACAGAAATAGTAATATCACAGGCCAGACTGATGATGGCTACACAGAGGGTTGAAGTGTGTCTTGGAGAACTGAGGAGGAAGAATAAAGCACTAGGAGTAGTGTCTTCATACACAAATCTGTTATTTAAAGAATAATGAGTTAGACTTGGCTTGGTAGATCCTAATGTCACTTATTTTTCTTTTTGAATTCAGAAAATTACATACTTTGTGATTCATAATTTCCTCACCATAATTTGCACTACAGCTATTTGCACTCTTTATAAAAGAATTTTTGTACCCATAAATAAATTATGGAGGGAGACAGCTTTTTGGAAGACCTTACTATTGGTATTTGAGTAAGTAAATTCTGTCATGATATTAGGCTCTTTATGTAAAACTCTTGAAATGTTTTAGTAGGTATATTTCTCTTTGGTTACTTTTTCAGTCAGAGAAAAATTTACCACTCTCCCTTTGGCCCCTTGGAATGAGAATTTTTTCCAAAACCTCAGATACAGTATAGACTTACTGTACAGCTGTTATTTCCCTTGTTCTCACTGGTCACACTAGTCAGGAAAACCTACAGCTGCAAACTTACAGGATACTATTCACAAAATAATTCTCCTCATTTTAAGTTTTTAGAGCTATATTGCTTCCAGATAAGAAATTAGTTGGTTTAGATTCTACATGCTTAATATGACCCAAATTCATATGCATTGTGATGAAGACTAAGACTGGCTAAGAGTACCAAAAAATCCCAATGATGGCTTAAATCTGTTGTTTTGCAAGAATTCTATTTTCTTCTTTATAACCTTTGCTGAAGACGAAAAAAATGTCTTCATTTTCTGTAGAAAATTGGTTAGATTTTCAGGCAAGAAGTTTTACATGTTTATTGAGCCAGTGCTAACAACTCTAAATGACAAAATGTGTCCAATATTTGTTCAAATACTATATTTTTGTAATGTCATCCATGGCACTGTTTTCTGCAATGTGAAATGTCTTGTAAACAGCAGGCGCTTTAGCCAGTATTGTTACTGGTTCCTATACAGGCACCTCCTTGAACTATTCTCTGAAACTGTGCATGTCTATCATAACACTGAGATGATTACTTTTTCAATAGTCTACATAAACAATATGAGTAATTTCATTCTTGCCAGTTTGATGAATGAGAGATAAAAATGTTCTGCTTTAACTTCTATTGAATTAGTAAATTGTGTGACACAAATCCAGGGAGCCTTATACTAGTAGCAGTTATTTCAAAAGTTAGGTTTACAGGCTTTTCTTGTTTTTCTTGCAAATTTTATAACAGCCTTTATAATATCAAATTATCTGTTCCCATTATATAGCTTCCTAGTAAACTTGGAATCTCACTTTGCACATGAGACAGCCCCTTGTCAGCAAAAAAATAAATTCAAATTTAGGCAAATGTATTTTATAGTAGGAATGAACAACTTTGTCCAAATACCAACAGAAGATCTGACATAAAGCTGAAAGTGAACCTAACATTTTTGCCTCAGAAAAGGCAAAAGCCACAAGCTGGCAATTTTTTTTTTTCTAATTACAAACGTTGTGACTGCTCCATGTTCAAGATTTGAAGCTTGACACTTGCACACCTTTCTTGACATGAAACTAGTGCAATAATGATGTCTAATTTTCAGTGAAAGCTTTTTCTTCTTCTTCCACATTTTCAGAGACCCTTGCATACGGGGTTTTGACTTAAATACTTGCAGACGGATAGGTCTGGACACTACAAGTATTCTCACTCTGCATATGTCTCATTGAAAACACGATCTTAATTCCTCATTGACATGAACCACTGAAGTGACTCTGAAGTGAGCTTCTGACCTCTGTGCTAGACAGGACCAAGGATATGTGATATGAATGTGCTGTGCTCTCCCACAGCATCAGAGCTCTCCAGTGTTGGCTGCATCTGTGGACAGAAGTGGTAAAGCCATGTGTAACCTGGGTTAGCAGTGCAAAAGTTATATGGCAATTGTGGCCAGTTGACGTCATTAATGCCCTTGTTTTCTGCTGTCAGAATTTTTTTCTATTAAGTCAATGTTCTTTTGCTGAAGTCTTCTTGCTGCTTTCTTATCTTGGTGTCTTTCCATTCCCTATATTATGTGGGTCTATTCTGTGCACATTCTCAATGGTCCTCACAATGTAGACATATCCTTAGAAGTCTGAGCTATGCTTATGTCTCTTGGCTCTAGCAAACCTAGAATTCAGGTTGCAGGTAGTTGCGCTCCAAGGAAGTTGGGGAGACAAGGTTAGAAAACAGGACATGAAAAAAGGAGAAAAGGACATTTGAGTTAATAAAATGGCCCCTTTAGAAAAGTGAAAGCTGCTGAGTAAGATCTGCTTATTTTGGTACATTCTTCATATCTGGAAAAAAAAGTGAGAGACGACCAAGACGGAAAATTGCAACTGGAACTTACAGGAAGACAGGTCACCCCTGATAGCAATGTCTATATTGAAAATTTGTTCTTCCTTGCTAAGATAGTTACAGAATTTCCCATGGTGCTAGGCTGAAATCACTGTTATACATCAGTGAAACCTGATAGATGAAACCCTACTTTAGAAAAATGGACTAAATCAGAGAGTCTATTAAGAGCAAAACTTTCTCCTAAGGTAATGTTTAGAATTATTTTTGTCACACTGAAGACAAATATGTATCATATCCCATTGTCAAATATAACTTTTACTTGCTCTCATTGTTTTTAGTATCAACCAAGTTAAGAATGAATATTTTTGAAATTATAACACTAACAAGAGCTCCCAATATAGCCATTCTTTGTTCTATCAGCAAAACCACAAGCATGGAGGAATAGATTAGAATCTAATAGTGCCCCTCCTAAGTAGTGGTTATAGCAGTAGAAAAACATAATTTGTCTGCTCTTCTGAAAGAATGCAAGATCATTACAAGAAAAGTGTAGGAAGGAAAAGACAGACTTATATAGATTTCAGTATTGCAATAGCATGCCTGGATGATTCTTTTCTGTTTCAGGATTACTGGTGGTATAAGTTTGCAATGTCAGCTGGCTTACAGATAATAGAAAAGGGAAGAAATTGGACTCTTACAATACTGCCTGTCCTACTCTGCCTGTTGCAGGGAAAAAAAGAAGAGATAAACCCTTCAACTGTTACAAAAGTTTTCTGCTGTTCAGTGCCTAGTAAGAACTGTAAGCCCTAAGATTTTAGAGCTTCAGAAGTAGTTTTAAGCCTTTGCAAAATCAGTGACAGCATAGCCAGAAATGGCCAGGTGCTGAGAGCTGAGCTGGTGCATAAGAGAGAATATATTCCAGGTGCTTTAGGGACACTAGTCCTGAATTTCTACCAATCATGATAAGGACTATAATTTACGATTACATTTGCTCAGCCTACAAAGTGGTTCTTACCTGAAACAGGTATACAGTTACATCCAATTGTCACTGCTGTGCAAGTTAAGTAAAAAGATGATTTCTTTTTTTTTCCTATAAAATCCCTTTTCAGGAGAAAACACAAAAAATCAGAAAAAATCCACATATTTTCAAAATACTAATGGAATCAGGGTTTTTTTCCTCTACAGATTGTTTTGAAAAAGTAGTAAAACGTAGAAGGCTGAGCAAGTTAGGTTTTTTTCCTATAAAAGTATTATTCCTTTCAAGATGTCACTTTACTGTATTAAAGAATTTGAAAGGTCAAAATCTTGGTAACCAATAACTTTTTAAAAGCATTTTTGACTGATGTGAAACAGACTTCACTTAAAGTTAAAATCTAATTTTTAACTGTAAATATTTTTTTCCCTGAGTGTCTGAATTTGTAGAAAATAATTAAAAGCAGTTAAAAATGTGCCCAGTTCTAAACTTAACATGATTTTTTTAAGAAAATACTTTAAATATGCGCATTCTATGTCTTTTCTTTCCCTCTTATGATCTCATTTTGCCTACAAAGGCAGAATCATAGAATGGTTAGAGTTAGAAGGGACCTTAAAGAGTTCCAACACCCCTGCTATGGGCAGGTACACCTCTCAGTAGTCTAGGCTGGCCAAAGCCCCATCCAGCTTGGTCTTGAGCACCTCCAGGGATGAGGCATCCAAAGCTTCTCTGGGCCAGTTATATATTATATATTTAAAATAATATATAAAAATAATTATGTATGTATGTATATAAAAATAACTATGTAGTATAATAGTTAAATAATTTAGATATTTATGTATTGTATATACATTATATATATAAAATATATAATATATATTATATATAATACATAATATATATAATATATAATAAATAATATATGGATAATGTATGTAAAAATAATAATATAAAATATAATAATTAAATGGCTTACTCTCCCATTTTTCACAGCACAGAATCTCTTGGGGAGTGGAAAAAGCAATAATGAAACCACATTCAAACTGTATCTTGGATTAGCAAAAAGGCACTGCATTGTTCAAAAGACTGCATCAAATGTTCATAAATCTAGTTGCTAGATGAATTGATAATAGATCTATGTTTGTAGAGTTGTAACATTTTTCCTTTTCATTGATTTCCCTCGTGACATTGGGCAGATACTCTTTGTACTACTGGTACTTTATCTCTGACAGGGACACTGAAGATGATACCTGTAATAATATCCCTGACCTGAAACAAAAGTGTGAAACTGGGAAGAAAGGTTACCTAAAGAAAAAAACTGTTATGTTCATTCTAGTGCCCTTGATGGCAGTGTAATTGCTGAGAACTAAAATTTAAGTGCAAGGAATTACATATGCATTAAATAGATATTTGCATTGCTATCTCCAGCTACTGTAGCTTTCTCAAGCAGATGTGAAGAAGTCTTTCTAAAATCATCTCTTGTAGCAACAATGTTCAAACCAAAGTATTTCTACAATTTTCAAAATGAAGAAAGATCTCTGACATTATCGCTTTCCCTCAATTTTGTCTCCCTTTCTTTTTTTCACCTACCCTCCCTCCCTCCAAATTTCTATCATGCAGCTCAACAGCTCAGCAGTGTTCTGTTCACATCGCCATTTCATGAAACCCAGGTAGCCCTGTTAGTGAACATTTCTGCCTGTATTTTTTATGAAGACATCCTACATTTTGGAGATTGGTGCTCTGTGGCCTGCAAACAGTGGAATTGTTATTCTTACAACTCATTTCCACATTTCATTCTCCCTTCAAGACTTGAATTGTGTGTCTCCTTTGTATGTCTACTAATAATTTAGCAATTGTTTACATATAGTTAGAATTCATGTTTTGGAATAACAAGCATAAATCTGGAGCAATAGGGAATCTATTCCTATACTTAGAAATTTTCATATAACTTCATTATCTTTTTGCTCTTCCCCATCTTCTTTGTTCATAATTGGTCTATTATACTCTTCGAGTGATTAGCATCTGCAGTGTAAAATACCGAATTTTATTAATAGTGTTCTTCATTAAAGGCAGCATACCACAACTGCTGTAACCATATAGTTACTTATTTTGAAGCTTAAGAATTGTAATGGGGGCACCAGGTACATTTACTGACCATGAAGGAATTTCTTAGAGAAGGAAAAGCATGCATGACTTTTACTTCAGGCTGGAACAGATGCTCTGGCTAGTACAGAAAACTGGTGAATCTGAAAGAAGATGTGATTTAATTTAAAATGTGAGGAAGAGTTAAAAAAAGGTGAGGAGACCAATATCAAGAATATCTTGTAAGGAAGCCTGTAAAACTCTTTATATGTGTCGTGGTTTCAGCCAAAATCACTGCAACCGGACCGACAGATGTCCCTTCCCCCCTCCCCCAAACGAGAAGAGAGG
>JAOQGL010000019.1:67550566-67568314 GCA_027564165.1 Gallinago nigripennis
CAGATTCCCAGAGTCACTGCTAAGTAGTGACTGGGTCACTGTTTTAAGATGCTTGAGTATCTTATAGTTTGCGCTCCTGAAATTCAGGGTAGCAACTCTGCTGAACTTTTTTATAATTTCTCTGAAAATTTTAAACTCAACCATTTAATGATCTCTGTGGCTAAGTCAACCACCTAACATCCCATCCCCCACAAATCCCTCTCTGTTTACTAAGTCTAGGAGGGCATATTTCCTATTTGGCTCACTTGAGTACTTGTGACAAGAAGTTATCTCTCAAAAACTTGCTCATCAGTTATTTTACACACTTGCTTATCACAGCAATATGGTATTTCTAGTTGATGTCTGGGAAGCTGAAATCTCCTATAAGGCCAAGGGCTATCAATCCAGAAATTTCTCTTAATTGCCTGTAGAATAACTCATCATCATGACTGGGTGATTGATAGTAGACACCCACTATGACATCTCCTCTGTTTTCCATCCCCCTAATCCTCACCCAGAGGCTGTCAACCAAATCACTGCTAACTGTAAGGGCTTCTCCCTTGCATACAGTGTAACTCCTGCACCTCACCTGTCCTGTCTATCTGTCCTGAACAGCCTGTGGCTCTCCAACCCAGCAGTCCAGTTGTGGGGCTCACTCCACCAAGTCTTGCTAATACCAATGATATTGTAGGCCTGGGAACTAACCAATTAGCTATCTGACAGAGAACTTCCTGGGTGAATTTTTCAAAAAGAAATGAAATGATAGGATATAACTTGCAGTAGTAAGGATCACTGTGTGGTTTCCATATAAGTAGCATCTAAATGTAACACCCAAGGGACTTCATCTGAACTAAGTTTCTGTAAAGGTGCATAATCTTTGCTTTTCAGGCTATACAGCCTACATGAGAATTAAATTACTCCCTACACGAAGAGTAAATACCGGTTATTATTTCTATTGTATCAGAGGACAGAGATACAAGCCCTCTTGAAACTCAGGGGTCTTTAACAGCTAATTTTGAATCCAGATGCTGAAATTTAAGAACTCCCTATGGATACCTGCAGGTTGTGGATACCTATAGACAGTATCTGTGGTGTCTGTGTGGCAATCACAATAAATTGCAGCATAAGGCAAACCAAATAAATAGTTAAAGCATTTCATTAAAGCATTCCTTTGTAAAAACTTAAAAACTATGACACTTTATTAGGGATAAAAAAGTATAACAAGAAGTGTATTTAGTTTCCCTCTTCTTTAAGGGATTAGCCAATGGGTTTATAAACCTAAGTTCTCACTGAATTACTACAAGCAGTTATAAACTGCATTGCTCATGTGAATCGGCATATACATTGTCTGAGAATGTCTGAGTCATGGATGAGATCTGGCTTGATAAATTCAGTCTTGTACAGACTGACTTCTTAGGAACCCTCTTGGAAAAAATCAGGTGGCACAAACAATGAAGAATGTCCTTTATTATCCAGGAACACATTTCAGTGGTTTGTGTGAAGCAGGCATATGAATGTATTTCTACAGTGAATCGTAATACTTCTTTCTATTTACTTCTTACTTGAACATTGCAGCCATATCTCCAGCTTCTGTGTTTTACAGTTGATATTGGGGGGACCAATATCATGCCTGGGTTTTTTTTGTAGATTCTGTGCTTACCTATTTCAAATCTCATATATCTTTTAACTCTTTACTTGTAGGTAAACTTGTGATGGTACTGAAAATGATCCATCCATGAACATACCTCATAAACTACTCCTAAATATGTCTCCGACGAAATTCTTTCCTGTTAGGGTGGTGTGACTTGTGGATCCCCCATCCCTGGAAGTGTTTAATACCAGGCTGGATGGGTCTTTGAGCAACCTGCTTTAGTGGGAGGTGTCCCTGCCCATGGCAGGGGGGTTGGAACTCAATGATCTTTAAAGTCCCTTCCAACTCTAACTATTTTATGATTCTATGATTAGGATGATTATTATTAGTATTATCATTGTTGTAATTATAATTTATCATTACTAATTTTTATTATTACCTTTAATGTTAATATTATTATTATTACCTCTTCCTTTGCCATCCTATTAAAATATCTTTATCTCAACCGAAGCATTTTACCTTTTTTTTCTCCCCTCTGTCCCACTAGTGTGAAATGTGGGAGTGAGTGAGTGGCCGTATGGTGTTTAGTTGCCAGCTGGGGTTAAACCACAATGAGTACTCTACAGAAAAAAATTATTGATAATATTTTTCAGTCCAGAGATATCTTTTTTAGTTTCATGTTGGACAAATAAAATCTTCTTATACAATTATTTTTGCAACACTCTCTGCTCAGGAGAGAAAGCATATTCTCTGGAGAATCATACCTGATTTAAAGTGCAGCACCTCAATACAAACCAATAATGCAGCTTCCTGGCCTGCATTTGTAGGAGCATTGCCAGTAGGTCAAGGGGGTTGATCTTTCCTTCTATTGAGTAGTAGTAAGATGCATCTGGGGTACTTTGTTCGGCTCTGGGCTGCCCAATACAAACATATGGACTTACTGGAGATGAGTCCGTGTGAGGGCCATGAAGATGATGGAGGGAGTAGAGCGTCTCTTTATGAGGAAAAGCTGAGTGACCTGGAGCTGCTCATCCTGGAGAAGAGAAAGCTCATGCAGGATATTATTATCAATGAGCATAAATTTCTGAAGGAAAGGTGCAAAGAAGAGAAAGCCAGATTCATTCCAGCGGTGCCCAAGGAAAATGTGCACAAAATAAAAGACTAGATTTCATCTGAATACAAGAAAACAATTTTACCGTGGAAGTGGTCAGACAAGCTGCCCAGAGAGATTGTGGAGTCTCTGCCATTGGAGAAATAAAAAGGCCAATTGTATGCAGTCCTGGGTAATCTGCTTATAACTGAGTAGGCAGTTGAACTACATGATACTCAGAGGAACCATTCTGTCATCCTGTGAGTTGACGGTTAGCTGTCACCACCCAAATATAAAAGTGAGAAGAGAGAGCAGAGGCTTTGCAGTAACTTATCTGAGTGTGGAGCACAGTCAGACTCCCTTCTGATAGTCTCAGAGCTATGATGAAGAGCACTTCCTGGTGTAGAATATTCTCCATTAAAATCTCTGCACTACAGTGACTGCACTTCAGGTTTTGTTTAGTCTTTTATTTATGTATTTGCAAGATTGAATTATGGTAAGGGTATGAGGAATATCTAAAAGAGAAAACAAACCAAACCAAGCAAAAAATGAGAAGGGATAGTTACTATGAAATAAGTTTTGTTGTTTTTTTTTTTTCCGTAATTGGTCTGTGATACTTAATCATTCAAATAACACATTTCAAATATACTAGGCCAGTGAATCTACTGCAATAGATTATTTTTTTGGTGCTGATATTTTCACTGCAACATCAGGGAGAGTCAAGTGAAATAGACACCTTACTGTTGTATAATGTGTTGTATAATTCTGATAAAGTCTTTTTAAGTGCCTGAATGAATGGAATTTAACTATTTCTGAAAACAGCAATGAATCTTTACAAGTCACTCAACATCTTGCTTTTTTTTTTTTTTTGTAAATTTCTTCAGAGAAAGGAAGATTCTTGCACACAAGGAATTTTTTTCACGTTTTGGGGAAGGGAAATATTACACATTTAATTTATTATGCAATTCATTTATTAACTTTATAAAATTATTTCTTTCACTTGTTTTCCCATTTAGACTGAATAATCTTAACGGGCTCCTAAGTCAGTTAGAAAGACTCCTAGGTATGTGTTATTTTGTGTCTCTTTTGAGTAATGCATTCGTTACTTCCTAAAATACTTGTTTTCTTGCTTGCAGTTCTTGGATGGAATTCTTTCCTTGATTGGTAACATGGAGTGGTGCAGCAGTCAAGTCAGCATAATGTGAAGACATGAGAAACCTAGGCCAAAAATTGTTTATCAGTCTATGCATATCTTTCCCACGTGTAAAATGAAAATGATTCTCACTTTTCTCAATACTTCTATGGTGGTTTTAAATTATACATTCTCATGTACAGGGAATAGTTCTCCACAAAATATGCCTCTGATACACATTCAAAATTGACATCCAGGATGCTTGTTATGTATAATTTGTCATTTGATTTGCATACTTTTTTATTTTCCTTATAGTT
The DNA here is from genome assembly GCA_027564165.1 of Gallinago nigripennis. NCBI lineage: Eukaryota > Metazoa > Chordata > Aves > Charadriiformes > Scolopacidae > Gallinago > Gallinago nigripennis. The sequence goes on from JAOQGL010000019.1 coordinate 67,554,676, forward strand.
GCACAGTGATAATACCAGATCAAAAAGTCAAAAGCATATGATGCTTTTGATGAAAATTTTTAAAGGTATTTAGCAGGCTAATGATGTAGACTAGCACATCTAAAGGCACTTCTAGATGCCTAAATTACGATTTACCTACATTTGTTATGAAAACTAATTTTATTTTGAATTGGGACTGGTACTCAAACCCCATTTTCACAAATGACAATAGGAAGTAGGAATTAATTTCTGTGTTAAAGTATAAGTTATTATGATCAGCAAACACACACAAGAGGATCAAGCTAGGAAACTCATGTGTTCAAAGTTGGTAAAAATGGAAATATTGCTTTGTCAGACCTAAGAAAAACACGTTGCTCCAAGGCTGTGGTCAAGTGCTTAATCTATTCCAATACTTTTTTTTTTGTAAACAGCAAATATCAACAAACTAAATATATTTGCTTGCATTTGCACTGTGTGGTTTCACATCCTTTGGGTAGAGCTTTTGGTGGCCCTCTGAGCCTGCTGATTTTAGACCTCGGCCAGGAGTCATATGCATCATGAGTGATTTGGTGGGCCTTTAGGTGCAGAAGGTAGAAGACAGAGGAAGGTAGGAAGCAGGAGGGTAAAATAATCCTTTCTTCTTAAATGGACAGTTACCTGATCCCAAGAATATAATGAATAACCAGAATAACCCAACTGTTGTTGAGTGAAAATAAAAAGCTAATTCCAGCTATTGCAGTCAGACCTCTTGTAGTCTTGTAATGCATCTCCACGTGCCAGCAGTTAGTGCTCTTAAACAGGGTTTAACAAGATTTGTCAGAAGAGATACCTATTTTAGCAACTGCAATGTCAGAAGGACTAATAAAATGATAGTCTTTGAATTTCATTTGATGTGATTCTGTGATGATTGTTCCCTCAAAACTGATGAAGCAGTTTACATTTTTACGAACACATTGCTACACTGTCATACCCCAGTGCTCTGCAGGAATGTAGAAGTTATTTGGAAAAATAGAGAAGCAAAAGTATTTTACAGAAACCCCCAAATTTCTTGCATTTTTTTTTGTTTTGCTGCGGGGCTTTCAGCAGCTTATGGGGAAAATACAGAAACTGATTTTCATTTATGTTTCATTAATGTAACTAGAATACATAGTCTACTTTAAATTACTGTGATTACAGTGCTAAGTTTAGCATCTTTTTAAGTATCGTTAGGAGAGTGGCACCGTGGATAAACTCATTTGATGAATAACTGGTAATGTGTGCAGTCTGTAAGTCACAGGTGATTATTCAGCACTGAAGTCATTACCTCTTTTCAGGGTGAGCATAAAGTAATTTAAATCAGGAAACTGGAATATTACACTTCGTGAAGGCCCAGTGTTGTGTCCTTTGCACATACAATTGGGAGGATATCAGGTAGATTTACTGAAGCTAAATAGATGAACACATCTAACAGATCCAGTCTGAAAAAATTGATTAGGATCTGGTGGTATTCTACAGGGTATGATTAACTCTAATGTATTTATTTTAAGGAAAGTTTATACTATATTTTCTGTCATATTCTTTCTGATTTTGCAGTTAAATGTATCTCAGGAACCCTCATTTCTGGTAGACTCATTTCTGTCACAGCTAGAGATCAAAAGTTATTAACAACTCAGTAAAGCAAAATGCTGTGTATTACAAAAATATAAGTACACTTGGGAGAAATAGAAAAAAGAATCAAACGACAAGGTCGGTAACCACTCTGAAGCTTCAGCTAACTGAAAAGATGTTTTAGCCTAAGGCTACCACTATCTGTGAGTCCTATCCCACAGGGACTATGTGACACTGACACAGGACTCCGCAAGCAGCATGAAATCAGTTTCGACTTTTAAACCTGCTGCACAGTGAAATGTTTGCATCTTAAAGACTCCAAAGGAAAAACAGGAATGAGTGAAAAAGTGGCTTTGATTTTTTGAATGCAAGACATCTTGTTGTCTTAATAGCTGAATCACATGCTACAGTCCTTGGGTGTTGTATTGTGGCGTATAGGAACCCAAGTTTTTTTGATTCTTTGTAAAACATGTACCCACATTTGCCAAAGTGAAAAAAAAAAAGTCTTGAAACTGCTGAAAAACCAACAAATCAGCTATTTTAAATTGTTATTAGTTTTCATCTGTTTTGAAAACCCGAATCTTTACATTTTGGCATTCTTGAAGTTTATTGTTTCATTCCGTAAATAAATTAATTTCTACCTGGTGTAGCATCATTATGGTCTTTTTTAAATAACTTCAATCCATTTTAATAGAAATGTGCTACATCTTTCACTGTCAGAGGTTGAAGCTATGCTGTCAGTGATAGTGTTGCAAGATTGGTTAGTATGTGGTGGGCAGCTTGTCCATAGCTATTGTCTGTGGCACACAGCCCTGGTCAAATTGAATCAGAGACCTGATGACTTTATCCAAAGACCACCTAGAAAACAGCAGTAACACAAAAATCTTCATCAATGCAAAGACCGTACTTGGAGGAGAATTTTAGTTCATTTCTCACTCATCTTCTCTGGTGTAAACCAGATCTACAGCTGTTGTTAATCAAAGTAGCTGCACTGACTTAAATAAAGATAGGCTCTTTTATGCCAGCTAAAGAAACAATTTCTGATATTATTTTTCGTGCATCAGATATTTGCATAAGAGCTGGATTGGCATCAGTAATTCAGTTTTGAGTCTCAGATGATAACAGCTTCTAATGATACTGACTTGGCCTTCAGCCAGAGTTCACAGGTTAAAAATGTAAATAACACAACAGGTGGCCTCACTATGTTTCTTGAGCTTTAGTATGCTTTTTCTTAACCAAAAGACTTTTTCAGTACGTTGAAATTAATCATATTCATAGAGTTCAAGCTTTAAAATAGCCACAATATGAGGCACTCTAGGAAAAGAACAAGACACACACAATCTACTTGGCTTCCAAAGTGACTTGCAAGCCTCCTCCCTGTACCTGTAATCTAAAAATAAGTATGACATCAAGCCAATGCCTCAATGTTCAGGGGATCACTCTCCTGTGTTACTTTGGATAGTTTTACTCTTTCTGGAATGCCAGCTTGCTTCTTTAGAAATACGGAAATTTATTTAAAGATTTAGATGTTTTTAACCATATAATTAGTAGCAATATAATTCAGCAATAACAATCTCTTGAATTCTTTGCTTTCAAGGACTACCTGCACATACTAGTCTTGCTTCTGCTGTCACCTGTCACATTTCAGACACTGTTCAAAGACAACAAAGAGCTTCTGCCATGACAGTAGTGTACACATAGAATGCAATTCCTTCCTTCAGGAATCAGCTTTGGGTAAAGGCATCTCTGGAAAAAGAGCAAAGGTAGGTAAGAAGAAGTCAGATGATATATTTCTGCATTTTTGATGTATGTTTACAATAGGTGGGCCCTTGGAACAGTTTGTTTAACAGTTTAGATATTATCTTTGCATCCAGCTTTAATGAAATATTTTTTTTAACTTAGTGTAAGCCATGATTCATGCAAAGATGTAAGACAATGTATGTAAATGGCTTTGTATTATGGGTTTTTTTCTCACCTTTCCTCCCCAAGTTTGTTTTTCAATTTTCTCTCTGCATACAAATATAATAGAGTAATTAATCATATGATATTTTGGATTTGACAGGTTTAGCCTCTTGAATACATTTATATTTTATATTTAGCTTCTTTATGCCACATCCTTTGGCTTGCTATAGCTAGCTCAGTAATTCTTAATGCCTTCTACTATTCACCTCAGACAGCATTATACAGCCACTAGGGAATTATTATCTATTTGGGAAATCAATAAACTGAAGCTCTATTAATAACAGACATTATAAGGGATATGCCAAAATGACGGTCATGTTGGTCTGTCTGAAAGCTGCCTTAACATAGAGAAAGCTGTCAGAAACCCATTAGAAATAAATCATTCTGACACCATCATTCTGCTTTTTTAATGGTGGGGTGTCAGCACCTCAATATTTCCCTGTGCTAATAGATTGGGGAGGGCCAGGGGGGAGGAGGGAATAAAGTTAACCATCACCAGCAAGAGACTTTCATAGCTTGAGTTTTGGTGTGACATAAAATGAAAGCAACAGTCCAACTTATTATCTCTTGCCCCAGGGTCACTGTTACAGACTAGTGATTCAAACACTCTGATTTGAGAGGCATTTGGAAGCATGTCTGCTTAGTTGCAGTGAAGGACTCTTGAAGAGATTCATATCAGAATAAAATTGAAAATTACTGAAAGAAATCACAGCAATTTAAATTAATTCTTATCCCTGGATGTTGTGTATTTGCTCACAAAACATGATAGTAGAGTATCATATTGCATCTTGGGTAGAGAAGCCGTCTCCGTCTGACCTTAGTAGCTGTATAACCTGATTTGAAAAAAACAGCTCCTCTCAATCTACATCTCCATTATCCGTTCCATGGGATGGCACAATTGAAGCGTTATGATTTGCTGGTCTGCTCTGAATATTACATGACTCTCACAGTGGTCAGCTGCAATCAAGGGTGTGGAATTTTTGAAAATAGCACTTAACAAGCAATCTAGGTCACCCTTTAGAATAAGTAGTATGGGTAAAGAGGAATGGAAGGAAATTAATTGTAAAATTTCCAAGCATTCTTGGGACTGTATTTCACAGCAGATGCCTGTAGCTTTTCAGATTTTCACTGCTCATTTTTTTCATTGGGTTCTGAGACTGAGTGATATCCTGTAATCCTGGTGGGAGATATCCTGTTAGTCAGCAGGATCTGTTTATTTAGCTTATTCTCAGACAGAGCATGTGCAGGGAAAAATATATTGTCATTCAGGCCCTTAGGTAACAGAAACACATGTGTTATTGTATAAAGCTGAATATCTGCTCCCCATTCCTATGGGAGAAAGATAGCCCTCTATAGGCCCTTCCAAGGAAGAAAGAGGTGGATACAACTTACCATGTATAACAATACTTAACCACCTACATATGGAGATCTGTTTTGCTGGGTAGATGTGTCTGCAGGTCGCTGTCCACAAGGCTTCACAATGTGAAAAGAGAAGACAAAGGTGGTTCAAATTTGTGCTTGAAAGTCTCAAGTAACTGTGCATCTCATAACTTGAGCCACTGTGCTCTCCTGAGCCCACATTTGCTTGAAATTATATCTGGAGATTTTAAAGACTGGGAGCAGTTTATAAGGTGCTTATTTGAAGATCTGAATGAACACGAGGTCTCAAATACTGTTTGGAGTTTGGAGGCTCCAGTAGGTTCTGGATTAAATGCAAAAAATAGTTTGTTTTTACTGTAAAATTTTGTGCAAAATTAACTGCTTTTATAATTCTAAAAGTAGACAAATGACAGCTTCAGTGATTACTTGCTATGAAATGTGAGAGGTGCTAGAAGCCCAGACTCAGTGAGACACAACACAATTGAAACAAAGGAAAAAATGAAACACTGGTGCCTATGTGCAGAAAACATGAAAATTCACATAGCCATTATCAATCATAGATGCTAGTGAATCATCAAGTGCAATAGTGGAAATATAACTCAAGTTCAGAAAAAAAGTTTTGATAAGTCATTCTGTGAAATGTGGACTTCTAGGGTGTTCAGCCTGCAAAGTTTTTGCTCTGCTCCCTAGGTGTTATCTTCTGTCTCCTGTTGCAGTACTGATGAGCAACACTTTCCAATTTGGATGTTGTGCTTTCTCTCCAGTTTTGAAGTTGCCATGTTAGACATGGTCTATTGCCTTGGAAGATAGACATGCATGTATTCTCAACCCCTGAAGTAGAGAAAACCTGTGTAATATTTTACAAAAGGGGGACAAATTTGCCTCTTATTGAAATAAGAAGCAGGAGTGGGGATGAGGAAGTTAATGATATGCAAGCTTACTTTTTGCATTCATATCTACCCTCCTCTGACTCACACATTTATGTGCTTTCCCTCAGCAGCAATAAATAATGCATTCTAGTATACTACAAAAGGAATTCTGTTTCTGGCAACAAGGATTTCCCCACAGCACATCCAAACACCCCAGGGCATAGCTGGGAAAGGTAGAACAAGAGCCAATCTGGCTGATTCTAGGTGAAAGAAAGCTGTAGCCTTAGATTTGCAAACATAAAGAATATGTGAGAAATCATGTCAGGAGTTATATAATGGTGTTTTCCATCAGGAAACAGATTTTGTTCTTATGCTTAGAGATATATCTTACTTTTTACAGAACTCCTTTAGGTATGAATGGGACTCCTCAAAGCAAAATGTGGCTTAGCTGAAGTAAGAGAGCACATTTTGTTATACGAGACTTGGAACCTTGAGAAAATCTGTTTTCAGTTGCTCCCTTTTTACTTCTGTTACTTAAAAAAAAAAAAAAAAAAGGTAGAATTATCATAGTACTCCTGCCCTTTAGAGTTTTACTACAGAAAAGAAAGCAGTGATCTATGCATTGCTTAGGAATGTTAACCCAGTTCTACTCCCAGGAGAGAGGTGCTGCTGGTGACATTTAGGCTGCAGTCTATAAGGAAATAGTTTTTGCAGAGGTAGAAAGCAAAAACAATTGAAAGTGGAACAAAGCAAAAAGAAAGAATATGAGCATCCTCACAGAAGAACACAATAAAAAGAAAAAATGGACATGATGAATGAGAGGCAAGCTGAGGCTGGACAGTAATGGCTAGAATGGCGAGTAAGCTGGATTTAGTGGGGTGTGAGCACTTGCAAGTGTCTGTATGTGGACATTGTTGTGATGGTATTAATGGTTTGGTTGTCTTAAACTTAAGTAACTGCCACAATTTTGGAGAATTAAAACAAAAGAAGTAGTAGACCTCTAGCTGATATTGCATTTGTGCAGTTTGTCATTCTTCAACATGAAACTGACATTTTGCAGTGTCTTACAGTTTATAGGGGAAGGTAGTAAGCTTTTTTATCCCACCTGACAGAGCTGGAAAATAAACAAGCCTTCAGACACACTACTCTGTTAAGTCTTCCATCACTGGTGTGTCTGCAACACCCTATTTTGTTTAATTCTAGAAAACCAGAAAATGCGATTTACTGACTATTATTTAAAACACCTACAACATAAGTATTTGCTTTTGAATCAAATCACTGAGAGTCTGCATGAAGTATGTTGATTAAAATGTATTAAACAAAGTCATTGAAAGCAAGGTATTTAAAAGAAATAACTGCTGTACAAAGGGTGATAACTCTAGAAAATGGTTGTCTGTGCAGGGAGATTTTGTCTATTTCTTCTCCTGATGATGTTAATATAAACATGTTAATATAAACATATACATGTTTATATTAACATGTATAAAACATATATATTAACATATATATAAACATATACATGTTAACATAAACATAAACATGATGTTAAAATAAACATATAAACAAAAATGTGTTTTGTTAAAACACATTTATTTTTATTAGGAAAAAGGTAGAAAAAGTGATTTGGAAGATAACGAATGTCAAAGACTCCACACTGGATGATACAAATGATACAAACTTAATTTGAGGAGCAGATGAGCTATCTGAGAACTAAAGAATCATTTGAGATAATTCTGTTGAAATCTGACAGAACCTTTTCTCCTGCAAATTGTTGTATTGTCATCAAAGTCCAACCAGCTCTTAGTTTTCAGGGTCACATCCTTCGCAGATGTAAATTGCTGCAGTTCCACTAGCACTGATAGGGCTAAGCTGATTCTGTGTTGCCATAAGACCTAGGACACTCCAGGTTGTTATGGAAGTAAACAGTGTTTCAGAGCCTGAAAACTGACTAGAAGTAGCCTTTAATATATAGTACACTTAAGAAAGCAATGAGAACCTTGGCACTAAAATGGAAATCTGAAAGTGAAATCAAACCTTCAAAAATTGAAAATTCTGAATTAAGTCTGCCTGGAGACTTTTTCATGGCTTTCTTGGCATATACATGTGATGTAAGACAAAGCATTGTGTTATTCCCTCCCATTTGCTTACTACTTCAGAACAAATGATAGTAAAAAAAAACTGGATTGCTCTGCTGCATTTTCTTCTTTTCCTCAGCAGACAGTGTGTGGTTTAAGCCTTGTTTTCCACACGTTGTTCGGATGCTCCCCGAAATACGGATTTATTCAATTTATCCTCATACTTGAGTGCTTCAGTGATAAGCAACCTGTTTATCTTCACAGTGTCCTTGAGAGGTGAGATGTTGTTACAGCCATTTCAGGAATGTCCGTCTCAGAGCATAGATCCACAGGCTTTTTTTTTTTTTTCTCTCTTTTCACAGAACTTTCACATTGTTTAGCAGCTTTAACTCTGTTTAACTTCAGTAAGTGATTGGCTTGATCCCAAAATGCAATACTGTGCATTAGAAAACCGGGAAGGCAGATGCAATGGTTGCTGTGAACCATCAGTTAAAATAACTTGGTTATGACTTGAGACTGTGTTCCCCTTCACTGGCTGTAACCATGGTGTTGCTTTCAAAAAGAAAAAATACCCTGTAAAAGTTAAACTGTATCCAGATGAGAAGTTAATATTTTATACAAGAGAGACCTAATGTCTGTGGTGGTGGGCACTGAGAGCTTTGTTACAGGAAACATTTAAAATGGGTATTGGACATAAAATTAATACCAATTCATACCCTGATTTTGGTTTTGTTTACCTCTCCTGTTATAAGAAATAGCTATATTGGATCCTTTTTAAATTAGCATATGGGATGAGTTGGTGAAGAACATGGTGTCCATCACTCTGCTGGGTTCCCAGAAACAGTGAGGGAGGGAAGGGTTTGCATACTCTGCTGGGTTCCCAGAAACAGTGAGGGAGGGAAGGGTTTGCTTATCATGGGGTGTGACCAAACTAGTGCTGGTTGATAAGTTGCCTAAGTTCAGGGCTCAAAGTCAGGCAAGACTTTCTTTCTGAAAGCTATCTTTAACTTTTCACTCAGAGCTTCCACTGCTGTCGGTTCACGTTGTCCTCCCAGGCACAGACAGATACATCTGTTGCAAGTCAACAGGGCTGCATCAGGAAAAGTAGGGGGGGGAAATATGTAATCTGCCACTTATTAACTCCTTATTATACTCTTACAACAGAGGTTTTTCAATAAGCAAACATAAAGGGAGAAGGGGTGAGAACTACTGTAGCAGATAAGATTACTCTAATTAAATTTAATTAATATACTCTTGCACTGCAGTATTTAAAATTCAGACTAATTTAATAAATACATTAATCATATTGGTTAAATGGAAATGAATAGGTAATTCAGTATGCCCAAATTATATACCTAAGATAGAGGAGACTGGGGAAAAATATGACATCTGTCAACATTTCTGTCCTCTCAAAAGTCCTCATGGTTAAGAATTACTTTTCTAGAGCAGGGTTACTCAACCATTTATTACTGAAGGACCACTTCACCTTTAGAAAACAATCCATAGATCTTCTCCCCAGTATTGTTTGGTAGCTGGAAGGGAAGGTAATTAATAGATCATTTAGCATTTAGGTATTATAGGATCTGTTTTGTACAAAAATGTAATGCGCTGTTACAATTAAGAATGATGTAGTTAAACCTCTGGATGATCTAAAAAAGCTTCAGAAACTATTAGATATTCTCAACTTTTCAATTGTATCTATTTTTCCTTTTTACTTTTTTCACTAGTTCATTCATGAGCTTCTTGGGAGGGAAATTAACTGATTTATGAATCCCTTTGAGCGATAACTGAAAGACTGGATAGTCTTTCAGTTGTTCTAGAGAGTTCATCTTTTGTTATTAGATTTGTATCTCATCCAAATATCGGATTTGTATCTCATCCAAATATCAGGTTATTGATCTCATCATCCATTGGAAAGAATGTGTACTAATGTGTGTGTTAACCCTGCATTCTAAACCAACCGAGATGTTTAGGTCTAGTTCTTCAGCTAATATAAATGACTAAATCATATTGTTTTAATGGTCTTTATAAAGTGAATTTGGTCCATTGGACAGTATCTTTTTGTTGAAAGTTGGTGACTGCCTATTGTATGTTCAATTTACATTCTGTTTTTCATCCTTCAATCCTGGCCATTGCACTATCCAAAACAGTGGACATTTTGGATGACTTTGTGCTTGTGCCTTTAAATTTCTTTCAAAGTAAAGCATTGTACATGCACAAAAGTCTCATCCATCTGTAGAATCAACATTTGGCCATGGTATCTACATTGGAAAGAGATTCCTAGAGCACAAAAAATCTGTACTGCAGTTTGGATGCACCATTTCGAGCCTTGATCACTAAATTAATGTTACCTCTTAACGAATGTTACCTCTGACAAATGAAATTTACATCTCCCATACTCCATTTCAGGGACTCATAGGCTGGGCACCATGTTTATATCCCCTGAAAAGCAAGTGCATGCCTCATCAGGTGATCTCAATAGAGAGAGAGGAACAAATGGGATGCAGGATTTGCATTTCTCTTGCCTGACAATGAAAAGGATAATAGGAAATCTCACTTCCACACTTTATAAAGCTTTCTGGCTTCCAGAATAGCTGAAAACGTAAGCCAAATTAGTTAATTGCAGATTTATGGGACCCTTTAAAGAATCAAAACACCTTCTTTTCTCAAATAACCCCCTTAGATCATTGCCAGGTATAGTCAGTACACTGTGAAAGTGCCTGTGGTTAAGACGCACTAGACAGAGGTATCTGACAGTGGTGTGACATGCCACAACAAAACCTGTAGCAGGAAAACCAACATCAGAGCTTTGCAAGATGAAGACTTGCAGCATGCTCTTGGATCCAGGAGTCAGAGTCAGGAAAGGGGACCAAGAACATTCTAGTTGTATTTTATATCTGTACAAAATCTATGAAGCAGCTGGGCTTCTGTTCCCTGTAGGATCAGAATTCCCACAGAGAACACAAAATGTTGTAGGTGAGTAATAATAAAATATGAAAATCAGGAAAAAATATTCTGTAATATAAACACACCTTCTATATATGTGTGTGCGTGTGTGTGTTTACGCATATAGTTACATGCATTATGGATGTCTCAAATATACCATTTTCCTTGAAATATTTTCTGGTGTCAAAGTTATTTTTCAATATGTATTTAGAATTTTACTTTAAAATGTAGATCAAGATAATTTTTTTTAAAGAGTATTTTCATATTAAAGAGATCCCACATATGGTTCTTTATGAATGTGTGGCAATTTTTCTTTCTTCTATCCCCTGTGTTTTGACAGTATCCATTAGAAAATCCATGCATTTAAATTCAGCCTCCCAGGTTATCTGGCTGTGCTGAGGACTTCAGGATCAATTCCATGAAGCTGGATTAATAGCTTTGGTTGTTCTCTATGGTTGCAAGTTGTACTAATACTTTGTAAAATCAGGCTAACTACATTATAATGGCTCTTAAGTGACACCATTTTATTGCGGCATTTGTAGCAAGACCCCAGTTCTTCAATAAAGATTTCATTCTTAGGCTCCCCAGCAACCAGAAAACTATTTTTTTAAATGCCTTTTCTAAGTGTATGTTTCTGCATGTGTTCTCTCTCTTCTTGATGCAGTCCAAATTTTGAATATAACATATGAAATCACAAAGTTGGTGGTGGGTGCTGGGCTGGTTCAGCCTGAGAAAGCAGAGGGGAAAGGGAGAACTCTCTACTCTGCAACTGCCTAGTCAGAGGCAACAAAGACAGAGACAAACTCTTCTCGGAGGTGCATGATGATGGGACAAAGAAATTCTCAATAGACACGAGTTAAAAAAATATTTATCAAGGGAGTGGTCAAACTTTTGACTGCCCAGAGAAACACTTGAATCTCCATCATTGGAGGTACTCAAAACCCGACAGGACAAAGCAATAAGTAATCTATTAAAAGACAGGGATTTGGACTAGATGAACTGCAGAGGTCCTCTCCAATCCATGCAAATCTTTGATTCATGATATATTCATTTTACTCTACCTTATCCTCCAACTTTCTTAGGAAAAGACTCAGGAATACCCCCTTATTTGTAATTTTTAACTTGCATAATGTTCTTGTATCAACATCTGTTTTATATTAATATTTCCAAGACGATATATTTTTTTCAGTTCCCCCTGTATTTTACTTTACAAATATTATTACAGCTGAAATTAGCTCATAAGCAAGCTTCATTTCAATGAAAAATTCTGACGCAGATTTGGATCTGAAATTAGAGAGAAAATTTTTATTTGGAGAATTTGTGAGTCCAGAAGTAAGCTTTCTAGAAAAAAAAAAAATAATATATCTGGGTCTATAATTATTTTTTTTCTTGTGATCAACTTATTTTGAGCAAAGGAGCAGAAATCTGCCATCTTCTCCTGATGTTAAATAAAAGAAATTGAATTAAAAATAACTGATACTTCTCCCTTTGTAACTCTTTGTATTCCCAATATCTTTTGGATCTCTAGTGCAGCCTACTTTCTTAAGAAATACGTAGCAAAGATAGATCAGTCAGATGTCCAGGTTTTCTCCTTCCGAAGTCATCTTCTCTTCAGAGTAGAGATGACTAGTAGGTCATAGCAGACTTCAGTTTCATAAAAGGAGTATAGACTTTGCTTCATCTCCATATATCTTATAACTAGATGCTACAAGAAGGTACAATAATCTGTTATGGAATCACTTGTTTTAAAACCATGCTGGATAGCAAAGGAAAATTTTATTCTCTCAGGATGATATTTTGAAATGAATCAGAATGGCCTTAAACACAGCATGAAAGAAACATACATCAGAGTTAGGGGTTAATTCTAAAAAATGCCCTAAAAGGAAAATGACTTTCAGAAATCAGTGCAGACATAGGTTTACAGATACAGGTTTTTGCAATAAGGGTGTATTCCACATTTTGCTTAGACTAGGATCAGGTCAAGACCCTGAGATTTATGATGTATTATTTAATACATAATGTTATTCATTTATGTTAATATCAGAAATAAATTCATCATCTTGTGTCTTTGGATAACATATTATGTATTTGGCTAATTTTTCCATTTATTTGCTGTGAAACATATAATTGTTTGAGATGTCTCCCTTCAAAATTGGAAGCCAGTAATTGTGGGGGAGCTGGTTTGTACTGTATTAAATACAACTTCAACAGTGAAATGTTCTCTGTGAAACAGGCTATTGAGACTTTCATTTAGGAATGTTCTTTTTCTTTTCATAAATGATGCATTCAATGTCCTCTGTTTATTACACATCAAATTTCATTCCTCATATAACACAGATCTATGAAAGATATCACGGCTATTTACCACACTAGAAAGGTACCCACTAATTATCTTTATTAAGGATTTTGTAAAGGTTTCTGTTTTAATATTGTATTAAAGAAATTTAAAATTGACTTCTGCTCCTCAGAACCTACAATTTGTATTGATAGCTGAACGCTGCTAGCCTGACTATTAAAAAGTAAAAAGATTTTTAAATAACTTATTCTGGGACTATAACTATTTTGTTATCTGGTTAAAAAGGAAAACCATTTGGTTTGGTCCTTTATCCTGTTATTCCCCTAGTTTAAGGTTGGTGGGATTTTGATTTGTTTTGTTTTTTCCTTTTTAATCTGATAGAAGACATTTTTTTTAAGAATCATCAGGCTTCAGTTTTTTTGAGGTAGATGCCAAACATCATTAAAATAATCATAACATTCTTGGATAACATCACAGAATCACAGAATCTTCTAGGTTGGAAGGGACCTTAAAGATCATCTTGTCCAACCGTCAACCTAACTGAC
>JAOQGL010000019.1:67577216-67592848 GCA_027564165.1 Gallinago nigripennis
TTTTTTTAATTGGTTGGACTAGATGATCTTAAAAGGTCCCTTCCAACCTAGGTGATTCTGTGATTCTATGATTCTGTAATTTTCTGGATTATTCATCTACATCACTCGTCCTTCTTTCTTCGTCTAACATCATTGTTATTGCTGTACATACTAGAAATACATGGAAGAAACTAAAGCACCCTCAGATTTACAAAAGAACTGGTGACTACTGAAATGCAGTACCAGTTGGCAGAATGATAAATAGGCCATGTTTTTAGGAAAACTTTTTTTTAGATTAAAGTTTTTAGGAAAACTTGTTGATCTTTAATAATGTCAGGTTGTCGTTGCTGACAATGTGGATGGTAAAAAAAACTTTATGGAATCTGAAGTTGGACATTAGAAGTATCCCATTTTAGGATGATACAGCTGATTTCCAGTCTCACAGTAGGCACAGTTGCTTGAATAAATGTTTATAGATACAGCCTACAAATGTTAAATGGATCTTAGAAGCCAATATATACAGATATACTCAGGTCACAGACAGCTACTTTTTGATCAGACTGAAAGACAAACACTTGGGCTGGAAATTCAAGAGTGTTAAAGAGCAGCTGTTTCAAATCCTAAAATAGCAAGTTGACTGAAAAAGTAAATAGAGCTGTAAGAATGAAAGGCCCTGAAGGATCTGAAGAAAAGGATCTGAAAGATCCTTTAAGGATCTAAAGAAATACCTAAATGGCAAGGGATATCAGTATAGTTTTTCAGTGGCTCCTGTGTTGCCTCTTTAGGACTTTCCTGCTCTTTGTCACCTGGAATAGGGAGTTTCTACCAAGAAGAAGGAGACAAAAAAAAGAGTGCAAGCTTCAGAGGCTCACCAGAAATGGGATTTTTTTCTGTGACCAAGTGAAAAGCTAGACTATTCCCACACATAAAGCACTTTTCACAATTCAATTTTGCCAGTAATTTTCCACATCTTTATTATGTTTTCCTCTCAGAAAGTTGTTGTTAAATTGTCTATTTTCTACCCAAGTGCCCTTTGTTTTCCAAGGCTTAGTTCTTGCTTGCTGCATTCCTACTTGACCCCAAATATATATAAGACAACTGCTGATTTTTTGGTTGTTTTTTTATCTTCTTGCTATGGCTTTGAGTATTAGTCCTGCAAACTTGAGTGTAATTCAAATTTCAACTAAATTGTCCTTCTGCAGTTAAAATTCTGTGTTTAGATACTGTACTTATATAGGAGCTCTAAATTTGCTGTTATTATCTTCCTTTTCTTTTGCCTGTGTGATATGTTCTGCTTTTCATTTTTCAAGAAATATTTTCCATTGGTGGTGTCTCAAAGCACTTCCCTGCTCGAGTCTATTTGGTGACAATCAGACCGAGGATAAACAAGAGTACATAATTCATCCTTTGAGGAGAATATTACTCCTCAAAACCAGGATGATCCAAACAAATATTTTTTTGAAAAAGTTTAAAAAAAACCCACAAAAACCTGTGCAACAAAACCAAACCTTCTTTATTGTTTCTCAGTTAATGATTTGCATTAAAACAATTACAGTTTTGTCTTTTCTTAGATTTAATTATGAAAGCTGTGCACTTAAGGATGTTGCATGTGTTGCCTATCCTTGTAAGTGAAGAAGAGGGCAAAGTGGATTAAATTTTTCACTTCAAATTTTGTATGATTTAAATGATTGTCCAGATTCTCCACTGCTTGATCTCCTGGCATGTATTCACACTTCCTCTTCTGACAAGATAACACTTTAAATATTCAGAGATGTGCACCTTCGATCTGCAGATAACAAAACAATGATGTCCTAGAGCTTGGAATAAATAGCAAAGGTGGTTTTTCTTGATTCATTTACATTGCCTATACCTCTAGTGAAAATTTTGCTTCGAAACAGGAATGTGTGTTATGTATCCATTTGTCTACCAGGTAATCTTATTGATGCATAACTGCTACCAGTGGAGAAAACAAAGGTGAGGTTATTTCAATTTTATGAGGAAAAGGGTCCCTGTAAGAATGAAAACAAAAGTACAAAATTTGAAAATTTGTTCTTCACTTATTTTATCAGAGAATGTGATGAAAAATAATTGATACAGGATACCAGACTGGATTTGATAAAATACCGCTTTCTCCCTGGGACATAGTCACATTGACTTTAGACAGCATTCCTTATTACTCAACAACAAACAGTAGTTTTCTTCAATATGGTTATGGCCTCAGCATTCACACATCATGCTATTGTGCGTGCACGTGCGCACACGCACACACACACACACACACACACACTTATGCTTGGGTGAGCTTTCTCCTTCTTCAGGCTTGACCCAAGGCTTTACACAGCAGAGTCTCAGGTGTTGAATTTTATAAAACAATTAGTTTAATTGAAAGGTATAGCAACAAGAACAGCCTGGGCTGTGTGCCTCCAAAGAGAGGGACCCTGAACAAAGAAATCCCTGGGCAATTATGCCCTTGTGATGTATACAGCTGCCCATTACGCGGTCTTAATGCACTGTCCACGCATCTCTTAGTCCAATGGTGATTTTTGGCCTAGGGCACTCTAACATCTTATTGGATTCTTTTCTCTGTCCAGGTAGGCAGGCTCTTATCTTGTTGATTTGCAGTTTCAGACTGTATTCCCATGAACATATTTTATCACTATCTGTTCTTAAACACCTCTTATACCCTATATAGAACAGGGGTCAGACCATTACTATTCATCCACCTTGTCTGTTAAGCTGAATGTACCTGAGAAATGGATACAGGCCATGCAGATGTTGCTTGCATAACCTCCCACCACTTGCACAGAACTGATAACTAAGAGAAAACCAACAATATCTAACGTCCTGGTCATTTTTAACCTTTGATTTGTGGTACTTATCAGAAGGACAATGTTTCTAGTACAGGGCATAAGAAACCATGGAAATAAAGCAGCCACAGACTTCCTTTGGAATAACATAGCTACCACCCAACTCATGAATGCCAAGCCCATGCATCCTTTTGGCTTTTCTTTTTACTGTCCAGTTGTGTCCATTAGTACTGCTGAGAGATATGGATTTGTGCTGTTGTTTTATCAACTCCTTCACCGAAATTGGAAAGTTGCTATTAGTAACACCAATAGTTGCTAAGCTGTCTGTATGGCCTGCACCCAAGCAGCTCAGTTTGTCTCCTTCCACAGGCCTTGGTATAGACTATAATTCAGTGTAGTTGTGGGAGTGTTTCTGAGAAAGACTTAACTGCTATATCTGTATGGCAAGCTTTGGTCCCAAAGCAAACGATCCTTCCATTTCTAAGTGCTTGGTTCCCTCCAGCCATCGCAGGCCTTTATTTCTGTTTGCGTCTTTCATCTGAAAATACTTTCAGTCTTTTTAAATATTGCTTTCTTATAGATTTAGTATATCTTAATTTAAAGCTTTGCAAAGTCAGTTTTATTAACATAGAAAATTGTTACTGCTCACAAGACAACTTGTAAGGCAGACTAATGAAAAGATATTTTACCATCTCTTGCTGTCTTGTCAGGAACCTATTGCTTAGCTACAAAACTGTAGCAATTGTACCTCAACCTTGTCCTGATGGCTGACGAAGTCCTCTCAGTTTCATTTGTTTCCATTGATTGAGACACTGGATTTGAGCACTATTTTGTCTTTGTTATAGTACTGAATCAGCACCCTGTGTTTTGGGTTCTCAATTAAGAGGGTTTCAAACAGACATAAAAAGATGAACAGACAAACAAAACTGTGACTTACTCTGTTCAAACTGAACAGTATCTGAACTGCTATCTTTGGAGAACACATGGCTTTGGTTTGGAAGTACAGACGCAGCTTTTCAGTCTTCAAATGTTAGAGGTAATACATTGTGCACATTTGATTAACTTCCAGTAGCCAAAATATTTTTCCTATTGAAATTCCTTCAATATGGGAAATTTCCCCTATATGGAATAAAAGACCTTGCTTGTCTCCTATAGTTTTCAGCTCCTGTTTCACAGCATATCTTTCCGATCCAAAGTTTCTGAAATATTTAACTCTTGTGTTCGGTTATGAACTATATAACACCACTTGTTGAAGACAAATTTCTCCCACATGGGAAATCATACATAGACAAAGATACAGATTTTCTTTTGAAGGAAACAAATTCAAACCCATAACAAGCCTGAGTAGGTTGTTTAGGTTGTTTTGTTTTGTTTTGTTTTCAGAACTGGTAGAATTATTTTTTTTTTTCTTTTTTTTCCTTCCAGAGATTTTTGAATTGTAACTTTTTCTCTTCTGCTCATGTTTTGGGAGGCAGTGGGATGTTCTGAAATTTCAAGTATCTCTGAAAAATGGACAATATCTTCAATTTCCAAGTTTCTTTATTTTTCATTTCTCAACATAGTGAAACCCAATGCAAGCTAAAGCAGCATTAATTAGGCTTCAGAGGAATACATGAAAATGCCAGATGTCAAATTAGAAATATTAGCAAAGCTATTGCATTCACAAACACAAGTAAGAATAGCTCTTAGCATAAAATACTTTGTGTTTAACTCACTGAGAGGAATTGCAGAAATGGAAGGTTTTTCTTAGTTAAAGATATTCCTTGGAGGACTGATTCTGTTTGTGAAGGCTAGAAATCTTTCCAGAAGTCCCAAGGGCAAATAGCTATTTAATTCTTGTTGAGTATTAAAATTATTTTTGCTGTATGCTTCTAAAACGTTCTGCTGCTAACAATGAAGTGAAATTAAAAGACCTGCAGGTAATGCAAAATTCAGGCAAAGTCTAAACCTAGTTTGACACAAGCATGTTGAACTCCAAAAGGGCATTGAAACTGTGCCTTTTTACACAATATTCATGCTTAATACATAAAATCTGCCTTACTTCTCTGTTTTCAAGGATCTGCAAATACTTTGCCATTACTTTATCCGCCCATGATTTCATATGTAGACAGGACCTTAGTGCTCTAGGCAGAACTTCAATAGGTTTTTGTCCAATTTGGGACAAAATTTTATCTGTCTGACATGCAGCGGGTAACAGATCTAATTCTGCTGCCATTTACATAGATAAAGTACTGCACAGATCAGTACAGACCCAGAATTCTGTTTACTCCAGAAAAGCTTTGTTGTTTCAAGGTGATTGGTGAGTTAGGGTGGTCCCCTTCTAGTCTTAGTCAGGAGACCTCTGTGAGTTGAGCCCACCCATAGACCTGCTTCTGCAAATAAGATGCCTACACAGGTAAATATTTGTGCAGTCTAAAGATGAGGTGTGCCCTTGCAGCATAAAACAAACACAGGAAGACTAAAAAACAATACCTTTCATAAAATGTAATGTTACCACAGATTTGAATTAACAAAAATATGCCCTGCTTAGGTGATAATGATCTGTGTTTGACCTTCACTAAATACAAAGTAAGGATCTGAAATGCAATTTCTGAATGTGAATACCCAGACTATTAAATCAGAATTGCACATTCACAGAATGGTTGAGGTTTCAGACAACTCTGGACATTTTATAGTACATCCCACTGCTGAAGCAGGGTCACTGTGATCAGGTGGTCCAGGAACATGTCCAGACAGCTTGTGATTATCTTCAGGCATGCAGACTCCACAATATCTCTGGGCAACCTGTGCCAGTGCTCAGTCACTCTCACAGTGAGAAAAATGCTTCCTGATGGCCAGAGGGAACCTTCCCAGGATTTGTGCCCATTGCCTCTTGCCCTGTATCTAGACACCAGTGGAACACACAATGGCTCTGCCTTCTTTGCTCCCATTCACAAGATATGTGTATATATGGACAACATTCCCCTCAAACCTTCTCTTCTGCAGGCTGAACAGTCCTAAATCTCTCAGCCTTTCCTCATATGGAAGATGCTCCTATCCCATCGTCATTGTCACGGCCATGCACAGGGTAGAAGGAAGGATCACCTCCCTCAACCTGCTGGTAACACCCCTCCTAGTGCAGCCCAAGATGTTGTTAGCCTTCTTTGCTGCAAGGGCACATTGATGTGTCATGTTCAATTTGGTGTCTTCCAGGACCTCAAGTCCTTTTCTTCAAAGCTGCTTTCCATCTGTTCTGCCACAGTCTGATCTGGTACCTGGAGTTATTCGTCCCCAAGTGCAAGATTTTACCTTTCCATTTATTGAACTTCAAGAGACTCCTGCCGGTTGATTTCTCTAGCATGTTAAGGTCCATCTGATTAACAGCATACCCATCTGACCTACCAATCGGTCTGATTGATTTGTATCATCAGTGAAGTTGCTGAGGGTACACTGTCACCAATCCTCCACATGAGTCATGAAGAAGTTAGATGGTATTGGCCCCAGTATCCTCCACTGGGAGACATCACTAATGCTTAGCCTTGAGATGGGTTTTGTACTATTGATCTCCCTTTGAGCTCACAGTTCATTCAGTTTCCAAGCCGCCTCTGTGTCCCATACTTCATCAGCTTGTAAAAAAGCTAAAGTAAAGAAGAATACTAGGAAGAATTTTTTACAGCAATGGACCTTCTTTAGGATTCCTTCTTACTGAAATCTATTTTAGCAAGAAATCAGTAACTGGTATACCAATTAACAAGTTAATACATATAAAATATGTAAATCAGCTTTTGGAAGCTTTTTTTTTTTTTTTGGCATTCTGAGGGTTCATAGTTCTTAGCTAGAATTGTTCAGTGTAATGAAGAATTTTTAAAGCCATGTGTCTCGCCCTTGACATTTATCTGTTTTGAAGAATATATAGGGTGTTTCCAGTGCAACCAACAGACTCCAAGTAAAGTGTTCTCCACCAAATACTGCATTTTGCTAAGCCAGTTGTATTGCATTAACTTACATGATTGACCTTTACAACTGATAACAACAGAGCTTGGAATATAAGCTCTACATTGATAGGCACTTTATGGAAGTTTTGTATATAATTTAAAAGGGAATACACTGTCTAATGCACTGAAGTCCTTTGTATGTTATGGGGGATGAGACATTAATATGTTTGAATAGAAATACAAATTCCTGTCATTACCACACATTTCATGGGGGTTATTGTTATTTAATTATTTTGCAAGAATAAAGTGATAGAAATTTTCAGTGTGGTGTTATTTAATCTGTTGTATAAAGACTGGACAAGTGTTTGTATTCTAAAATTTAGATGTACAATTATTTTTATCTCAAGTATTTACTGGGTTGAGACTGATTTTCTCACATTCATTTTCTCTGGCTGAAATACTTTTTCTGAACAAAGTCAATATGACCTTGTCAGTTGAGAAGAACATAGTATTCAGCTTAAAATCTTTTAGATTTAGTTTGCCCTGAAATTAAATTACATATTGCACAAGAGAGTGTTGTTCTCACACATATTATGGAGCAAAATTTGGGAGCATCAGCAATGACTTTTGTTTAAACTATGAATTTGCAAATGTATTTTTCTCTTTGTTATGATGATCACTAATGCTACCATATGGGGCTTTACTTCATGGCTCATTTCTTATTTTTCTCAGAAACCGGGATCTAAAGTTGCATGAAAAAATTACTTAGGGGTTATAATTTGGAAAAAAAAAAATCTAGCCCTCAGGTTGTTAATAAAGATAGAAAATACTGAAATCATGAATTTGTAGGTTCTAGTGGGAAGATCATTTTGAAATATAGGAAAACAACATTGGTCTTTAATATAGTTATAAATTTAAATCAAAATGTATAGTACTGGGTCATTTGATTCAAATTTTTATGTGCTTGAAAATTACAATGTTAATTTTTTCTAGAAACATTTTAAAAATTCCATTTCTATGTGCTATCATTTCACTGAACAAGCTGTGTATTTGTTCAAAAAGAGGAGGGACACCTTATATAACATGCCCTTATGTTTGATGCAAAATTTAGAATAGTTTTGTGGAACTAGGGCTCAGAATTCCTGGTTATCTTTCATAATGAAACTAGATTATATCAATATGATTTTCAAAAGGTTCTGTGATAGAACAATGTAACAAATAGCTTTTTACCTAATGTACCCCCTTGTCAGACTTTATTATCAACAGATAATAAAGATTATCCAGATTCCATTAATTTGTGTCTATAAACCAAGATCTGGATGTTGTAAATTTGTTTTGGTAGTTGACTTGGCCAGATTCAAAATTATATGACAAAAGTTCGGTTCTCTACCTATACTAAAAAAATGCTAGTATACGTTGCATATACTAAAATTTTCCATTTTCTGCCTGGCACTGACAGCTTTAAATCTGGATGGAAGATGATAGGAAATAATTTACAAAAGCAGGTGACAGCAGTTAATGTCATATCCTGAAAAAAAGAAAGTATCTTTGCTTCACTGTGTTTTTTTTTTCTAAAGTTTTGACCTTCAATATTGTTTGAGAATGTGGCCTAGCACTTCAGGAAGTGGGAAGTTTCGCACTGTTGTGGGAATTGGATTGATCACTTAACTGGACAGCAGCAAATATGCATGGATGTCTGGAGTTGTCATAATCTAGAATATATTATTTTTTGTTTTGTTTTGTTGCAGAACTAAATCAATGCTTAATTAATGCTTGCTCCAGATTCTAACAAAGTTAATACAGCAGTGCCATTGACTTCAGTTATTTTTGAATGATAGTTTTCGCACCAAATTAATCATACAACCACACAAGGTGACTATGAATCTACCTTAGATCAAGGTCCACTCTTTAGTGGCTAGAACAGCTGCTGCTTGGAGTGAAGCAGTAATTTCAGGTTTTAAGTAGCCAAGCACAAAGATCAGCTAATATTTACTAATTTTTCTTCTGAAGTGATCCGCTAAAATGAATATTTTACCTTAAAAAAGACAGTGTCTTCAGTCCAGAGAAAGAATTCTATTAAGTAACAGTTCTTCTGTTTGCTGTCACCATACCCCACCAAGCTCCCAGAATTTTCTAAAAGATTTCTTGTAATTTTTGTGAAGCTGAACCTAGGTCTAGTCAACCAGTAATTATCTCATACAGAAAGAGTCAGTTTCATTTCCAGTGCAATTAGTGAATGACATGAAGAGTGTCTGCAGTTTCTCCTAATGCAAAGGAGTTCAGGCTACACATTTGATCAGTTTTAGCCTTCCTTTGCCTCTGGCTCTGTGGAGCTGAGGGGATTAATTGACCATGAAAGGAAGGAGGTGACACACCAGAAAATGACAAGAGTTACACTATTTCTTGTGTCCTGCCTCCTGGCAAATGTCCGTCAGGATAAGTAAATATGTGTCGCTCCTGCTAGACCATAAAATATTCAGTTGGAAGGGTTTAGTCTCTAAATCAACGTAGCCTGTCTTTACTATCTTGAAGGTAAGAAAAAAGCCCCATTTAAAACAAGATCAGCAGCCAGAACTGAGGGCTATGGTGACGATACTGTTTCAACATTTCAAATTTCATACAGAAATTCACTGCCATCTGCCCACCTGCTCAAGAAGAAGTATGAGCATTTACCTGATGAACATACACACACAAAAATAAAAAGTACATCTAAAACACATGTCAAAAGCTGAGTTCTTAGATGACTAGAAGTACAAATTTCTCTTTAATGCAACTGCGGGTAGACTGACAGTTCTGTGAAATGAAATTCTCTCTTTACAAGTTAAAACATAAAAGTTAGTGATACAGGCATTCATTATGTTGTTTTGCCATGGCACTTCAAATAAATTCAGGAAAGCTCATTTGGAAGGAGATGTTAATTAGTATAGTATAGATTTTCACTGAATTTGTGTGATTAGGACAGATAATCTAGCTCTTATTAAACACAAAACTCTAAAACTGTCTCTGCTATGGAAGTGGTATTTCAGTAAACATCAGACTAAAATCAGTTACCTGTTCTTGAAGACAAGTGTCTGTAATTTTCCCCAAACTCCTATGCTACATAAAATTTTATATAGCTTTGAATATTTGCACTTTCACATTTATGTCCTCTTCATTCTTTGTACATTTTAGACACATGATTTACAACAAGTGTTGTAAATGTCCTTCTGATACTCTGCTGATCAATCCATTAACATTTTTGAGAAAAAAATGTAAGTAAGGGAAAAAATCAAGAAAATCTAAAAAATTCAAATTTCAATATGGTGCAACCTTAGTCTGTAGTGACTTTGAAGAAGTTCTTCTTGCACTCTTCTTGCATACCTCCTAAACTTGACAGCTGGAGATAGGATTTCACTGCAGTGTGTGTGTGTGAAAGGTGATAGTTAAAAGATGGACTAGAGAGACATGTACTGTGTCATTGATTCAATGAAAGAGTAACTTAGATGACTAAGTCCAGGTCTCAAGACATGGATGCCATGGGTGAAGGGGGAGAGAAAGTATTGTTTTACTTAATATAATTCAAAAGTTGATCAATTGCATTTCAAATAAAATAAAATATTTTATTTTGTGTTAATCCGTGGGCCTCTTGCTATGCAAAGAAGGCTTAACCAATGGCTGCTGCCAAAAATAATCATATTTGCAGGAGCAGAATACAGCATTGAAAATTTAATGAATGGCAAAACTTTTACAACACTTTTCTAAAAGCTGAAAAAAATGTTCAATGACAATGTCCCTTTTGTTCATTCTCTGAAGGGGAAATCCTGTAGAGAGAAGCTAAATCCCAAGAATATGAATTTATGATAGAAAAGACAGAGTTTTTTTAATTTTAGACAGATAGCACAGTAAAAAGAAAATGTATTATTATTCATTCTTAGAGAAATCATGTGAAGGAAAAATGTCTGGTTTTATTCTACTTATGGGCCTTTTGGCTAGATTCACTCAACTGTATCAATTAGTGTCAAATCAAGACCACAAACTCAATGGAGTGGTCAGATTAAGCTCAAATTTAGGGATTCCACCTCTAACATCAGTACCTTGAGACTCAGGCCTGACCCTTGTCTACCTATGGTGTGTTTCCTGGTTGCACCCATGGAAGAGGAGACAAGGAGAAAGTGGCACAAGGGCACTGTGCAGTACACCGTGCAAAAGTATCTTCACTAGCACAGTGAAAGCATGTGTCAGCTGGCTCCACAAGATCCAAATGGCTTCTCCTGTACATTGTTCCTGAGACCCATATTGGTCTTCCCATCTGCAAGTTCCTAGTACTCTCCTCAGTCATCAGATGTTTCTGAAACATTTCCTTCATGATTGTAGAAAAGAACCTGAGAAATTTCCTGAGAGAAATAGAGATATTACACGGTAATGTTGTCAGTTAGGAGTGATGGAAACTTTCAGCATAAGAAATTGCCCTCCAATTCTGAGATGATCCTTAAGGTTCTGTTCTGTTCTTACCAGAGACTGGAAAAAAAACCTTTGTGTGAAGGTATTAGATTTTCTTAGAGTAAAAGTTTTAAGATTTCTAGTTTGAAATGTAACTGCTTCCTCAAATGTGGAGTCTATTAATACAAGTTAATGCTTTGTGTCTTATGAGGGTGTCATGTATGTGTGACAAACATAAGCTGTGTGAATGTACTGATTCTGCTCATAGTTTTAGTCAGGAACAAAGTATTCTGTATACTTTGTTGATCCTGAAACCTGTCCTGAAAAAAATTAAAATATGGAAATAAAGGATGATTAAAGCCTAGGACCACAGTAATTGGTTGCTTAGAGCAAACTTAATAGTGTAAAGTCAAATTCCAAATGACCCATTGTTTAAAGCAACGAGGTCTTCCAGGATGTTAGGTGTGATGCCTACTTCTCATGCTAATCACTGTGGGGAAATAAATCCTAAGACAATGGAAATATTCTTCATTTTACACAAAAGGTGCAAAAGCCTCGCGTAAGGCAGGCAACATGCAACAGGTATGTCAAACTGATTTTTTACAAAAGTCTGAAATGTCTTACTGTGCTGAAATTTGGTGACAAGAATGTTAATGATACTGAGAAACCCAGATACTCTGATGGTGTGGACTATTGGAACAGTTGGAATATTTGGATTACAATGGTTTTTGGGGAAAAAGAAAGTATTGCACAATAAATACGTTCCTTCTAGCTGAACGGATTATGTCAGTGTTTATGAAAACCCTTCCATTTGTTCTCCAAACATTGTGCCCCAAATCAAAAATGGTCTGCAAGCTGAAGGAGTGAAGAACTGTTAAGAGCATGAGGATTAAGGTAGTTCTGTAATTTTGGTATGAGTTCTATAAGAGCATTCCAAGGGGACACCTGGTGCCAAGAAACTGAGTGACATGCAAACAAAATTGTCCAGTGTTTTGGATTAATGTTATGTGTTTCTGAGGGACTACTACATTGATTAGCAGGACCTTTTTCTGGCAAAGGGTATATCTATTACCTGCTCAGTAAGATATGCTTCTGTTGTTTGCAATTCTGCAAAGCTGTAATCTGTTGCTATTGTAGCTTCTTAGAAAAAGCAATAAATTTACTCATCTGAATTCAGCAGATATTTAGATCGTCACAGGTTAGGATTTCATTGTCAGCAAGGAACATCTGATATACTGCCTCTATTAAGACATTAAGGAGACACTTTCCATCCCTCTTAACAGTTATACCATATTTTACAATATTCTTGGAAAAAAAGCACTTCCAAGACCCAAATTCTGTGAACTCATCAGAAAATTAATGTAAACCTTCTGCTGTTGCTTCTAATTTGCAAATAATCAAGTTTTGTGGTGTTGTGGTGGTATTTTCTTTTTGATTATTTTGTTATTTTGTTATTTTGTTAGTTAGTTTTCTCTTTTGTGAATAAATCCCTTTATGTAGCCAATACCTAATATGGGATTTTAAGGTGGGATTTGAAGGAGTACAGTGAATTGTTGACTTTCCTGAATAAGCTTGATTTTAGCCACTTTAACTTTTCTAGCTTTCACCATTTGTTTGGTGACTTTCTGAATTTGATTTATATGTACAGAAATGCTATATGGAAATAATAGAATTAATGTAAAAAGATACATAAATGCTTTCTAACTGGTGCAAATCTATACAGAATGCACTTGACCTACTTAATCTTGAACTGGAAAAGATATAAATAAATAACGTAAGGTCTTAGTCTGAACAGGCATGAAGTCTTGTAGGAAAAATACAAATAAAGCTATTGTAATGTTCTACTCAGCCATCTTCAACTGTGAACCTTAAGACCTTTAAAACCTGGAAGATATACTAAAAGAAATGCCAGATACAATAGTATAACCTTTTCCAAATTCTTTCTTCCAGTTCACCAAAATATTTTTTCCTTTCCAGTCCCAAAGCCCCCAGCACTGACAATCTTTCCCTGAATACTACTATGCAAAAATAAGAAACTTATATGCTTACCTGCCTGGTTGAGAAGAGTGGAAAATAGCTAACTAAGTGATCTCTGCATAATTAATATTAAGAAAACCCAGGAGCAGGGAAACAAAAGTCCTATTATAATAAGACTGATAGTGGTTCCTGTGATACAGGGTCCAGCTGATATTCTACCGAAGCAAAGTATAAAACTGTGACATCTTAATAGGATGACCTAGTTTCGGGGTGGTCACTTTCATTTGCCAGTCACATATCAAAAAAGCTTAGAAATAGCAAAGTTCATATCACTTTGGAAAATAAGGCTTAAAAATACGTGACATAAACTTCAAATCTGTGGTGGTGTAAAAATATACAAAGACCACATAATTTGAAATGTATATTAAATGAATAAATTACATTGGTAGACAATGCAATCAACAAAACTCATAGGACATATATTATGAGATCATTGATTCTCCACAGAGCCTCCTCTGATTCATTTGCATGCTTGTCTTTTCAGCAAGCTTTTACTTTAGAGGTCCAGGCTCATAGCAATAATGACTTGTATTATTAAAGAATAAAGCTAAAAGATCCTTGTTTTGTTGGTTTTATTTGTTGGTTTTGTTTGGTTGGGTTTTTTGGCTCTTTTTTTTTTTTTTTTTTAATTCACTAAGTAAGATTTTAATTTTAAATGTATTTGAAGTGTTTTAAGGAACCTATTGAATATTAATTAATATTTATTAACTGTGTGGGTTCTTTTCTTCAGATTCCTTCACATTTCCCTTTCTAATTTTGAAATCAGACTATTGCTGATGTTAACAAAACTCTGTTCAGTAGCTTTTGAGGTTTTTTGGGGAACAGTTCATATCTTTTCTACAATACAGTGTAATTTTAATACAGATATATATCACAGTTATATTTGGAACAAGTATGTTTTATATTCCCAAATACTCTGACATTGAAATAAGGTTGTTCTGTTCACTACAGGTACCTGTTCACTACAGGTACAAAAGACACCTGAAAGACATACTTTGAAAGACAAATAACTTATACTCCATGTTAGGCCGAAAATGCTAGCTGAGTAGAGAAAGAAACTATACAGGGGAAAATTTTACATTGGAGAAAAATAAAATAAAACACTTTCCTGAAGGTTTAGTAAAGAGCAGATAGCACAGCTTCACATGACAAAGGGTCAAGCTATAGAGAAGAAACTGTCAGTGCTGTGACAAGAAAGCAAATGAGGTCCCAGAATTTCTTAGTTACCTGCCCCAGGGTTTTTGAACACCCAGCCAATTTTCCAAATTTCTTTGAATGCAAACTCTTCTTCCAGGTGTGTCAGGTAGCATACCTGATTTTATCATGGAGATGTTACAGAGCAGAGGAATGTAGCACTGTCCCAGTTTTACCAATGGCATAAATCAGAATGCGTCCTAATGTAGAAGTGTGTAATTGCAAGTAGAGATCAGTATTATTTTAAAAATTGTGGCAGTATCCACCTCTACGCCTTACTTGGTGTCAAATTAATTTTTAAGTCCAATTTCTGCTTTGCTTTTTTCTTCAGTAAATTTGGGTTATATCCAAGTAATACTCACTAAATAAATTTTATATAAATCTTAGATAAATTGTAGATGATATGTGCATGTGAGTGTGTACACACACACTCTTTCTATGTAAATACACTTCCATTGTGAAGGGGGTAGATGAAAAGCTCCTGCTTAAGATGCTGGAAAACAGTTTTCAGTATGGTTATCAGTTGTACAAAACCATTGTTGTGTGACAGCTTGCTTGATCTGGGTTGTTCAGTCTAGCTGGATAATGTGAATTTCTCAACTCTATGAAATCAAGCTGGAATTTCTCACATTGGTTTTGAACCCCAGACTCAAGTGTGCCTTCTTCTCCAGTGCTCTCTGCTGCATTTATCCTCCATTTTCCCAAGCTGGTTATTGTCCCAAATGACAATATACATCAAATACTTCAAATCTATGATCTCTGCAGGCTACTGTGTGGGCTACAAGTTGCATAAGTCATTGTTGATGTGTAGCGTCTACCTTAAAGAACATTTATTAATAAGCACATAGGCAGAACATTCCATGCAATATTCTGAACAGAATCAAGCGATTCTGGTCTTTGTTATATTTTTGTGGTAGTTATCATTCTGTATGTGTGTGATGTTGTGTCACTTTGAATTGTGAAAGATTTTGGAAGTAATCAATTAATTTAGAGTTATCTGCCTGAAAGGTTTACTAATTAAAAAAATAATTAAAAGCTTTTTCAATTTCTTCATTTCTTTGTGGTGGTCTAAAAAATGGCATTTCCAGCAGTGCTCTTCTGGTTGCCATAAAGCCTTGTTTGATTTATGATAAATGTTAATTGCCTTCATATACCTTCCAGCCTGTCCAAGTAAGTGCTCTAGGACAATAAATGCCACGCTCATTCAAGCGAGCACACTGTGTTCAGAATATTATATATTAAAGACACTGTGGAGTAAATGAAGCAGATAATATGTGATGAA
>JAOQGL010000019.1:67592889-67606243 GCA_027564165.1 Gallinago nigripennis
CATTACTACATCGCTAAATGTCTTGCCTGAAGGAACAGTGTTCCTTTGCAACTGCATACTTCTAATGCACTGCTTTTCTTTACACTGCTTGTACATTACTTTTTTGCTGGTGGAGCAGGAAGACAAACATTTAGCTGGAGAAGAAATAAGTTTTCTTAGGGTAAAATATTATTGCAACCTGAGATGAGACAAAATGGGAAAGCATTAAATTCAAATGAAGAATGCACTTTTCAAATCAACAGCAGAGCCCCCAAAACAGAGAATTACATTATCAATGTACTTTCTCACCCAGTACAGAGGAATGAGAATCTTTTACTGCATTCGACTAAATACAGCCAATATCCTCTTAGAAACTTGAAAACTCATAATATGCTCCTTTCATGTAATTTTTTTTTTTTCAGGCATTTTCCCTCAAGGAATTTGTCTTCAACTAAATCCATCACAGAAAAGTATCAGAAGTGACACCTCCCCTGCTGCACTACATGATGACAGATTACAGGCTGTGATTATTACAGCTTCCTCACAGTGTCGTTACTAACCTTCTCCAACCTCAGGCAAACTCAGAGACACTATTTAACCTTATGATTCCCTTCAAAGTTTTCTTAGAATATTTGAATTATCTTTATCTAAAGAAGGCATAGAATTTCTATATTTGCATCTCTACCTATATCTCTGTCTCTCTCTCCCCTCAATTAATCTCATCTCTATGTCTAATCTGTCTGTATCTGTATCTATCTACACCTACATCATCTATCTGTGTTTATATTTATCTGATCTACATAATCTCTATGTCTATCTCATCTATATGCATGTATATATACATACATATAACTGTAGCATCCCTCTCATCTATGTATTAATGTATATATATACATATAACTACATCATTTATACCACCTCTATATATCTGTATCACCTATATCACCCATATCTATATCTATCTATGTATCTATATCATTTATATCCATATCATCTATCTATATCTATCTATATAATCTATCTGTATATCTCTGCCTATATGTTATTGTATTTTCTTTTTCATTCCTGGACCTTGTTCATATATCAAGTAAACTTGCACTAGTGAAATGCAGAAAAATTGGCAAACAATGAAAAAATAGACGAATCATTTTGACAAATCACAGATTTGTCAAATATCTTGATATTTTGACAAATATCTCTATGAGAGAAAATAACACAAATAGTATTATTTATTTATAGTCAAGAGATCAAGATTGGCCTCCTTTTTAGTTTCTGTGTCATATCCAGATGATTCTATGATTCTATCTTCAAAACAGGCACATTAAAAGCAAATCATGGAAGTTTAATTGCTGAATATCATGTAGTTGGCAGTTCACCGCTGCTGTTACCAGGTAAGAAATGTTGAAAACATTAAAAAAATCCAGGCTATAAATGGAAGCAACAAAGGCTATAAATGGAAGCAACAAAGCACACATGTAGAGCAAAGGTAAATAAACTATATTGCTATATATATATATAGATACAGAAGTCCTGGGGTTCGTGGGAGCAGTTCAGTTGAAATATACCTTGCTTTTTGCATGCAGAATAAATACTTCCCATTTTTCATATTTATGTTTTAATTTATTTCCCATTCTCCTTTTCTGCCTGAGGATTACCCTTCTGCAAAAACTCCAAGCTTTAAAGACTGTGGTATGTTTCACAATGCTATTGTAATGAAAGAAATAATTAAGAAATGTTTTTTTCTAATCATTCATAAAGCTTGTTGACTTGATTAATGATACTTTTTTTTTAATATTTAGAGGAGAATTAACTGCTATGTTGAAGCATTTGTGGCATGAAATTTTGCTTATGTGTGCTTATGTCTGTGTTCACTTTTTTACCACATAGTCGTGATACCATGTAGTTGTGAATGAGATGCTGACAGATGAAAACATGGAAGGTCACTAAAGTCTGATACTCTAATGTATGGCTCATACAAAAGTTTTACCTAACAGGGAAACTCTTACTGTGATAGCTGACCAGAAATGTTCTCATTTAAATGAGTTACCTTTGGCAATTAATGTATTCTGTTCCTCTTTCCATATTAAGAAAAAAAGGCTGGAATTTTTATGTCTTTTGAAATTGCATCTATTTATTAAAAAAAATTATTTATTTAAAATTATTATTTTGTGCCCACTTTGGAACAACATGTGGTGTTTTGACCGGCTTACCAAGTGTTGGGCAGAACTCTGTAATCCTTGTAATAAGCAGTTAAGTTCTATCTGTTAGGATCAAATGCTGTCCTAACATATATTTCATTTTCAAGAGGCTATAAAATTTGGTGACAGTATTTGTGTTACATTTATACAAAATAACACAGGAATAAGACTAAATAGAATAAAAACCCTTGCAGTCACATATGGGATGTTCACAGTTGAAATTATTTTCATGCAACCAAATCTTCTTATGTGTTACATAAAACTGCTCCCATTGTCTTGTTTATTTTATTGTCAGACACATTTTTTCCTGTAGCCATTGGTCTGGAGGCTAGAGAGAATACTTTAATACAGGAGATTTAGGTGGTCAGGTACGGGTATGACTTGAGCGCCCATCATGCACTTTTACATATCTACTGAGTAGAGTAAGTATGGTCAAAGTCAGGATTACCAGACTAATACCCTTTCTTCAAGCTTCCTCTTCAGGAAAAGCATTAAAACTGAAGGTCAGTGGAGACTTGTGGATGGGCTATGAGATCCAGAACATTGCTAACGCAATTACCTTGCTCTGGAGTGTTCTATGGTGAAGTTCAGTGCAGTTACCTTTCCCCTCCCATGTGACCCAAATTTTACATCACAACTGAATGTATGTAAGAAAGCCTACAACTCAGTGTTACAGAGAAGTCCCCAAAACCCTTTCTAGGAAGTCTACAGTCTGGTGTGCCTCTGTAAAGTGCATGTATAATGAAGCACACAGTAAGATGAGTTAGATAACTGTGTGCACTTGTAGAGTTACTATCATGTTAGAATTAAGGAGAGATGGTGGGATGACTCATATAGCTAGAGTGTTGCAATGAAGAAATATAGGCTTTCCAGGAATGAAGGCTGGGAAAATGGGGGGGTGGGGTGGGGGGGAGTTACCCTTTATTTGAGAGCTTCTGGAGTGCATGGAACTCTGCCTGGGGATAGATGAGGACACAACTGAATGTTTATGATTTAAGATTAAAAAGATGACAGGTATAGGAAATATTACAGTGGGTGTATGCTCTATGCTATAGACCACCTTACCAGAAAGAACAAGCAGATAAGACCCTCTACAGAAAGGAGCAGAATCACATTTTCAGACTCTGGTCCTCATGGGGGTCTTCAACTACCCCAGTATCTGCTGGTGGGACAACATGGCACAATGTAAACAATCAAGGAAGTTCATGAAGTGCTGACAACTTCCTGACTCAAGTGATAGAGCAGAGAATGAGGAAAGGTGGTCTTCTGGATCTTGTACCTACCAACAAGGAATGTGAAGATTCCCTACATTGGGAATGTGAAGATCAAAAGCAGCCTTGGATGCAGTGATCATCAGATACTGGAATTCAGGATCCACCGGGGAGGTAAAAAGCATGAGCTCACAGCCCTAGACTTCAGGAGACCAGACTTTGACTGTTTCAAAGGTCTGCTTGGAAGAGTCCATGGGATAAGGCCCTGGAGGGAAGATGTGCCCAAAAATACTGGTTAATATTCATGAGTCACTTCCTTTGGGCTCAAGCACAGTCCATCACAGTGAAAGGAAGTCAGGAAACAATACTAGGAAGTCTTTGTTGATGAACAAGGAACTCTTGGCCAAACTCAAACACAAAATAGAAGCATCCAAAGGGTATAAGCAAATATGGGTAACCTGGGAGAAATAGAGAGACATTGTCTGAGGATCCAGGGATAAAATTATGAAAGCTAAAGCCCGTCTGGAATTGAATCTTGTGATTAATGACAAAGACAATAATAAGGGCTTCTAAAAGTACATAGACAACGAAAGAAAGGCTAGGGAAAATGTGAGCCTGTTGTTGAATGAGTCAGGGGTCCTGGTTACACAGGACATGGAAAAGGTTGAGGTACTGAATGCCATCTTCGCCTGGGGAGGAACAACCCCAGACACTAATATATTGCCCAGAGAGGTGGTTGAGTCATCATCCTTGGAAGTGTTTAAGAGTCGTTTAGATGTGGTGTTGGGGGATATGGTGTAGAGGAGGGTGGATGGTTGGACTCGATGGTCCCAAGGGTCGTTTCCAACCTAAAAGATTCTATGATTCTGTGACATGATGGGAGTTTTCCAGCTGGAAAACAACTTTGCAAAAAAGCACCTGGGCATCCTGGTAAACACCAAGTTGAACCAGCATTGTTCCCTTGGTTCAAAGACAGCCAGCGGTATCCTGGGCTGTTTTAGGAGGGTTGTTGATGTCACTTCAGGTGATCCTTCCCGATTAGTTGGAGCTGGTGAGGCCACCCTTGGCATTTTTTGTCCAGTTCTGAGTTCTTCAGTTCAAAAGAGACATGGACATAGTTGGGTAAAGTCTAGTGAAGGACCATGAGCATTAGGATGGGACTAGAGCACCTCTCCTTTGAGGAAAGGCTGAGAGACCTCTAGGGTCTTCTCTTCTGGAGAAGAACAAGCTTGAGGAAAATCGTATTAATGTATAGAAATACCTGAAGGGAGAGTTAAAAGAAAAAGGACCCGGGTTATTTCCAGTGGTGCCCAGTGACTGGATAAGAGGCAATGACCACAAACTGAAACACAGGATGTTCACCCTGAATGTCAGAAAACACAGGTTTCACTGTGAGCATGAGCAAGCATTGGCACAGGTTGTCCAGAGAAGTAGTGGAGTCTGTATCCTTGGAGATAGTCAAAAGCTGTCTGGAAATGGTCCTGGGCTACCAGCTCCAGGTGGTTATGTATGAGCTGGGGAAATGGGTCTCTGAATCCCTTCCAAGCCCAACTGTTCTAAGATTCTGCTATCCTATGATTCTGTGACTTCATGCTGATGGTTAATGACCCCAAAGCAGTTGGGAATTTTTTCATCTTCTGGCCTGTATGTATTCTTTGCCCATTTATCTCTTTCTGAGCTGGCATGAGTGTTTCTTTTTAAACAACTTATTTTCCATCTCTACTTTAGTCTTCTCCCTTGTCTCTCCCCACATTTTATTTGTAGAAAATTGACAACCTTAACACAGCCCTCTTTCTGGTGTCTTAGAAAGCATGGATCTCTTTCCTATTTTTCTTTCAAATTAAGTTTTATGTAATTTCTAATTAGCTTCTTTTCCCAACCCGTTCACACTGCAGATCAGCTTTTTATAAAATGTGGCTTTAAAACTCTAAATAGCATTCAACATGAGATGTTAGTAAGATTTTGGAGAGTAGTACTCAATAATACCCCCCTTCTGTGAAAATTATCTAATAAAGTCTACATTTGCCTAATTTTAGTTACATCATCTTGTTGACACAAAAGTGATCAGTTATGACACCAAAAGATTTTTCAAATATTAATGTTTGTTAAACTCACAGTTTATTATAATCAGTTTTCTTATAAATTCCTCACAGTATATTCTCAATTTTATAGAGCATATTTATGTCTATCTTATTCCCAGATTCATCCTCAAGGCAATCATAGTTCCATCCTCAAGGCAATTCTGTTATTTCTGTGTCTGTATTTCAGTATCATCCAAATTCATTTTTGTATTGAGTATCTTTTGTACCATCAGAAAATTTAATCAGCATGTGCCTCTTTTACTGAAAGGTTACTTATGAAATTAAGCAAGGCTGGTTCCAAAGCAGGCCCTGAGGAGCTCCGCTAGTGACTTGGCTCTGTTTTTCTCAATGCACTTTTCAGTATTAATTTTACACTCTCTCCTTTTATGCAAACCCCTAGCCACTCTGTAGTTTCTTAACTAATGTCTTTTAAAGTTTTCTTCAGTATGTTTCACTGGAGATACTAAAAATGCAGCCTTGGCATAACTTCTTAAACATATACAGGTGCTGTATATCTAAGACTTAAAGAAAATGAATGTAGCTGGGCTTGTGATGACACTGCCTAAGTAGACAGAATAATAGGTATATCCTAGCCACTTGTTGGAACAAGTAGGTACTTAGTAACTGATTTCTGAAAGAACATTGGCTACTGAGGGCTACAAGCTGTTCAGAAGGGACAGGCGAAGATGGAGGGATGGAGGGGTGGAGGTGTCACCCTCTATGTTAAGGAATGGATAGAGTGTGAGGAGATGTCCCCAGAGCCCTCCCTGGGGTCTGATGAAGAGATAGTTGAGAGCTTGTGGGTGAGAATTAAGGGGCGGGTGAATATGAAGGACACTGTAGTGGGTGTTTATTCCAGGCCATGTGATCAGGTTGGGGAAGTTGGTAAGGCCTTTTACAATCAGCTCAAAGCCCCACAATCGCAGGCTTTGGTTCTCGTGGGGATATCAGTCACCCAGATATCTGCTGGAAAGACTACACAGCCAAGAATTTATGGTCCAGGAGGCTGCTCCAGTATATAGATGATAACTTTTTAACTCAGCTGGTGGAGGAACCAACGAGGAGAGAAGCACTACTGGACCTAGTGCTTACAAACAAAGAGGGACTGGTGGAGGACATAAAGGTTGGGGGGACACTGGTTGCAGCAACTATGTCAAGATAGAGTTCAGGATTGTGGGCAGTACACGCAAACCAATAAGTAAGAGTGAAACCTTAGATTTCAGGAGGGTTAACTTTGACTTTTTCAAGAAACTGCTAAGAGAAATCCCATGGCATACGGCTCTGGAAGGTAGGGGGTGTCATGAGAGCTGGTTGATATTCAAACATTTCTTTCTCCAAGCTGAGGATTGGTGCATCCCCAAGAAAACAGGTAACGTAACCAGGAGACCTGTGTGGTTGAGCAGGACCTTCTGAAAATGTTCAAGTGGAAGAAGGAAGTTTACACTAAGTGGAATAAGGGACTGACCGCTTGGGAAGATTATAAGAATGCCGTTAGAATACACAAGGGTGAAATGAGGAAAGCCAAGGCCTCCTTGGAAGTGAAATCAGCACGGGATGTTAAAGTTAACAAGAAAGGTTTTTTCAACTATATTGGAGACAAAAGAACAACTAGAGAAAATGTGGGCCCAATGTTGAATGAGATGGGTGCCATGGTGACGGAGGAGGCAGAGAAGGCAAAGTTGCTAAATGGTTTCTTTGCTTCAGTCTTTACTGCTTGGGCCTCCCTCAGGGAGTACTGCTCAGTACTCCCTCAGGAGCCACAGAGTTTGGAAGAACCAGAGAAAGTCTGGACAAAGGAAGCCTTTCCCTTGGTTGAGGAAGACTAAGTTATGGAACAGTTAAGTGAACTGGATACCCTCAGGTCCATGGATCCTGATTGGATGCACCCACAAGTACTGAGGCAGCTGGCAGAAGTCATTGCTGAACCTCTCTCCATCATCTTTGAAAGGTCCTGGAGAATATGGGAGGTACCTGAAGGCTGGAGGAAAGCCAATGTCATCCTAGTTTTCAAAAAGAGCAAGAAGGAGGACCCAGGAAACTACTACAGGCTGGTCAGCCTCACTTCCAACCCTGGAAAGATGGTTGAACAACTCATTCTGGGCACCATCTCGAAGCATAGGGAGGAAAAGAAAGCTATCAGAAGTAGTCAACACAGATTCACCAAGGGGAAGTCATGTCAGACTAACCTGATAGCCTTCTATGATGGCATGACTGGTTGGATAGATGAGGGGATGGTGATGGATGTTGTCTACCTTGACTTCAGTAAGGCTTTTGACACCATCTCTCACAGCATCCTCACAGGTAAACGTAGGAAGTGTGGATTAGAAGAATGGACTGGCTGAAGAGCTCAGAGGGTTTTTATTAGGGGCACAGAATCTAGTTGGAGGTCCATACCAAGTGGAGTCCCGCAGGGGTCAGTACTGGTTCCAGTCCTCTTCAATTTATTCATCAATGACCTGGATGAGGGGATGGAATGTATCCTCAGCAAGTCTGCTGATGATACAGAACTGTGAGGGGTCATTGACATGATGGAGAGCTGCACTGCCATATAATAAGACCTGGACAGGCTGAAGAGCTAGGCAGAGAGGAACATGATAAAATTCAACAAAGGCTAGTGTAGGGTGCTGCACCTGGGGAGAAATAACCCCCTGCATGAGTAAAAGTTGGGGGCTGACTTGCTGGAGAGCAGCTCTGAGGAAAAAGACCCAGGAGTCCTGGTAGATAATAGAATGACCAGAAACCAGCAATGTGCCCTTGTGGCCAAGAAGGCTAATGGTATCCTGGAGTGCATCAAGAACAGCGTGGCCAGCAGGTCGAGGGAGGTCCTCCTGCCTCTTTACTCTGCCCTGGTGAGGCCCCATCTGGAGTACTGTGTCCAGTTCTGGGCTCCCCAGTTCCAGAAGGACAGGCAACTGCTGGAGAGGGTACAGCAGAGGGCTAAAAAGCTGATTAGGGACCTGGAGCAGCTCCCTTAGGAGGAGAGGCTGAGGGCCTTGGGTCTTTTTAGTCTGGAGAAGAGAAGAATGAGGGGGTATCTGATCAATGCTTATAAATACTTAAAGGGTGGGTGTCAAGAGGATGGGGTCAGTCTTTTTTTAATGGTGCCCAGGGATAGGACAAGAGGAAATGGGCACAAACTTGAATATAAAAAGTTCCACCTAAACATGAGGAGGAACTTCTTTACTTTGAGGGTAGCAGAGCACTGGAACAGGCTGCCCAAAGAGGTGGTGGAGTCTCCTTCTCTGCAGACATTCAAAACCCACCTGGACTTGTTCTTGTGCAACCTGCTCTAGGTGGACCTGCTTTGGAAGGTTGGACTAGATGATCTCTAGAGGTTCCTTGCAACCCCATGTGATTCTGTGATTCTGTGTAACAGCTCCAACCCCACCTGAAAAGTTATGAGCTTGAGAATTAATACCTCAGTGGAGATGGTGTTCTCTCATGCAGTGACCCAGTACATATGGGGAAGAAGGGAAAATCAGCCATTCCTAATTTTCAGAGAGAATTTTCAGAGTTTTACAAGCAGAACAAATGCAAATAAAAATGGTTATAATTGGGAGATAATTATTCCCATTAGCACTTTTTGTACACTCTGAGATGCATGCATGGAAAAAGAATGGAAGCAATATACATGCTTACTTCATTTTGACCCTTAAGTAAAAGTGTAAGTAAAAATATCCCAAACAGAATATAAAACACACTTTAATGCTCTGTTCCTGAAGGAATATAACTTAACCTTGCAGTTTTAGATAACAAAAGTACAAGGCTGATTTTTATGTATCAGTTATATCTTATTTTTCTTTTCCCTACCTCTGTGCAGGAAAAAAAAAAGTTTCTACAGTCTTTTGAAATACATTTTAAATTTTGCATTCATGTAGAATTTGGTCTTGTGGATGTTTACAAACCAGAAGAGTCTACATAGTGCGTAACTTCACGACATGTAAATAATCATTTATTTGTTAACTGAAACTCTAACAGAAATCCCAGGGGTGACAGAGGGAATCACATAGGAGTTCAGTGTCCAACTGAAAGCATGTCTATTTTGTTAACTGAAGTCCTACCAAAAATAGATATTTCTAAAGAATTCCTTGCTAAGCTGTTCCATAGCACCTACTGCTGAGTGATGGTTTGATTTTGCATGGCACAAGGGAAGACAGAGGAGTAAGAACACCAAGTGAACGTGGCAGGGTATTGTTGTACAACTCTAAATGTAAAAGCATTTCAGGCACAAGGCCAATAGGAAGGCAATTAATTTATCCAAAAGAGAAAAATCAGTCTAAAAAAGTTAGGAATTACATTTTTATGAAGTACTTACATTGAAAAACTTTTCAAACTTAAAACTGTACCATGAAAAGTTAACTAACACCTAGATGGATTTTAGTACTGGCAGTCTTCTTGTCTGGGTATTTGACTTCCCTGGTGGTATGATTTCCAGTTTGTGAAATGCTGATGTTTATGTAAGTCTGCACATTTTTGAGAGAGGAAGGATTTGAGAGAGAACAGAATCCACTCTGGAACAGATATCTGTGCAATGGTTAGAAACCGTTCTGTTTTGTGGAAAAATTTGACAAGTGTCTTCTCTGACTAGAAAGAGCTTGATCACAGACACAGAGTCAATTCTCTTTCCAGTATTTGGGGTTGGGATTTTTTGCCTTTTTTTTTTCTTTCATTTTTTTTTTGTTTGTTTGTTTGTTTGTTTGCTATTAATTCTACTAAATTAATATAAATAATTAAGTTACATGAGAGTGAGTGAAAGAGAAAATAAATTCAATATAGAAATACATATATTTGCCACTCACATATTAGATGAGTGGCCAAAGCCAACCTGATAGGTGGCCAAGAAAAAAAAAAAAAAAAGCTTAGCAACCTTGCATTTACTGATATCTTTCTTCAGATATGTTTTCTTGGCAATTTTTTTCTTTTAATATTGATGTTATACTGAACTAATGTATATCAGTGGTTACCGCCATATACCACATCTTTTCTTTTTAATATTACAAGGAAAGAAGTATTTAAAAACTCATAGTTTCACTCTCAAATTCTTTTATATAACCAGAGCTGGGAATACATGAATGTCTGTGGTAGCATTCGATGGATTGTCTGGAAAGTTAAATATATAAACTAGGTATATGGAACTATATGGTCCCTAGGGCCATGTGACATATTCACACTGTACAATGCACCCCTTACTTTTTTTTTTTCCTCCTATTCTCTTGATATTTTCACTGACCCTTTTCTCTAAAAGAACTTAGCTAGGCACTTTTTCTCTTGTTTGCTGAAGCAAATATTTTTCCATTGTGCCGTTTTCAGAAGTAAAGTGCTTTATCGCAGGAAAGGATATTTTAAGCCTGACATAACAGTCAGAGAGAAAGAAACAATGGGAGGTTAATGACTTCTGTTTCAAAGGTAGTTGTAATCACAGAAGTCAAGGTGAGAAGTGATTTCATTTTTTCCAAACTAATATAGATGCATCTTAGAGAAATATGGAGTCACATGGTAACAAAAAATGTCCTATTATTCTTTGAAA
This sequence comes from Gallinago nigripennis, assembly GCA_027564165.1. Taxonomy (NCBI): domain Eukaryota; kingdom Metazoa; phylum Chordata; class Aves; order Charadriiformes; family Scolopacidae; genus Gallinago; species Gallinago nigripennis. The sequence continues at coordinate 67,603,886 of JAOQGL010000019.1, forward strand.
AAAGTGATTGAACTGTTTTGTCTTTCTGATATGACAAATCTAAGTAGATACTCTGCATTTTTTTTAAGAGTGAACTTTAACACAGAAACTGAATAATTGTCTGTGTTCTTTTTTTTTCTGGAGTGTTGAAGAGCAAAGAAGGGATGAAAAATGTAAAAAATAAAAATAAAAATGACAGCATAGTAATAAAAATTAATGGAAAAATTGATCAGATAGTTTGCATATTAAGTTAAATGCCAAGTCACTGAAAATTTTACACAATAATTTTAAGCCATCACCAGAGAGCAGAATGCACATTATAGTATCCAACACTGTGGATAAAATGAAATTTTCTGTCACTGTATAAACACACACCAAAAAAAAAAAATATCTAGCTTAACATTTATAAGGTTTATATAAAATCATGACAGTTTTGTTATTGAACAGAATCACATAATTGTGATTACATAATCACATACATGCATCTGGTAATATATGTTACTCTGAGGATAACTAAAAGGTGGAATATGTTGTCCAGGGTGGCTGGGGGCTCTGATGTCCAGAGATTTTCATGCCCCCTTGGGGAAAAAGCCCTGTGCCTCCCTATCTGAGTTCTGTGTTGGCTGTGCTTGGAGCAGAGGATCACGTTTGAAGCCCCCTCAAACCTACATGATCCTGTGACGCGGTGGACAAAACAGACACTAAGAGAAATGTTTGTGCCTTCAAAAAGCAGATTTAAAATGGCATTTATAGGCTGTGTAACAAGGAAGGCTTACTTTGACAGTGAAACAGAACTGAATGCACCATTTCTGATTTGGAGCTTCTTTTGCTGTTTTTAATATTCTTGTAGGGAGTTCAGCTGAACAGATGGGCTTCCTTATATGTAATTTGAGAGTGGCTTTTGAGTTCCATTGACTTTCCTGTACTCTTCCTATTATATTTCTTTCTTTTCAGCAGCTGATTCTCCTCCTAGCTGCATAGGTTTCAGTTGTGAAGGAAAGTCATTAATAGCCAAAGACAGGTGGGTTATATCTTCCTAGTCCTGGTGCACAGTATTCTCTGGAACATACATTCTCAATAAACATCCTTTCTTTCTCTGCCTTGTAAGTATTACAAAAGACTGGAACTTTACTGTACTAAGATTGATTTTTATATTTTTTTAAAAACAAAAATCAAGTACTGTGTTGGATTTTAGTTCTTTATTACAAAGGAAACAAAGTACAAGTTGCAAAAAAAAAATTCAATCTTTTGAACATATGAACAATTATATAAAGCAAGACAGAAGTTTCTCTCTTCACCATTCTGTTTCTGACAGCAATCACTTGCAAAGCCTTAGGAAAAGTGCAAGTATAAGGCAAATCTAAGTGGTACTCTCTCAGCCACAAGAAATGTGGCATACTGATGCACTTTGAGCCAAAATCTGTATCTACATATTTCTTTTTACCACTACGTTATGGACTTGAACATTAATTTGCCTGTAAGTCTCTGGTCCCATCCACAATATCCTATAATTAAAAATATAACTACTTTAAGTGATATCTTATGTGGAAGATAGTTTCTTTGTGTCCACCACACAGGTATTTTGAAGCTACCTGAAAGACTTAGTCCTGGTTCAGATCCCTTTGTGTCTAACAGAGTTTGAAACTGCCCATGTCTATAGAGGATTTTACAGTACAGTTTCCTGTGAAAAGAATCTAGTTTGCACAAAACCAAATCCACCTTGTGAACAGAACTGCTGTGGGGATGTTGGGTAATCAGGAACAACTAGTAAATCCACTTCAAAGTCACACCCCTTCTCCAAAACAAGAGGTCTGTGTGCATTAGCCATGCCATCATCCACCTCACCATTAGTAGAAGAGTCTAAATTATTCATCTTCCTCAACAGAAGCCATGTTCTTTTTTTTTTTTTTACCGTATTTTACAGTCTCTGAATCATTCCTTGTTCTTCCACGTCATTTTTTAAGGGAAAGCAAGTGGGAAAAAGGAGCAAGGAGTACACACGCTTTTCTAATTTTCAGTGCCACATGGTTTTAAACAGACCATAACAAAGCTCTCTTTTTTTTTTTTTTCCCCTTTCTAACAGTTCCTGATATTTTCTTTTCTGCTGAGGCTCAGGTACTATTTCCAGTGAACTGTCCATAAGGACAACAGGATCTTTTCCCAGACTGGCAATAGCTCAACAGAGTATATTTACAGTTTGCCTGTTTTTTGTCTCCTTTCTGCTTAACTTTGCACATAATAGCACTGAGTTTCATCTCTCATTTTCTGGCCAGACCACCAGCACAGTGAGAATCTTCAGCAGGTTTTCACTGAATTTCACTGAATTTTTTTGGAGTTGGAAGGGACCATAGAGATCATCTAGTCCAACTCCCCTGCCAA
>JAOQGL010000019.1:67677582-67688079 GCA_027564165.1 Gallinago nigripennis
CAGTCCTCAGGCACCTCTCCTGTTCTCCATGAGTTTTCAAAGATGATAGAGAGCGGCCCAGCGATAACATCTGCCAGTTCTCTCAGCACTCGCGGGTGCATCCCATCAGGGCCCATAGACTTATGAATGTCCAGTTTGGTCATGTGGTCCTTGACCTGGTCCACGTCCACGTCATGACAGTATCTTACACATATGTGTGGATGCTGCTGCAATTCATTAATTCCAAGCAAGCAGTAGCTTTTGTTACTTCTTGTCATCTTCTAGAAAGAAGTCAGGCAATTCCAGTTATAAGTACTGTCCCTTCTGAGAGAGTTTACAGAATTTTCAAGGAAAAGAATTGTCAAAATAAAGAAAAAGCTAAACTGGAATAAAACATGTGTTCCTTAATTTAGCATCTCTTGACCATAAGCATTAAATACTGCAGAAAAAATAACTGTCATGTTTTGGGTTGGACTGGCCGCTGAAACAAATGACAGATGCTTTTTTTTACTTCTCTCCCCTTCAGAGACGGGAGAGAAAGATGAGAGAAAAAAGAGACTTATGAGTTTAAAAGAAATTAAACTACTTAAATGAAAATATTAATAAAGTAATAAAAAGAAAATAATGAAATACACACAATATGTACAAAACCATAATGAGTTACCAGGATGACAGTCACAACACTGGAAATCCCAGACTTGTATCAGCAACAGAAAGGAACTGGATTCTGGGTCTCGATTCAGGAATACATGGATCTGGATCAAACACAGATGAAGAGATATAGTCTTCCTTTGACACCAGCCATTGAAGAAAGAAGCTGACCCTTTGATCCCTCATCTTTTATATTGAGCCTGGGGAAGATGGAATGGAATACCCCTGTTGGTCAGTTTTGGATTACCTGTCCTGCCCACTCCCCCTGTCAAGTGTGATGTCTCTACACTTTTCTGATTCTTTGCGGGGCAAATAATGCAATTAGCTGACCTTGGTTTTTACAGCAATAAGTATAAGCAAGAGCCTCTCTGCATCACATTCCTTGGCATAAATTATAATCATTCAGATCTTATCACTCTGGAAGTGGAGTACTGTCTTAAAAATATGCTGTTAATTTCAGAGAGTTCCGTTAGTTAGAAAAGGCTTAACTGAAAAGTAAAATTACTGATCAGAAAATTGGTTCTTTTTTACCACAACCCAGGACACTAACTAATTTGAAAATATTGGGAATTAGCTGCTCTACTTATTTAGGTATGTTTTATGAATTACATGAGCATCTTCCAGGCACAAAAATGTTTGTCCGTTATTTCCTCTCATGTTTCTGAATAACATGCTTAATGATGTTCAGGATTTGAGCAAAGTATAATTCTCTAGGCAGGATCATCTGACTATGTGTTCATACACCTCTCAGTAATGTGTAAAAGAGCTGCAGTTCTGAGCAACAGTCAATGGTACTCCAAGCTATTATTTTGTCAAGCAAGAAGTACAGTGGTTATGTGCTAGCTACCATTGTTGCACGCTGTGCGATACTTTAATGTTGCCTAAGAGGTGTAGTAAACTTCACATATAGAATTGTCTAGACTTGAAACACACCTAAATATTATATAGTATTTCTATCTGAAAACAATATTTGTGTGAACACACAAGGACTGGTCCATGATGTGTGGAAATAGTCGACCTCAATCAATTCAAGGTCAGCTGAATAATCTTCTGGACTCTAACAGCTTCCACAGGTCCTTTCTGTGTTGCCCTTAAATAAAAAAAAAACCCTCATTAAATAAATAGCTAATTACTCAGATACATGCTTCCTCATTTATGTATCCTTTTGGGTGCAGAAAATATAGTTGGAAAATGTTTTTTTTAACCATCTAGTACTTAGAGATATGGGCTAAATGTGGCAACATTTGTGTTTCTCTTGGAAACAACAATTTATCAAAGTAAACACCTTGACATAAACCACAGAGATCTTGGGTTCAAAAGAAAGGCCATAAATTAACTTCTGAGATTAGGATATTAAATCTTCTGAGGGCCTTGCCTGAATTTGAAACCAGATCAGGAAGTTAGCACTGATTTATTGAACAGATTTTAGCCTTTTATTTCTTCTCTTTTTCTTTTTTTTTCTTTTTCTTTTTATATCTAGCAGTGCAACATTAAATAACTTGGCAGTATTATAATTTGGAAGAACACAGGCATGCTGTAGTCAATAGCAATGTGTGTGCACCTACCTAACTGAAGGTTATTTCTTATGAATATTTGCTGCAGGCATATGGTCTCCTCCTTTTTATTCCTGCTCCCACCTGCAGCAGTAACTTCCTGATGAGTAAATAAAGAGAGATTTTTCAGTTCTTGCAAGAAATATCTGTGGAGACCAGCAGGTTATAAAACAGTAATATATAAACTGCCTAAAGGATATACAGAAGTTTTTTAAGCTTAATGGAATTACAAAATATCCATTGCTTGCAAAGAATGTTCTTGCTTTGCGTGAAGCCACCTAAGAAGGAAAAATTAATCCTGGTATCTTTGTCAGGCTGTCAGAATATTTTTTTCTGAGTCTATATAACTATATTAAAAAGTTATCACATAGCTTCTTAACAGAATTCAAGCTATAGTGCAATCTACAATAGAAATTTGAGTCTGGAAAAGGTAACATGCAGGGAAGTGTAAGGAACAATTACTGTAGCATACCTCTGAAGCAAAATCATGACTATTTTAATAGTCTAGAAGATTCTCCACTGTTTTTCCATTTTCTTATTAACTTTGTGATTCGCCCCTAATGTCATAACATACATGAAACCTGAAGGGATAATTGTAGCTTGCATGTTGGAGGAGTTTGTAAGTACCACAGCTCTTACTTTCTGCAAATTTGTCTTGAACCTGACACATGAGTAACCGATTTATTAAGGATCTAGTTTCTATTATTTATATAATTCTGTACTACTATTCCTATAGAAATAGAACATCAAAATTAGGAACCTTTAAGAAAAGAGTCTTTAGAGATTGACTTACACAAGGTTTATGACTTGGCAAGAGCATGTTCCCTCTGATGATGTACACGCATGCTTATTTTTGCAAGCTGTCCCTGTGGCAGTGGCCCTACGAGTGCCCTGATTTTGATTAACACTAGCAATATACGGTACAGGACTTTAAAAATTAAGCCTGTAAAAGTGCAAAAACCAGTTGATATGCTCAGAAATTTGTGACAGTCAAGATGCAAACTCCATGTTGAAATATCAGTTTGCATATGATATAATGATACACATTTCATTGGCAGACCAGATCATGCATGTTCCACTTCTGTAGGATTACTTACACAGCTGCCCATTTCAGCTGTATAAGGCATTTATGGCAAAAAAAAAAAAAAAATACAGAAGCCAAGAAAAATAATTTTGAATTTGTAATAGGTATTCACTATGCTGGTGCTAGTACTGCAGTATTTTTGCTGGAAGGGAGAAATTAAATGGATAATTCAGAACCCTTTAGGCACAATCCTTTACATCACCATTTTTGATATTCAGGAGAAGATGATTTCCTCAGGAATGCTGAAGCCTCAGGGCATATCTTCATAATTTCACATAAGGACAAAGAAAAGGACCCTGGTTCATGTCAACAGTCCCTTTAGAATATGGCCCATCTTTGATAGTAGTCCTATGCAAACATTTACGAAACAAAAGAGCAATGCAGGAGTGTGTTTCTCTCAAAAACCATCTTTCTTGTTTTCTATACTTTTACTTTTTGCTAGGGACTTCTTGACTTAGATCCAGTTGCAATTCTTTCCCCGTGTCCCTTTGAACCCATGTAAACCTTTTGTATTCATACCCTCTTTTGACAAGGAATTACATATCTCTATTGCCTATTATGTGTTAAATCACCTTACCTGGTTGTTGTTTTTTGCTTGACTGCCACTATTTCCATCTTGGTTCCTAGTTCCTACACTGGTAGAATCCATTAGCAGTTGACTCATTTGTCTACCATATCCATATCATGAGATTTTGTAGAATTATGTATACTAAAAAAGAACAAACTTTCTGAGTTCAAGGATTTCTTTTTAATTGATCCTTAAGTTTAACTGATTGTTAGGGTTCCATAAGATAGGCAGATGGACACACAAAGACATACTCAAGCACAAAAACTTGTTGTTGACGAGGGTCATGGTACACCATCTAATGTTTTAAATAAGTCTTTAAGAAGGCTACCATAAGGAAATATGCCTTCACAGATGCAAATTTGTTTATTAGCTGCTTGTTAGTTGTTCTGAAAAACATATGGAAGCACTTGGAATTAGTCTCCATTAATTTACATATGCATAAAAGACCTTGAATAATCTGATATCCTCAACATTTTGCTTTGTTGCCAGTGGTAGTTCATGAGCAAGAAAAAATAAAACAGAACTGTAATTTATTAACTGCTACAAAAGCAAAATAAAAATTCAGAAGTTTTACTTCTGAATGTGGACTCCAGGTAATGGCTCTGCTTTGCCTGTTTGACAAGAAATTTCCTTGGCTACAAGAGAGGACAAGAAAAATAATTTTTAGAACAAATGTAGCTAACATGAGAATGTTTATCAGTTGCTGCATGTCTACTGAGAGGTTTTTGTAATGCCATATGAAATGACAGAATATTAACTTGGTTGTGGTTATGTCTTCAATGTGTCCTTTATCAGTATTTCAATAAGTATTTCAGAGGTCAATGACTTCTTGGACTTTTCTCAATGCTAGAGTGGTTACGCTGGTAATCTCTTATTTCACTGAAATTGTTACTTTCCCGGTGTAGTGTAAAAGTGGTGGGCAGACAGTGGCCTTTGTCAAGAAAATTTGTACTTCTTTATCTAATGATTGCATATGTAGTTTATACAGCTAATATTTACACCTATACCATAAATAAAAGATTGGCAATATAGTTTGTGTGTCTGAGACAGTAGTTCTACATGAGTAAACTGACAGCACTGGACTTCCTGAATAGTCACACTAATATTGGATGAATCACTCAGTATGATTAACTGACTATCAAAATAAGATTTTAAAGTGCCAATCCATTAGCTTTAAATTCTGCCACCCTTTTGTTTGTTAAGTAATGTTTTAGTATTACTTACATTCTGTTGATTTGTTCTTGTTGTAGTGATCCATTTCAAAATGTTTAAATGGTTTATAGGCCAAGAATTAGTCACTGTTATTTCAGCTGACACAAATTCTGTGTACGTGTGAGAAAGTATATTATAAAAGCCTTACCATTAAAAACTTCACCTGGTAATATTAGCAGATCTCTGTTGCTACAGGTCACAATAAACCAGACCTAACTGAAACCTCAGATACGGTTGTTTTAGCTAATGTCTCCAATTACACTAGCTATAGTACTTCTCTACACAGCTTGTAGATTTTAATTATCAGTCAATCCCATAAAATTGTTCTGTACAAGAGTAAGTTATATTTCCATGTCCTCCAACAATAACACTATGTAAATAAATTATACCAGCAGGAATAGTGAAATTTTTAGTGCACCAGTTCATTGATAACATTTGGCAAAATAATAAATGGCTGCAAAAGGTGTCAAATTTGATAAATTACAGAAAGTATGGGAGATTCGTTATTAGAATAGGACAATTTAAGCATATTTAATTTACAATGCTTCAAAGGTAGCATTGAAACCTCCTCTACGACATCAATGTAGAATCTGAACATGCTTAAATTGCATTTACATAACAAACACTGACCTACACTTCTATTCCCCAGAAAACAGTTAAATTCTAGTTTTTATCTACCATTTGGTCATGTTCTGTGGCTCTGAGATTTTTAAGTGGACTCTCAAAAATGGATTACTACCTACTTTTATTTTCTTGTTCTTTACTCTAGGACTATTAAAGGGAGAATAATTGTTTTACACGCTGGCAGACAAATAACAGTTTATTTTATCTGTCTTTACCTGGCCTTGCAAGAAAATATGGATCATTTGTATCACCACCAAAACTAAAATTAATCCACCAAAATCCACTTTGTGCTTAAAGATATAACTAGTGTTAGCATTGAAAGGCATATAGTTTTACACTAAGATTTCATGTACTATTGATCTTTTCATGATAGTATTTAATCTACTGATACATTCTGAATGCAACCTTTACCTGATAAATAGGGTATAAATTGTTTCACTGCCTACCTTAACCTGGTGGTTCCTATGTTAAAGAGATTTTTTTGATTTGAGGTTCCTCTCACTTCTTGTCTGTGGTACACTGTCATCAACAATGGAAGACAAGAAGGTTTGTTATTCTTCCTTTAGGTGGGAGGCACTAATGACCTTGTTACTCTTCTTCTAGGGTGGATGCATGAATGACAGATGGTCATCCATTTGCAGTATTACTTGCCTCAAAATTTTTGTTCTTCATGAAAAAAAAGACAGCAATAAATGTATATTTTGACTGTCTAGTATGTGACATTGTGACCAAACTTGTACAACAGTTTAGGCTCAGAAATTTGGAACTGGAATTCATGTATTTGTCTACTAGCTTGGGATTCACCTAAAAGATGAAAAAGCTATTTTTTGGTGGTGGTGTTAACTAAATTGAATGTTCATAGTCTTGCAGTTCTCTCAAGCACTTTCTGAGTCTAGAAGTAATTCTTCTTATAGACTTGGTGGTTATAATCTGTATAAAGCTGTATAAAGCTGTTGCATAAAAAATATCTTTCCTTTTTAATCTTTTTCTAGCAAAGCTGCAATGCAAAGCTTGTAAACATGAAATTTAACAAAAAGGACAGAGGCAAATAAAAAAAAAATCCTCCTCATTACTTTTAAGTAAAAGATATGATCTTTGAATATTTTTGGATGAATTTTTTTTAAATACTGTAGTCTGGCATTTGTATTACAATTTTTTTCTCTGATTACCTTTTCAGATATCTTGTGGTTTAGGCCAGGTTGGCCAATAACAACACAATAAATGCACTCCCCAACCTCTCATTCAAGGAGAGGAAGAAAGAAAGCAAGCCATTCAAGAAGCACCCCATTGAATAATACCCAAAGAAGAGGAGCCAACCTGACCCTTTTGATCCTTCAGCATTTATACTGAGCATGGCAGATGAGAGGTAATACTCTATTGAACAGTTTAGGTCACCTGACCTGTCCATGCTTCCCACAGGTTCCACCCCTACAGCCCTAAAGAACCAAGTCAGCTGACCCTGACAGCCACAGCAACAGATATAAGCAAGAATCTCTCCTTGAACAGAAAGTTGGATCTGCTCCACCCCAAACCAGGACAATATGACCTGCCAGAATTTTTTCTTTGTTAGTGACATAAACTTATTAATATCCTTTGGGTAAAGTACTACAGGATTCTCAATACAATATTCTAGTAGCAATTATTCATCTGGCTTCTTTGAACTAATGTATTTTATAGCTCAGAGAACATACCTATCTACTGGAAAATCCAGATATATACAAACCTCTATCTATATTTTTCCCATGGCTCTTAAAACTAATAATTGTCCTAATTAATTAATTATTTAATTAACCACTTTTATGGGGAATTAAAAAACAAAATCTGGTTGAAGGTTGCTTCCTGTTTAAAACACCAATGAGGGAAGTTTTAGGTAGGATGGATAATCTAACCATGGGAATAATTTTCTCAGGGAATATATATAGATGAATGTGGGAGCAGGTTGGGGTCAGAAGGCCTCCAGTCCTTTGCATGAAAACATTTAAAAGTTAAAGATTTTGAATTGTTGCTGTGATTCCTTACTAAACTAATATTTGCCGATCCCACTTAATATATAGCCCTATCCCACAGGCACAGCATTTCTGCCATAATGCACTAGGGCACAGACTCCACCATGTAGCACTTCCTTCACAAAAAGCTAAACAAGCAATATTTGCCTTGAGAATTGAGCCTACTTCATCCAGGAACACCAGTCTGCCTTTCTCTTACAGTGTTTCCAAAGCAGGATACTTTTGCCTTTGAATTTCTGACAAACGCATCAGTAAATTAAATAAGGAAAATAAAAAAAAAAAAATAAAAAGCTTCAAAAAGAATAAATAGCTGTGGTGATCAAAGTCTGAAAAGCAGAAGAACGCACTGCAAGCAGATATGATCCATGTGCAAGCAGTGAATCTGTAAGCAGTGTGTGAATGGTTTTTAGCCAGTCAGAACCAAACAAAAGTTAAATCCACTTCCCCAAAGGCTCATTAAAGTACATTTGTGCTTAGGGCAGCTCAGTAATTATGTGATAGGAATAATTTCTGTGATTATAATACATAATGACCACCAAAAACTTCTGGCGTTAGAGTAGAAGTTAAAGCACAGCCAAGGGGAAGAAACTGAATGCACTGAAGAAAAAATTTTACAAAATTTTACTGCCCACTGATAACTAGAAAACTAACTAGTGTGGATTTGCTTTATTTTATTTTATAACATAATTGGCAATTAAACTGTGAATTGTATTCAGTGGCTATATTTCTGGTCGCTCTGAAGGGAATTACAAAATTAGTTCAAACAGTGAAGATGAAGTCAATTTTACTTTGCTTTTTCTCCCTCACACTTCTCATTTGGTTTAGTAATTCAAGAGAGAAGGCATAAGTTGTTCCTAACCAGTTCATCAATTCTGTCTCAGCTGCTCATTGCTCAATTACTGCGTTATTCAGGAATTACTTTCTAGTTTCAGGTTCAATGTTCAAATTCTTACAGATTTCAGGGTTAGCAAGAAAGAATTCTGGTAAAAAGTTCTCTCTTCGCTGTAGCTATTATGGTAGAATGCAGGTTCCTCTAAAAGTAACGTCGATTTTATATTGTGTACTACCAATATTTATCTTGGTGTAATAGCTCTTGATCCTGGACTTCAGGAGAGCAGATTTTGGCCGCTTCAGGCATTTACTTGGCAGAGTACCATGAGATTAAGCTGTGAAGGGAAAAGGGGCCCAAGAAAGCTGCTTAATATAGAAGGACCCCTTCCTCCAAACTCAGGAGTGATGCATCCCAATGGAGGGGAAGTCAGACAAAAACACCACAAGGCCTACATGGGTGAACAAGGAGCTCCTTGTCAAAGTCTAACAGAAAAAGGAAGCCTACAGAGCATGGAAGCAATGACAGGTAGTCTGAAAAGAATACAGAAAATGGTCCGAGAAGCTGGAGATCAGGTTAGGCAAGCTAAAGTCCAGACAGAATTATATCTGGCCAGGGAAGTCAAGGGCAACAAGAACATCTACATGTGCATCAGTGATAAAAAGAAGATTAGGGAAAGTGTGTACCCTGTCTGGGAGGAAACAGGAGACCTTGTTACCTGGGATTTGGAGAAGACTGAGGTACTTAATGACTTTTTTCCCTTCAGACTTCCCTGGCAAGTGCTCTAGCCACACTACCTAAGTCACAGAATTCCAAGACAGGGAAAGGAAGAATGAATTAGCACCCACTGGAGGAGAACATCAGGTTTGAGAACAGGTGCATAAATCCATGGGACCTGATAAAATACATCTGTGGGTCCTGAGGGAACTGGCAGATAAAGTTATTAAGACACTATCTGCCATATCTGAGAAGTCATGGCAGACTGGTGAAGTTCCCCTTGACTGGAAAAGTGGAAACATAACCTCCATTTTTAAAAAGGGAAAAAAAAGGAAGACGTGGGAACTACAGGCCAGTCAGTCTCACCTATGTGCCTGGCAAGATCGTGGAGCAGATCCTCCTGGAAACTCTGTCAGGGTAAATGGAAAATAAGGAAGTTATCAGTGACAGTTAAGAAAACTTACTAATCTGACAGATTTGGCTTTCAAAGACAGCGTTACAGGATTGGTGGAAAAGGGAAGAGCAACAGATATAATCTACTGGAACTCGTGCAAAGTATTTGACACAGTCTTGCATGACATCCTAGTATCTAAATTGGAGAGACATGGATTTGATCAATGGACCATTCAGTGAATAATGGATTGGTTGGATGATCACACTCAAGGAACTGAGGTCAATGCTTGATGTGCAAGTAGAAATCAGTGATGAGTAGCAGTCCTCAAGGGTCTGTATTTGGACCTCAGAGACATGGACAGTTGGTCTAAGTGCACTCTCAGCAAGTTTGCCAGCAATACAAAGTTGTGTGATGTGGTTGCCATGCTGGAGGGGAAGGATGCTATCCAGAGGTACCTGCGCAGGCTTGAGAGGTGAGCCTATGTGAACCTCATGAAGTCCAACGAGATCAAGTGCAAGTTCCGGCACTCAGGTCACAGCAAGTCCAGTCACAAATACAGGTTGGGCAGAGAATAGATTGAGAGAAACCCTGAGGAGAAGGACTTTGGGTGTTTGTTGATGGGAAGCTGAACAAGAGCCAGCAATCACAGAATCATAGAATCATATGGGGTTGGAAGGGACCTCTGGAGATCAGAGCGGGTCTACCTAGAGCATGTTACACAGGAATTTGTCCAGGTGGGTTTTGAATGTTGCCAGAGAAAGAGACTCCACCACCTCTCTGGGCAGCCTGTTCCAGTGCTCTATCACTCTCACAGTAAAGAAGTTCCTCCTCATGTTTAGGTGGAATGTCTTATACTCAAGTTTGTGCCCATTTCCTCTTG
>JAOQGL010000019.1:67693783-67704991 GCA_027564165.1 Gallinago nigripennis
ATGCAGGACTAATAACTGTATAAAAGACAGAGCTTGTGTGAAATAAATCGGAAGCCTTATACCAATCATATTGATTGTGTCTTGCTCCCCTGCTCCTGGCCGCGGCAGGTGATGTCTAAGTTAAGTACAAATTAACAAAACTTGTTTGTGGACAAAGACGCTGAAAAAGTATTGTGTGGTTTTGTGTCATATTCCAATTTCTGTGGTGTTTGAGTAATTGGTGATTCTTTTGGCTATCATTAGTTCACAGACATGCGTGACATGTTTTACAGCATATAATGTAAATCAATTGTTCTATGAAGTGCATAAAATTTAAAGCAGTAATTTTATAACTAATATAATTTTAAAATTGAATAACTAAGAAAGATGTCAGAGTTTTTGGCGCATTTCTTAAATAAAGACACATAAATTGAAACTACATTATCTTTTAGTAAATTGCTTGCCCCTGTCCTACATACTCTCACCAATTTACATTCATGAATATTTTCAGACCATTTCCTTTACTCTTAGGCCTATCCAAATGAAGACAGTGCTGGGGAAAGCAAATCCCATTAAATCCTCCTGGAACGTACTCAGTCTGTACCATCCAGGTAAGATATATTTAGTTCTTTTATCCTACTAAGATTTTTAAATTTTACTGTGGGAGGGAGGGAATGGAAATCTTGCAACCCAACAACAAGTTTAAGAAGCTGTATGTGAATTTGAAAGCCTTTGAGGTAAATAATTTTCAACCACTAAAAGAGGTCAAAATTGCAAGTAGAGCTGGAAGGATTGTGTTCTGGACAATAATGATTATCTTATAGTGTGGACAACCCAAGAGTTTGCACTGTAGGATTACTGATTCCTTCATAGGGATTCATTTTATAAACAGTATAACATCACTCTTCACTGGCAATTGCCTACAATATGTTGCCTGCTGCAAAATATAAATTGAGTGTGCTTTTCACCTGCTTGAGTTTTCACCCAAAGGAGGCTGACCTTTAATTTAACAACTTTGCTAATGCAATAAATAATAGCCAAAGCATCTGAATGGATTCAAAGTTCAGGTCTAGTGCAGGTCTTTAAAAACGTTAAGTATCAAACTCTGAAATTTATCATCCTTCTTCCTCTGATGTAAAACCACAGATGGCTTGTGAAAATCCAAAATATTTCTTAATAAATTTTGAAAGGTTTTAATTCACAGAAATTAAAATTTGTGGGTTTTTCATTTTCTGATTTATATTCCTTTACTCAAATTTCTTAAAAATTAATTAAATAACAATGCATTAACTAAAGGAGTATAGGACAACAGCAGGACATTAACAGCCAATGTCCTGTATTTTAATGTAAAATGGAAAAATACAATTTTAATGTAATTTTACAACTGGAGCTAACCATAAAAATCAGAAGAATGATACTGTTATAACTAAAAACTTAATTGATGTCCATGTGTTTTAGTGATTTTATAGTGGTGTGGGTTAGAAAGCTCATTTGAATTAATTTTCAGAACTTGAAAAAACCCATCTCACCAGAAAAATAAAATTAAATTACTGAAAGGCTGGCCACATATTCTAAAGGATAGATAGTCATAACAAACAAAAATTCATATCCATTAAGTAATATAGATCTTAAGGAACTAATGAAGGTTTAATTCTTTCTGGTCAAGGTTATGCAGTAATTATACACAAGTTTTACATTAACTTTTTTACATTTTTGTGAGTTTTTATTAGACTAAGGTGTAACATTGACACATGAGTTGGGGGTATCCCTGCTGACTGCAGGGAGGTCAGACTAGACGACCTTTGGAGGTCCCTTCCGGCCTGGACCATTCTATGAGTCTATGATTCTATGAGGAGGAACTTCTTCACTTTGAGGGTGGCAGAGCACTGGAACAGGCTGCCCAGGGTGGTGGTGGAGTCTCTGTCTCTGGAGACCTTCAAAACCCACATGGACTCATTCCTGTGCAACCTGCTCTAGGTGGACCTGCTTTGGCAGGGGCCTTGGACTAGATCATCTCCAGAGATCCCTTCCAAACTCACATCATTCTGCGATTCTGTGGTTCTGTGAAGAATAACTTATACAGGGCCTTCATGCACAAACATATCACATACAATGAGGACACTCTTCCTGACCCCTCCTGCGAGCTTCTTTGCTTTCTAGTTCTGAGCCATCAACACTGTTCTGTATTTCCACTGCTAAGAAGCTGAGAGATCAGGGTATTCAACAATCTAACATTTGCTTGCACAGTTAATCTTGCAACAGAGTAAGGATGCAAAATAGACAAATCACAAGAAAGCAAGATTCAGCTCAAAACAGACACACTGATTCTTTTGACAGTCTTCCTCTTTTTTATTTTTTTTTTTTTTTCCCAAAAGTACTTAAGTAAACTATGGACTGTCAGCATTAATTTCTAACTTCATAGGTCTAAGATGTTTAGTTAGAACTAGCTTGTCTTCATAGCATGGGCTAACAGTTTAGATGATTTGACTATAGTTTAAAGCAATCAAAACAGTCCACTTATTTTACCAAAACTTCTGCAAAAATGTAGAAAGGCAATCTGAAAGCCTATTTAATCATAAAATAGCTAGGCAGTTTTCTATTTGTCTTTTTTTTCCCCTCTAACATGCCAACTAGAGTTATACTTGATGACCAATGTTTCTCATAATCCTGTCTGTAGGGATTACCCGGACATTTACTTATAAATATAACATAGGAAACAAAACTATTTTTTTTAAAGTATAAATTTCATAACAACAAAATCTCTCAAAGATTACTGCAATCAAACCAGAACCGTTATTTTTTAAGTCTGGCCAGTATGTAGCAATAAAAATTATTCAAGAGATACTGCTTACAGACTCAATGTGAAGATTTAACACTGATCTGGAAGCTGTAACAATGCACTGTCCAGATAAAAGCTCGAAGTGTAAGGCTTATCATAGGGATGAATTGCTGATATGTTACAGCACTCAGAAGTATTACATTCTTTCCACTTGCTCTTAGTGCTAGGTGAAAAGGTCACAAGCACTGATGACAGTGTCCATAAAATATGAATTATAGCCCGAAGTTTTCCAGTTCATCCTTTCCAGCATCTATGGGATGGTTGTTCTCCACACAGCTGCTGGTAGCTTTATATATATCTTTGTCATAAAATGTTGGGAGATACATGATCAGTCTGACCAGTCATGGCTTGATGGCCCACTGCCAATATGAAGCAGACATAAATGCCTCTCTGCTAGCTGGTTTATGTCCTAAAAGCTGCTCAGGGCTACCTGGAGAACATCAAAAAATTTGGTTTCAGCTGTAGAAGTGCTTTCTAGAAAAGATAATTGCTTACTGGATTAAAAGCAAGGATTCCTACTTCAACATAACAAATCATTAATTTATTGAGTGATTTTGCTCCCCTTAGAAGGTCTTTCTATATAGTGCCTTATTTTCTGTGTACCAGACAGGCTGGACCGGTTTTTTAGCTCTCAACAGTGTTTTGCAAGCTTGATTTAACATTAGAGTTTCAGATATTTTTTTCTTAGTCCCTTTGCACATATTTTTGCCTTTGGTCCAGATGCTTAGTGAATATAAATAGATATATTTAAATCCCAGCTAATAAAGCTATGCTGATTTACATCAGCTTAATTTCTATCACTTAGGTTTAATAAGTGACTTATAATGAAATATTCCAGGGTAGAATATTCAAACATGTGATCCCCAAAGATCACTTTAGTGTGTCTTCAGAAACTACTGCCTGGGCATGGAGAGGCAATAGTAGAATGTGTGTTCACATAGAATGTGTCTCCTCATGCTGTGAAGCAAAATGAGATAATTTGATGGAGATTCAAGGTGTTTCTTGCCAATGTGGTGCCTAACAATGTGCATGTTGTTTGTTACTGCATTGCAGTAATAATTTCTTCCAAGAAGGTAGTTTATAATTTCTGTTTGCATGAACAAACTTTACAGGTGTAAACTCATGCATAGAAGGTGATTGGAATCAGATCACTGAAGCAATTGCTACTCACTACCCACATTACTCTTCTCTATGCAACTTCTCTCTGACGTAGGGGCAGATGGACCATGCAGGAGGTTGACCTGCATTTGGGGCATGGTTTTTATTAAAGTGAAACCTGAACAGGCATCAGATTTAATGATACAATGTTCGTGCCATCCAGGTTGAGTAATCCACCAAATTTAGGTTAACACTTTGACTCTCCTTTCCATAGGAGGTCTTTGATAGCCATGGATCTCATGAATCTTCCTGGGAGTTTGTCTGTCCAGTATCTAGAGACACAGGGTGGTGGTTTCCCATTTCTGTTAGCTGTGTGAGCTGGCTGGAAACAAATAATTTGTATTCCCAAACCATTTAGACATGTATAATAAGATCATCTAATAAACAGATCTGTACAAGAGTAATTTTCACCTAATACATATGTTTGCACAGGAAAACATTTACCTTGTTAGAAGAATTAGAGAGCTTTCAAAAGATCAGTAATGTGAATCTGAACTCTGAACTGTCATTTTCAATTCTATGTGATTTCATCAAGCTTTATACTCAGCTTCTGATAAGTTAGCAGTACTAATATCATTTCACATCTAAAAGTTTCATATTTTATAAATTTGAGTATTATGATCCTTGTTTTCCAGAAAGCTAAATTTTGCTGCTCAGAAGCTACAAATTTCAGTTATTTACGTTTTAAAGAAATGTATTACCAATTATATTGAAAACTGAAAACAGTGAGAGTCCATGTAGTATTCAGCACAAACAAATTTCAAAATAAAATGTGATGAGACTATTTCAAGAATTCCTAAATTTGGTGAGGCATTTTACTGAAATATGGTAGGTGCAAAATGATCCTGATGCAGAAGACATGGTACAATACGTCACTCACAAGATAAAAAAGAAATAAAGTTGGCCAAAAACATGGAAAAAGTCTGTTAGTATTGATTTATTTAAATTATGCTCTCCCATAGACACTACTCTTGGGCTTTGATTTGTTCTTGATGATCACTTTAGCCCATGCCCAGTGTTACAGGGTTTTTCAGGGATTTCTTTCTGAACATGAATGATTAGAGCTGTCATTTATATCCCTGAATCTCAGCTGATAACTGATAACCTTTCTGCTGTATTTTTTTATCCCCACATTTCTCTTGTCTGCAGTAGAGATGCAGAAACACAGTGTAGCAGGAGTTGTTCTGCACCTCCCCTCTCAATTCCCATTTGCTCAGATAATCCTACATGTTGACCCCTTTTGTCCCTGAAGAACCACTTGGCACAGTTATAGAGATTTTGAAAACATTTGTGTATTCCTCCAGCATTCTTTTAAAGGCTGCTACTGTTAGCTGTGGAAAAGAATTTGGAATAAAAATGGGTTCTTAATGAATTCCATTCAGTTGAATCTAAATTCTCATGGTCAGCATCAGCAATGAATGTTATCATCACAGTGAATGTTTGGTTCCCAAGCAATCACCTCTTAGCTATCACTGGAGAAACTATCTCATCCCCTTAGACCACGGCTTTGTCTTCTAGTATCACTCTTTTATTCATTTTTTTTTCTGTACATTTGTAACTGATAAAATGGACAGTGCAAAGTGTTCTGTCTCTGCTCTATGTGTATTTGCGGGCTGGTTTTTGATGAATTGAGCTAACTGTACAATATTAAACTGAACTTCATGTTCATCTTAAGACTAAGTATTGTGGCATCCAGTATTGCATGTTGAAACATGGGACTGCTCTGCTCCACATGGCTAAAAGTGACAGCAATACTGACAGTCATAGTGCATATATCTGGTAATTTCAATGTAGTCCATCACTTTAGGAAGAAGGCTTTTTCTTCCATTGTTTTGAATAAATGCAATTATCTCAAAGAAAGCTGTCAGTGAAACTAGTGCTGATACCTGGTATTTTCATTTGGATAAATTATCAAAGTCCCTTATTTCATGAGCTGCTGTGGGTGGCTGTCATCCTTATTCTCAAATGTCACTTTATCATCTGAAGTGTCAATTCATTTATGGTCAATCACACAAGATTTTGCCGCATTGTGTTACAGGACCCATGCAATGATTTACATTTAGATGTTATAAATAGTAACTATGAGGAAGATAATTACAAAAAATGGAAATCTGTCAAGAAGATATTTTGTGGGGCTCAGTTATGATTAAGAAAATAATCAGGAGTTCAAGTCTCTGTTTTACCTCAAATTGCCTTTGAAATACTGGATGAAGTGAACTTTGTTGGTAGGGAGTAGAGGAGTGCATTCAGGTGGTTTAGAGAAATCTCCAGTAGTCTTGAAAACATACAATTAAAGTTGAAATAAAAAAATAAAAAAAAGGTCAGACAAAGAGGATTAGAAATATTGTTCAACGGAGAAGATGGCAAAATGGAGAGGAGAGAATGGATTGCTGCAATGCAATCTTAGATGTGGTTCTGTACATCCAGCTGCATAGAAGCACAGGAGTAATAGCTCTGCAATCTTGCAGAGAGAGGTAACTAGAGGAGTGACCAGTGCAGCAAGTGCTTCTATGGCCATTGCTGGTTAGATGCTTGAGTTTAAGCTGGAGGTTTCTCAAGGATTCACCATGGGTTCAAACAGGGAGATAACCTAGAAGACAGTAATTAAATGCCTTTAATTTTCATGTTTGTTCATAAGCTTCTCCTTTGATGCAGCTTCTATTCTTTCCTTCTGGCAAGAAGTAAAAGAATGGTATAAGCAAATCAGGAAATAAAAGAGCCAACTCCCTACTTAGGGGATCAAAGAAAATTATCAAAATGGGAAATGTAAGAATACATTTTAATGGGAGGCTTATTCTTACTCTGAAATGTCAAATCGATCTGGATTCACTGATGATGTTAGTATAATCAACAAATAGTATTTTATGGTGACACAAAGCCTTTCACACCAAAATAAGAATTATGAGGATCAAGCTGTAGAATCATGCCAGAAGTACTCTTCATGTCAGCTGACTGCTCACAAAGATACACATCAGCCAGAAAGGAATATTTATCCTTCAGAAACATGATAGGATTTACAAAAATTAAAGTTAGATATTCTGTTTCTCTCTGTTTCACACACACATTCACTCAGAAAGGTGGAGATCATCCAATCTAAATTATCATGGAAACAGTGTCACACAAAAAAAGCATTTGGTGATATTTGCAGGAAATGGCTGTGACATTTTCAACTTGTTAAAAAGCAATGAAACAAGGAAAGATATTGCCAAACTGGGAGAAAATGAGTCTTTCAAGAACTGAACTTCTAAGACCTAATATAACTTCTTTATATTTTTCTGTGACAGTATGCTAGAAAGATAAAGCAATCTCCTTCAGGCTCTCCCAAACAAGATGTGCGTTATCAGAAATTTACTGAGCTGAAGATCAAGAAAGAGCAATAGCTCATCCAATCTTCCTATCCCACATTCCAGACACTTTTTGTTTCCCTCAATTCCTCTGCATTGACTCCATCATGTTTTTGACCACAATGTAATTTCTGTAAAGGTGCCAGCTTAATCTAAAGTTACCAGAAATAGAAAAAAATCAACCTTTGCTTTGATATTTTGTTTCCAGGGTTAATCATTTTGAAAACCTGTTAAAATTTGAACGTGTTCAATGTTAACTTTAAACCATTGCTTCTCTGCTGATCAAAGGCCCCTTGCAATACCTACATATTCTTCTTATGAAAATAGTTATTCCTCATTATGAATCATGACCAATTTTCCTTTTAATATCCTTAACATATAAATGTCTCTCAATGTCTTCAAGGACTGAAGTCCCTTAGGGTCTTTGGCATCCCTCCTCTTCCTTAGTTTTTATTAATATGCAGCTACCTGAATAATATCTCATTAGATAGAATACCTTTCTCGGATGCAAGGTCCATTCCTTAATTCTAGTCAGTATTCCTTTGCTTTGTGGTCCTTTTTATTGCAGGGGTTCATCAGGAGAACCTGCTGTGCTGCATAATAAGTAGACCTTTGGACTACTTTCAGAGTCAACGTTTTCTGTATATCCTCTCTGCATCTACATGTATAGCATACTGCACACTCAGATAATAACAATTTTGCTGGTATGGAAATATCTTTTTTTTTTTTTTTCCCCCCACTAAAACTGCCTTTTGAGCAATCTTTCACCTTCTCTTTCAATGTCAGAACTTTCTTGTTTGTAAATCTAAACATCATACTATTTTTTTTCCTTCTGCAATTTTGCATTATCTTCTAAACCACTGATGAAAATCATTCAGGTATGGTATCAACTCCTATAGAAAGGAGTTGCTGATTTCACCCATGACACCTATCTGCCCTTCAGTGTGCAAAAGGCTTGCACTGGGTCTTGAACTTCATGTCATGTATCATGGTATTGTTATCCACATATCTGAAAAAGAACTTGATGCAGGAAAAAGCCTTAAAAAATATCTACATAAGTGGCTCCAGCAGCATTTTTAAAGGTAAAATCCTAAAAATAAGGATAGTGAAGATTTTTCAAAAGCAGGAAAAAAAATTTCAACAAACTAAGCAAACCTTTTCATAGTGTATACATTATACCTATGAAACATTTTGTGAATTTTATTATTTCAACTCTTTCAGGGACATTCAGAAGCTAGACTGAAAGTTATGCAATTTGCAACATAAGCACATTTTCATGTAGAGCCTACAATGTCATATTGGAAGTCAGATACTTTTTTTCTCATCCCACACAAAGTTAATTACAGTTTATAGTGCAATATACATTCTTTTGATGAATATTCTTAAGTTTTATGCATTTTTCCAACATTCTTGGCAAATACATTGAATATTCCTCAGTCCTTGTCATTTTCCTCTTTATATAACCTGGTGGAATAGTATTTAGACTTTAAATTACCTTTGAAGGACTGATTTTGCAATCTCAACCCCACCTGTGTGTCAGATTTCTCAGTCCCGTAACCATGGAGAATTTCTGAGCTGTCTAATGAAGCTTTTCTAAACAGGCCTGATGTTGTGGTGTTGATACCAATGGCAATATTCCTTACTGCAGTAGTGGAGCCTACATATACAAAGAATGACTTCCAAGTCTTAAAAGAAAGTTATTTTAAGCTGACACCTTTTCGTTCCTCTTAGAGCCTTGCTTTCCCATTATTGCCTTTTCATTTGACAGAGTTTTGCTGCAAGCATCCTTTTGCAGCCAGTGAGCAATTTTCCTGTTAGTCCTGTTACTACAACCAAATCCCTAAATTAGTTTATTATACTCCAGACATTGGAATCACTCTCATCTTTGTCTTTCATAATCTCTATAATTTAATTTAATCTGAATGCTTTTACTCTCAGAATATTTTTTTTTGTGATAACTTGATAGATGGGAGCTGTGTTGAATGCCTGACATATAAGGAGTTGTAGGTTTCATCTGTTCCTTTATTTCCAAGAGTGTTCTTTTCTGCTTTAATTTTGTGCCATTTAAACTGGGACTCACACAAATATGGGCTAGAAAGTTAACATGAATATTGTGGCTATTGTACACCATGATCAGTATCTGGTTTTTTATTACTATAGGTTAACATTTTTTTTCCCCTTAAGGACCACTCCCTTCAGGACAAGAAATACTTGTGAAGGAAAACTCTATAATGAAGCCAGATGTTCACAGAATGATATACTAATGAATATTAATAAACTATCTCTCCGAAACAGGATCAGCTTAAACAAATCTTTCACTTAATAAAGGGACTCAATCCAGTCAGTGAGATGACGTCCAAGTTTGTAATAGGGAAACAGGTTCAAAAAATCAAGCTGATTTCTCAGACCAAACATCTGTGACTTGCCACCAGATGTGGCCTGACTGCCATTGAACTGTGACCTAAGCCTGTGTAGTCACCTTTGCATGCTAATAACATCAATAAATACCTGTACCTCTCACTGTATTTTTTTTTCACCTTCACATCAGAGCTACAGTCATGATTGCATCTCAGCAATAAACCCCGATATAGGACAGAGTTCTGTCCAGTCTGTATCTCTTGGGGGAATAGTACACTGGTGGTTTTTTATTTGGGCCTTGCACAACTTTCAGTTTCAAAACAACTTACAGTAGTTTTCATTATTTCCCTCCATATTCTAAGCACTTAGTTTCTAAACCTTGGAATAATTTTTAGTATGCTTAGCAAGGCAGCTTGTGATGACAATAACTGTGAGAGTCTTTATCACGCTCCATTACACAGCTGAGACACCATCATTAAAAGTCTTGAAACCTCACCCAAGGTCTATCTTTAGGAAAAGAAATTTATTCATAAGCTTAGTTTGTAATATTTATACTTGTGTCTGGTGCCAAGCTATGGGAACCGCTGTGAGTCAGAGCAACACTAATAATACTATTACAATTGATATATAAATATATTGATGCAGGCATTAACATTTAAAAGTTGTATCAACGATATTTTTTACCAAAAAATGTGAGGAAAAATAAACAATTTAAGAAATCTACTACTGAAAAGCGTCATTCTGGGAAATTAGAAATATGACAAATATTAACTTTTTTTTTCCTTTTTTGTTACACTTTTACCTTACTTTTTCCTTTCCTCACCTTCCCTGAACCCTAATATGCTAGAAGAAATTAGAAAGAAGTAAGTTTATCATCAAGGTAATTGTAAACACAGTTTGAATTCCCAGTCCACTATTTTTATCTTTTCTTCCATTCATAAATTGATGTGTACTTCTACTTGATCCAAAACAAAACTGGTTATGTTTTGCCTTAGCTGCCTCATCCTTCAGCCGGTAACAATGAATAAGTGCATTCTTTTTATTCTTTTTTTTTTTTTTAAATCTGAAATGGGTCCTCTGCAGCTCAACAGTCAACCTATACTCATCCTAAACCAATTTAGAATTATATTTAGGGGTTTACCTAATGTTTTGGTATATTGCATCTCTATTTTAAATTAAGACTAATATGGAGAGACCAGGTTTTGCCAGACCAGGTTTTTATATTTTGTTGTATAATATAACATAACATAACATAACATAACATAACATAACATAACATAACATAACATAACATAACATAACAAAATACAATACAATATAAGATGCCTGAAGGTGCATAAGTCCATGGGACCTGATGAAATCCATCCGCGGGTCCTGAAGGAGCTGGTGGATGAAGTTGCTAAGACCCTTTCCATCATATTCGAGAAATTGTGGCAAACTGTCAAAGTCCCCACAGACTGGAAAAAGGGGAACATAACTCCAATATTCAAAAAAGGAAATAAAGAAGACCCGGGGAACTACAGGCCAGTC
>JAOQGL010000019.1:67722385-67738526 GCA_027564165.1 Gallinago nigripennis
GCATTAATAAGGTCGCCCCTCAGCCTTCTCTTCTCCAGACTATCAGCATTTTACTGTACCCACTGGTAAAAGACTATGAGGTACTCGTGATCAGTACTGTCATGGCTTAATGTCTCAACCTGGACCCATGTACTCCAAGTCTCGGCCCAGGTTGGCTGGAGTCTTCTCATTTGGATAACCTCATTCGGATAACTTAATTCATTGCCTTCTCTAAAAAGAATGTGTCTGCTTTTGCATGATTTCAGCATGAAACCAAGTGCAACTCAACGGCTGGGATTTCATTTTTCTCCCAGGTGCGAGCGGGTCTGTGAGCGGGAGCTGGAGCCTGTGGGAGGTGAGCAGAGCGGAGCAGGGCGGAACGGAGCAAGCAAATGAACCAAAGAGGCAGCTCCAGTCTTGCAAAGGGAAACTGCAACTTCACAGGCAATTTAGCTAGTACAATTTATTCTAATTTATTACAGTAAACTACATATTAGCAAACATTAACAAATCAGGGGCAGATTTATGACAGGGAAGGCTACTGTGCTAATGAGTGGCCCCCTCATTAGCATTGCCTGGAGCAACATATGCTCTCTCAGTCTTTCCTTACCACATTTTCCCATTACCATCACATCAGAAACAAGCCTTTCATATCCTGTAATCTCTGACTGGGAGGAACCTTGTTTGGAAGCTAAAGAAGGGAACTGGCAGACAGCTTTTTGTATGAACTACAACTCCAGTTGTTTTTATTTGGTTGCTTATTTGAAGAAGCGCAGGAGTTACTGGGGGGTACTGGGCATCTCTCAAAATTTGGATCCTGGGTGTGATTACTGCTAGAGTGGCTGTGGCTTTTATGTGTTGCATTGCTGCTAAGTGGCTCTGACTATCAACTTCTCTACTGTTTTATTCCTCTACATGCAAAATAGGATTCCTAACACTTATCACAGCAAAAGATTTTTATTTTGTAATATTTCTTTTTCGTTAGCATTCGTGTTTTTTTCCATTAGTATGTGTCAAGTATTTTTATTTTCTGAATTATTTCATCTGGCTTAAAGAAGGAGGAAGGGGCTGTGGGTTTCACTGCTTAATTACTTTAAAGAATTTGATATCTTGGATTGTCAGGTTCTGTCAAAGAGTAAAATCTGATCAACATACCTTTAACTCAATGAAAGACTCAGAATATCACAATTCAGAAAGCAAACAAACCTAATTGTTTACTCTCCACTCTGCTGCAGTCTATAAGTGCAGACTTAAAATTAATGTAGTATACTTTGGCCACCCAGCTAAAAACCACAAAAATCTATATAAAACACCTTCCACATTCCTCAACCTCAGATTGTACTAGTTTAAGAAAACTTTTTCTATGATATCTTTTCTCTCTTTTAAATGCTTGGTCTTTTATTCAGTATATAGCAATTTGAAAGGACTGGAGTGATTTTTCTGTCACAGATTCATAATCCAGCTGTTGATAAGACTATTCCTAAATGTCTCTAATTGTAGACTCTGTATTTTCCCCCCCACCCCCCCTTAAAGAAAACTTTCCATACTGAATACCAGCAAACTGTCTAAAGACAGCACTGTGATTTTTCTGTAACCTGTGAGAACATGATTAAGTCCTGGTTTGTAACAATCATTTAATTAATTGTTGGTCCTTTCATTAGAGTCTGGATTTCACTCTACAGACATGTGCAAGGTTCCTATTTTTTTTTTTTTCTGTTCAAGACAATTTGTATTTGCCGTGTAACACTTCATTGAAAACAGGGAAGAGGAGAGCAATGCAAATGCCCAGATTTTCCAAACTGCTCTGGCCACTTCCAATCACCCCATAAAACTTCCAGATCCCTCTTCCCTGGGGAAAAGTGCAGGTGGTGGTGGGCTGCAGGAGTTGCTCCTTTGCTAAACTTCCCCTGGCCACCAGCAGAGAGGGTGCGGAGGGGAGGGAGGGGGTGTTGCTGGGGCTGTGGGTGTCTGGCTGCCTTTACCCAGTGTGGGTCTTGGCAGCTGGTTCGGAGCCGTGCTTGGGGAAAACAGCCAGGGCCTGCCAGAGCGGAGACCTTCAGTTTTCCTTGAACTACTCTGTAACATGTTCAAAACTGAGGAATTTCTGAGAATAACAGAGAGAGAAGGAAAAGAACCAAAACAGGACTAGAAATGGAGTGAAACCCCTGAGCATCATTCATTCACTGGTGAAGGGGAGGGGGAAAAGAAAAACATGGGAATGCAAATTTTTAAACAGCTGACATTTTGAAATTTTCAGTTTGGAAACCCTTGAATTATCTAAAAAAATGTTGAATTTTGCTTGCAATTTTCTTATTAAAATAATAACTAGAAACATAGTTAGTATTCCTGGTATGCTTGGGATGAATAAAACTTCAGTGAGGGTAATTTCCCCCCTGGTCTCTCTCCCCTCCCCCCTCCCCCAGCCATAAATTAATATATTTTAAAATGAGAAGGGACTGTTCACTGACCTCATACATAACAAAGGCCCCTGATTTGCTGTGTGTTAATTCCTGCTTCATGTCAGATAGCTCTGATTCAACTCAGCATACCACAGAGAAACCTTTCCACTTCAAACCGCTATCCCCTTGTTTGTATGCCAATGACCGCCATTGTCCTTTGTGGTGCAACCATCACTTAGGGAAGTCTAATCCACCAGGGACTCTGAAATCCAGTAGAAGTCCCCTCCTCTGGGTTCCTCTCCCCAAGACCTGGGAGAACAGTCATTAGTCTTTGTGATTAAGTACATGATTTTATTTTTGATTGTGACACAAGTCATATAATTACTTAAGCAAGTAAATAAAAAAATGTCAGTAAACCAGCCATTGCACTTTTTTTTTTTTCACCACTCCTCTCGTGCCAAGAGCAAGCTGTCTGTGGTGACATCTGGTTTTGGTATTTTTTAGGTTTGTGATTTTTTTTTTCCCTTTCCTCCTTTAATTCATTAATTACAATGTAAATTAAAATTACGGTCAAAGATTGTCCCCATGGGACTTCACTCAACAATTGCCCCATTACTAGCATTTCAAGACTTGCTGGGTTCTAATCTATTTACTGGGTGCCCTGGTGACTTTACAGAATTCTAGTTTATTGTTCATAGTATTGTGTGTTATTCTGCCAAAAGATATTTGATTTATTTACATTGTTACCTTTATCAAATCCATAATTTCACTTGCTATTAAATAATTAATTGCTGTTGCAGACAAATAGCCCTTTGGCATTTCTTCTGGGGAGAGAAGGGAAAGCAGAGGTGACAGCCAGGAGCTGTGTTACAAGGCAGGAACCTGGGAAGGGTGGAAAGGAAAGGATCTGATTGAGGGCAGTATGGGCAATGAAGGGGTTTATCAGGAACACTTTAAGCAGGGGCCCAAGTTAACAGCCTGGCTTCCTTGGAAGAGAGAGGAAGCACTGTGGTGCTGATAGGAGTGTGGACACTGTGGACACCTGACAGACAGGGATGAACACCTCAGACATTAGCACCTGCGAGTAATTCTTATGGATCTAAAAGAGATGTCTGCATGACTTCTCTCCTTTCTCTCCTGTGTTCAGTCTGGTCTCCTCTAATGGCTCCATAATAAATGTATTACAGCAGAACAATAAGATTTCTCCAGTTTCATATTTCCTGTAAGTTATCGCATCTACCATGTGATGGAATTGTATAGTTGCTTATTTTCTACGTGTACAGCATATTCAGATCATAAACTCAATTTGTGCTATTGGAACAGCAGATATATCAGTTTCTCTAGTAATGCATTCCTCTTCCAGCCTAGAAAAACATAAGAAATCAAGAATACCATTTATGTTGAATCACAACTAACACTCCCTGATTTCATGAACTTTTGATAATAGTCTCAATAAAATAGCCTGCTGCTTTTTTGAAAATTACATTTTGCAAAATGCCTACTAACAGTAACTAAACAGAGATCATCTACACAAATACTTTTATTAAGTGGAAACTCTGATATAAATCTTCTGTATTTAACCACTAACCTCAAATGAATACAGCATACTGGAAAAAATCTAACTATTTTCTTTGAGTGGGTTACTTTTATTGGCTTCACTAATGTCCTTCAATATATATTCTCTGTTCGGTTTACCCACAAGCATCTTTTTCATTTATTTTTTTCTTCTGTGAATACAGGAGTGATCAGAAGCCCCAGCAGCAGGGCATTGAAGTTTTTCTTGCTTTGATTTGCTTCATCTAGAAGGGAACAGATCCAGTAGCGAGCCAGCCTAAGGCACTTTCCAAGTTGTGCACGTTAGAAACTACACCAGAGCACTGGAGTAGTGTATTGGCTTCTCAAATCATAAGACAGGTCCTAGGATATGTTTTTGTGGAGAGAGAGGAGGTAAAAGATGAAGGAGATAAGGTATTGTCCTTCCGCTATGAGAAGCCTAATGATAAAATGAAAGGAGTTTTTGAACAGATGGACCAAGACTCCAAAGCATTTTAAAAAAGCCAGCTACATAGGATAAGGAAAAACATATTCATTCTATCAGTGAAGTGTCAATATTAAAGGGTTTATAGTTATGAAAATGTGTTGGGTCTTGTTTTTTTTTCCCCCTCAATTTACCCCCCTTTTTTTAAGGGAGGCAGATGGTATCGTTCCTCCAAGCTGAAATTAGTGAAGTAGCACATCTCTCCACACACATACACACATGTGAAGGGCAAATCATGTGGGTATTTCACACTGTGCCCTCCAAGTCTTTCTCCTGGGTGTAAAGGCCTGGGTTTCTATTCTGAGAAGATCCTCAGAGACAGCATGTAGTCAGTCCTGTGCCAGACATGCTGTCATGGCATCCATGCATGGCAAGACTGACTGTTTGGACCTTCTTTGCCTATAGGTAGTGACTATGAGTGTATGCACCAGATGTATATTAAGTACAATCTCACTGAGTGCACATATTCATAAAGATGTCTCTAGCATCCCTAAGTTCCTGTAGGTTTTATAATTCATTTCTGTTTTGTTTATGCTCCTGTATTTCCTTTCCATTCCCTTGCTTGGCAAATAAGATTTTGCTTTCAGGATAACTCTTACAGAGTCTCTGCTTTACTATGTGACCCAGCAGTACAAATTAGGATACAGATTAGGTATGGACAAATGATCACATCTATCCTGAATTACCCAGAGCACTCAACAAACAAATTATGTTGACTTTCTGCTTCTATGCTGGCTTTCTGACAGCTGCAGGTGATACAAGATCTACCTGATCTGGCACAAAGTAGGAGTGGGGTGACGGACAATACCTGAATCTGCATAAAACCTGTTAGCCCCAAAAGAACCCTGGGATTTAATTTTTTTTTAAACAAATTTACAGTGGATTGAATTCGGGCTATATTAGAGGGTTTTTTAATTCTGTGGCTGAGATATTTTTAGAACTAAAATCCCTAATCTGGATTTACTGCATCATCAAACAACAGCCTGAGTTTAATAGGAAGAAGAGTTGTTGAGACAATGTATTCCAAGTCAATAGCGCAAAGTCATTTGGAAAACATGATTCTCCTATCAGTTTTTCTGTTGTGATTAGGGGCTCTCAAGAGTCAGCTGGAAGAGCAGAAAATCGCTGGTTGTGGCTTCCTGATTCCTTCCAGCAGCCTACTATTTATTGAGATTTATTTAAGGCTACCTGCTTTTAAAATACACTGTTCACAAACAATGCCCAAGCATGACTTTATACCTACAAATCAGCATATCATTGTGGCACATCCTGCTTCCTTCAACTGGCCCTGTGAAGGAAAATGGCACTGCTGGTCCATGTAATCTGGCTTTATCTTCTCCCTCCCTGTCTCTCACAAAGTGAAAATGTGGCAAATTTCATCACGCTAATTGCCATAAATTATATTCTTATCTCTGTCTTGATTCTCTAAAACACCAGTGTTTCAAACACTGTATTTGATATCCACTAGAAGAGGACAGAGCTCAGTTGAAGAAAGTAGGTAGTTATTTATGAATGAGGCAACACAGCACTTCGCTTTTGAGAGTCCAAAGTTTAGAGTGAAATCCAAAAGTCTCAGTTAATTTCTTGTCTTTCCTGTACAGGCCTGAAGAAACAAACACTTCACATGGAACCCTAAATCTTGTAGGCTGTGCAGAGACCCACTCAGGGTCATTATAGAACGCAGGTGTATATATTAAACTGAGATGCTCGATGCATGTCTGCCAAAAAGTGCTTCTGTCTATTTGAGATCTGCCGCTTGCTCCCCTCCCCTCCATAGTTGGAAACTTGAAACCATTACCTTAAGTAATGGAGCAGGGTTTACACTTTTCCTCTGAAAGTTATTGACTGGACAAAGACCTTCTTCCATAACAGCCTGGGGTTTATAGCAAAGGAAGCACTTAATTAATTTTGCTTCTCAGCCTGAAAGAATTCACATGCATATCTGCCACCTCTCAGGGAAATGTGAGGTTCCCTCAGCCACACGCTGGCAGAGGATGATGAGGGGAGCAGCGAGGAGACACACAAAGTGCTCACTGACCCTTCTGCTGGAGCTGGACCATGCAATTTCACAAGTCAGTGAGCTGCACAAACCTGGCTTTAGAGTCCAGTGGTTAGTCACTCATATGGAAAAAAGGCATCCCGGGTTTTAACTCCTCTATTTTATACTAAGCAGCAAATTTACACTGCCTGTGTGAGGATTTGTGCATCCACTTCTGCCTCCCCAGCTCCCAGCCACAGTGCTGATGGCTGAGATGTTCACAGGTCGGTGCCAGCACCGGTGCTGCAGCTTCATTTCCACTGGAGGTATGTGCTTGTTGCATGGAGTTCTGCATCCATACGGGAGCCGTGACTCTGCAGCTAAATTTATGCTTCCTTGGATCTTCAAGGACCCTCAAAGATACTCAGCTGCAAAAACAATGTCATCTAGACTACCACAATCCTGCTTTCTCCCTGTCTTGTGATCAAGAATGCTCATCTTGTCACCTGACTTCAATAGAGGATGCTGCTGCAGCAAGTTCTGGAATCCAGAGCTTTGGATTCGCATGCCCTGTTCTTCCCTGATATTTCTTTAGGTGCAAAAGTTCTTTATGTGCTTGGATCCAGGTCTGAAAAACACTATTTCTGAAATGCAGTGGTAATAATGAGCATACAATTGTTCATATCTATATTAAACATAAAATGCAAATATAAAAGCAGGTAAGATTCCACCTCTTTTTTTTTTTTTTTTTTTTCCATTTACATAGTATAGAAGGTGCCTGTGACACACTAAAAAAATCCAGGTTGTGCTGCTACCTGTCTGAGGAGAAATCTAAAGTGGTCACCTGAAACACAGACCTTACTCTAGAGGCAGGTGATGGCTGCAGTCAGACATAATAGGCAAAACAAAAGAAATGGTATTCTGATGACATTGGCATTTCAGGATTAATTAAATGTTTAGCACTTTGTAGAGCATCCTAACCATTTTTCAAGCCTGTGACCTCTAACAAGTCTAGCAAGTATTTTTTGAGAAACTTCAGAAATATGGCTGTAACGATCCCAGTTGTTCTGTGTCATTTTAAACGATCAAAGTTTTACTTAAGTGAAGTTATATCTCAGAAGTATGACTGGGTTGTCTGTGTGTAAATCCTGCCATCAGTTCCTCTATTTTAATTTCACTTTTGCCATTAGCTTATATTGTGGGCCTGAGTTTGTCATTTAAGTTTAATTGCTGATCTCATCATAATTGGAGCTCTGCTGTTGAATTTGATGGAGATAACTTAGACCTTTAACCATTTTGTCTCTTTGCTTCTATATTACCAAGAACAGATGAAAAATGGTTGTGCAAGATGCTAGAACAGTGGTCAAGGTAAAACTGGTATTATGTGGCCGTGTCTTGAAATGTGTAGGTGTTTTATATTAAACTGTTGCTGCCTAGTGAACAAAAGCAGTGTTGGAAGTGGGAGGCTGGATGCCCAGCCCTGCCCCTCCAAACTAAGGGTGTGGACGGGCTGCAGCAGGGACACCTCCAATCTGCTCTTCTTCTAGCCCTGTCACTCCTGCCTGCCCAGTGGCATACCTTCCCCAGATGTGATCTTCTCCAAGTCACACTGTTGCTTGGTACCTAGCCACTAGTGTGCTGGAGATGTTGGGAGGATTACGGAGATGCTGTTAGACTATGTAGGGAAGAAACAAGGAAAGCCAAGGCCTTCTTAGAATTTAAATTGGCAAGAAATGTCAAAGACAACAAGAAGGGCTTCTTCAGTTATATTGGAGGCAAAAAGAAAACTAAAGGAAATATGGGCCTGCTGTTGAATGAGTCAGGTGCCATGGTAACAGAGGATTCAGGGAAGGCTGAGTTGCTGAATGCCTTCTTTGCCTCAGTCTTTACTGCTTGGGCCAACCCCTGGGAGCCATGGACTTTGGATGAATCAGAGAAAGTCTGGACTAAGGAAGATCTTCCCTTGGTGAGGAGGACCAAGTTAGAGATCAGTTAAGAAGGCTGGACATCCACAAGTCCATGGGTCTGGATGGGATACAACCAAGAGTGCTGAGGGAGCTGGCAGAAGTCATTGCAGGGCCACTCTCCATCATGTTTGAGAGGCCCCGGAGAACAGTGAGGTGCCCAAGGACTGGAGAAAGGCCAATGTCATCCCAGTCTTCAAAAAGGGCAAGAAGGAGGACCCGGGAAATGATGGACTGATCAGCCTCACCTCCATCCCTGGAAAGATGATAAAACACCTCATCCTGTGTGTCATCTCAGAGCATATGGAGGAAAAGAAAGCTATCAGAAGTAGTCAGACTAACCCAATTGCTTTCTATGATGGCATGACTGGTTGGATAGATGAGAGGAGGGCGGTGGATGTTGTCTACCTGGACTTCAGCAAAGCTTTCGACACTGCCTCCCTCCTCATAGCTAAGCTTAGGAAGTGTGGGTTAGATGAATGAACAGTTAAGTGAATTGACAGTTAATTGAAAACTGGCTAAAAGACAGAACCCAGAAGGTTGTGATTAGGGGCACAGAATCCAGCTGGAAGTCTGTAACAAGTGGTGTTCCCCAGGGCTCAGTACTGCGTCCAGTCTTCTTTAATATACTTATCAATGACCTGGATGAAGAGATGGAAGATACGCTTAGCAAGTTTGCTGATAACACAAAACTAGGAGGGATGACTGACACCCCAGAAGGCTGTACCACCATCCAGCGAGACCTGGACAGGCTGGAGAGTTGGGCCGAGAGAAAGCTAATGAAATTTAACAAGGGCAAGTGTAGGGTGCTGCATCTGGGGAGAAATAACCAATACGGGTTGGGGGCTCACCAAGAAGGCCAATGGCATCATGGGATGCATCAAGAAAAGAGTGGCCAGCAGGTCGAGGGGGCTCATCCTGCCCCTCTACTCTGCCCTGGTGAGGCCCCATCTGGAGTACTGTGTCCAATTCTGGGCTCCCCAGTCCAAGAAGGACAGGGAACTGCTGGAGAGGGTACAGAAAAGGGCCATAAAGATGATTAAGGGCCTGGAGCATCTCTCCTACTAGGAGAGGCTGAGAGACTTGGGTCTTTTTAGTCTGGAGAAAAGAAGGCTTAGAAGGGATCTGATCAATGCATACAAATACTTAAAGGGAGGGTGTCAGGAGGATGGGGCTGGTCTTTTCTCGGTGGTGCCCAGTGACGGGACAAGAGGAAATGGGCACAAACTTGAGTGTAAGACATTCCACCTAAACATGAGGAGGAACTTCTTTACTATGAGAGTGGTAGAGCACTGGAACAGGCTGCCCAGAGAGGTGGCGGAGTCTCCTTCTCTGCAGACACTCAAAACCTGTCTAGACAAGTTCCTGTGCAACGTGCTCTAGGTAGACCCGCTCTGGCAGGGGGGTTGGACTAGATGATCTCCAGAGGTCCCTTCAAACCCATACCATTCTGTGATTCTATAATTCTATGAGTTTTTTTAAAGAAGATTTCAAGCTACGCCCTTGCTCTCTGTAACACCTCATGCAAGTCCCAGTGTAGATTTAGGTGCTGGTGTACCAAGGATTGAAGGCCCAGCTTTACTATATAACAATGGAAAAAGAAAATACTATGCTAAAGTATAGGAATATGTGTCATATTCTGTGTCTTTACTGAAGAATCTTAAGACCCATAGTCTTTTAAGGGCAATGACTTTCTTGTGCTCTATATCAGGCTCTTACAGTTGGACATAATGGTGAGCAAAGTCTGATCATAAATGAAGAAAAATGACAGTCAAGGTAAGTTGCAGCTAGTTCTGAATAGATTTTACACTCTCAGGTCCTTAAGAGTCTGAGGTTATTTGAGATTTTAGGTTTCAACTGCAAAGAGTGAATACAGTGAAAAAAAATATATGCAATCCTAGGTGTCTTTAAATACAGAAAACTCTGTGGCCTATCAAGTATAATTTTCTTTTCTGCTTAAACAATATTTGAGAGATCTGTGAAAATACATTAAGTAAAAAGCCATTTTTCTATTGAAAGCAGTGGTTTCATAAAAGTTTACTCAAATGCATGGTTTTGTTAGCTATACTGTTCCTGTGCTTCCTAATGTATTTTACATTATAAAGACAAGATGTATTTTGTTCTGGAAAGCACTAATCCTGGAATTAAATAAGGTAACATATAGCTTTATGTTTATGTTCAGGCCCTAAGTCATAAAACACACAGGAATAACAGCCTTTACTATATAGCACAAAATGAAACATAATTAGCAAATCTAATAGTCTTAGAAATTATCTCTCACTGCATCTGACTGCACTATATAACTATTTATCTGATTAATTCCTCTATAAGTGATTAAGTTGTAAACACAGATCTGTGAAAGAAGTATTAATGAAGACTACTTCATCTTATCTTACTATGGAAAAAATATTTTTAATATCTTCTCATTTCTTTCTATAGCTGTTACAGTGGACAAATGCCTTTGTGTGAACATTCATGGCTGAGTGTTTGCAGTAGATAATACTTGTCAATCCCTGAGTTGCAGTTTAACTATGTCTAAATCGTGTACAAAAGGAGCTGAAGAACATGAATGGCTTTAAAGATTCTACACATTCTAAGAGTGAATGACTATCAAAGACATTCTTACATATATTTGTGTTTAGCTGTGGTCTGTCACTCAATATGCATGAGAAAATGAAGGAATTTTTATAGGAGAGCTTTTTATTTGTATATCCTTTCTTCAATATTAGTCTGTAGCACAGAGGAAATGTACTTTCCTATGTACCACATAGGAAAGTGTCACAATTCAGTGATGAGTAGTTAGAAAATGTTTTGCTAAACTATTTAGGCTAGGAAGAGCCTAAACTATTTAGTCTAGGAACAACAGAATAATGTCCAAGAATAAAAAGCAAGGTCCTGCACCTGAGGCACGGCAATCACAAGCACAGATACAGGTTGGGAGGAGACTGGCTGGAAAGCAGACCTGAGGACAAGGACTCGGGAGTGCTTGTAGATGAGCAGCGCAATATGAGCTGGCAGTGCCCACTAGAAGCCCAGAAAGCCAACGACATCAAAAGGAGTGTCAAAGAAGCAGGTTGAGGGAGGTGATTCTGCCCCTCTACTCTGCTCTTGTGTGACCCTACCTGGAATACTGCGTGCAGCTTTGGAGTCCTCAAGACAGGAAAGACATGGACCTGTTGGAACTGGTTCAGCAGAGAGCTGTGAAGATGATTGGAGGGCTGGAGAAGTCTCCAAGCAGACCTTATAGCAGCCTTTCAGTATCTGAAGGGAGCTGGAGGGGCACACTTTGTGTCCTACAATATAGGACCAGGGGTAATGGTTTTAAACTGAAAGAAGGGAGATTTAGGTTGGATACCAGAAAGAAATTCTTTACTGTGAGGGTGGTGAGATACTGGTACAGGTTGCCATGGGAAGCTGTGGATGCTCCATCCTTGAATGTGTTCAAGGCCAGGCTGGATGGGGCTTTGAGCAACCTGGTCTAGTGGGAGGTGTCCCTGCCCATGGCAGAGGGGAGGGTAGTTGGAACTCAATGGTTTTTAAGGTCCCTAATGAAGTATTATTTTTCTTTTATTATTTTTTTTTTGGTGGCTACTTTCATTTTCAAATTTCAACAACTGCATGAAATGAATCAAAACTTTCCTTCTTGAATTTTAGCAGGAAAATTCAGTGAGTTTGCAGGCCTTGCTAAAGAGCTTATGCATGCTATTCCAAAGTGTCTGAATTTCTTTCCAACTATATTCAAAATAATTTCTTTTTTTTTTTTTTTGCAGAATTCATACACATGATGAGTAAATGATCAAAACCATACACTCGTCCACACAGAACATAGTGAGATGAATGTGTGAAAAAAAATAAGAGTAGGCTTATATTTTAGAAAAAAACTTGGAGGGAGCAAACATGCACAATATGCCCAGTCATAAGTCTCAGGTATGTTCATATGTTCATGTGTATTTATATTTGTACTAAATGGCATGTGCCAACAGGCTTCATTTTTCAAATAGGCATAGGAAAACTTCAGTATCAGCCTCTCAATGTCTTCCTTTTTCACATTTAAAAAATAATTTTTCTATCCATGTCCTCCAAATAAAACCTGGAATGTACAGTCTAATAGAAAGTGGAGAAATAAGATTAAAAATTATAAATACATAAATGCTAGTAGTCTAAATGGACTTCTAAAGATAGTTAGCTTATGTCAGTTAAAATGTGTTTGTCTATATCAGTGACATTGTACTTATTAATCAGCTACATGATTAGCAGAGGAAGCTGATGCAGCTGATTTTCACTGAGCCACTGAGACAAAAGAGAAAATTATTGGAGATCAAACCAAACTACTGGCTTATATGGCAGCTAGATGTTGGCCTACTGAAACACAAACAACTTTTTAAACAAGGCGGGTTGACCCTTTGTTATTTTATTGCGTGGCTGAAAATAAACTCAGTAATGAAGTAAATACTCAAAGCCAGTTCCAGCAATACTTCATTTTACTTCCTGACTCTCATTCTCCAACAAAGAGTGTGCAACACTAGAGAAGAAATTTAGTTAACAAATGTAGTTAGTATCTCTCCTTACTTAGAAGAACCCTCTAGGCAAAGTGGTGGTATTGTACTTG
This sequence comes from Gallinago nigripennis, assembly GCA_027564165.1. NCBI lineage: Eukaryota > Metazoa > Chordata > Aves > Charadriiformes > Scolopacidae > Gallinago > Gallinago nigripennis. The sequence continues at coordinate 67,735,353 of JAOQGL010000019.1, forward strand.
GCAGGGATTTTGATTTTGACTTCAATGAGTCCCAGGTCTATGTGTAATTTAGCCAAACAGAACTTTATTATATACATTTCCCTGGAGGCACCATTGACATTTTTCAAACCTCTGTGTGGTAATTTAATTTATGAAGCTATAGCAACTGTTTACAGAAAAAAAAAAAATAATACTAATCTATTTTGTCCTTGTAAATACAGTCTTCTGCTACACTAAAATTTCAATTAAGCTACTAATATAGTGTATTGCACTTGACATTGGTGGGACCTTCCACTCAAAACAGCGACTGTTTAAACAGTGAACTTCTGTACTTGAAAACAAACTTGATGGATAGGTGTTAATTTGCTTCCCATACAATTGTTTTTGTGATGTATACGGTTGTAAACTGCTGATGAGATATTTGATTGCCGACATTCTTTGGTTTTCAAAACTGTTGCCCATAGACCAGAGTCCAGTGCTTTTTAACTGTGAATGGCCAATTTTCTCTAGAATCTCATCTTAAAATTACAAAACACCACCAAAGTATAATGTCTACCTGAGTAGGTTGAAGCAGACAGCTTGAAGCAATGATCCCTTTCTCATCTCAGTAAAATATTAGTTCAGATCTTTAGTCACAATCTGACTAGTTCTGTACTGACTCCTAGTACACTGGGGCTGTGAAACCATATGGAAAATGTCCCAAAGAAATGGAGCATGTAATTTCTTTTGGGTGCTACCAGAGATGATCATTGTTTTCCTACAATCACCACCAAAATACCTGCCAAAATCCCCATTTATCTCAAATCTCTTATTATAAAAAAATTTTCATAGGAGAAAGTCTGTGGGAAAGATCTTTCTGCTGTTTTTGACTGTCAATCAGTTTCCTTCTCTGCAATGACAATTTAAAATATGTTAACAGCCTATGTATTTGAGGAATTACTTTTCTGACAATTGGTAACAGAATGACATTAACTAGTACCTGGTTGAAGGGTAGCATTTTGTTTAATAATGACCTATTACAGTAAAACATTCCTGGAGTGATAGCCCTGTTGGTAGCACATTACACTGGTATTATAGCTTACCATAGCAACAGAGTGCTCTGAGGATGCATTGCAGACATACACTGTCAGAGCATCCAAGTCTTCTTTATTTTCACTAATCCAAACTAAGTTCATGCCTATGCTGAGAATACAATGTAGTCAATACATTACAAAATTTAAGATTTTGTTAATTTTCACATGAGGTTAAAAAGTGTATTTTACATGAAATTAAAGATGTTCTGTCCAAAGCATATATTTAGCCCCATAAAGGAAACAAACCTTTTCCCAATTTTCCTTCCAAGGGCCCTATTTTATTGTGGCCTTATGCAAAGAGAGAGAGGAACAAAACAATGACTCAGTAGACAGAAGTTTCAAGATACCTACATTTTTGCTGAAGATCTAGGTATTCTTAGAAAACAGTAACTTCGAACTAGATTAATTACAAATTTCCTACTAGACTTGCAGCTACTGCAAGCCTGTTCTGGAATTCTCACCAGAATAATTTTCTGCCATTCGAGTAATTTTTTTTCTGTTCTCAATTTTCTACTTCCAGTTAAAAGTTCCAGCTAAACCAAAAATTCAGAAAAGTGACAAGGAGAGTATCAACAGTTCAGAGCAAATCAGGATGTCACGTTTGCCTGGGTAATATGGCAGGACACCTCTATTTTCCCCAAATCAGCAAGCCCATCTCCAAGTTTTCAAAAAAATGGTCAAAATCAAAACATGCATAGTTGGAATGGACCCAGCATCCTATCCAAAAGGGGGTAAAGCAGAATCATCAGGGAAAATAATCAGAAAGATGATTGCTCCAGGGGTAAAATGAGGTAACAACTTCTTCCTTTTCAGTGAGACTAAGAGGTCCATGGGAATTACATTAGGAAGACTGGAAAAGCAACACAAAATCTAAGATCAATGAATGACTTATTTCATTATTATATGGATAATTATCTGAAACAGTTTTAAATCCCTGATAATCTTTTTTTCTTTTTTCTTTTTATTTTTTTTTTTAAACAGCCCCACATTCCCAGTGGCTTCCACCTTACTAACTAATTTGGTCTCAATTTCCAGAGCCCCAGTGTCACATTCCAGCCTGAAGCATGCTATCTGAAATGGGATTGTAAAGCATTCATTACAATGAATGTTACTGCAATGCTTATCAAACATGTCAACAATGCTGCTAGAAGCTGAAACAGATGAACAGCTTATAGGACACTGTTGAATAAAATACTGTCCATCAATTACTTAGTAAACTGCAAAGCAGAGCAGACTACAGATAATGATCCTGGAGGTAAAAGCCCCATTTGGAAAAAGTTAATTTATTTGGCGTCTGTGCAGCTCATTTCCCTAGCAGGGGAGAGTATAGGCAAGCACAGCAGAAAAAAACAAAACAAAACAAAACAAAACAAAACAAAAAACAAACAAACAAACAAACAAACAAAACTATAATGAAACTGTAGGTTTTTTTCAGCACAAAAATGTAAACCTGAAGTTTAGAAGTTGAACATAAGAAGTACGATTTCCCTAAAAGCTCAAAAGAGTCTAATTATACCAAAAGATTTTAAAATAAGTTTAAGGCTTTAAAAGTTTAAATTTAAAAGTTATTAGCCATTTCACTGAATTTCACTGAATTTTTTAGAGCTGGAAGGGACCATAGAGATCATCTAGTCCAAGTCCCCTGTTAAAGCAGGAACGCCTAGAGCATGTTACTCAGGACTGCATCCAGGCAGGTCTTGAAAAGCTCAAAAGAAGGGGACTCCACAACCTTTCTGGACAGCCTGTTCCAGGGCTCTGGCACCCTCACCGTGAAGAAGTTTTTCATCATATTTGAGTGAAACATCCTATGTTCCATCTTGTGCCCATTGCCCCTTGTCCTCTCACTGGCAACCACTGAAGAGAGTCTGGCTCCCTCCTCCTTCAACCCACCGTTTACATACTTGTAAGTATTGATAAGGTCTCCCCTCAGCCTTCTCTTCTCCAGGCCAAAGAGTCCCAGCTCTCTCAGACTTTCCTCACAAGGGAGATGCTCTAATCCTTGAATCATCTTTGTTGCCCTTTGCTAGACTCGTTCCAGTAGCTCCCTGTCCCTCTTGAACTGGGGAGCCCAGAACTGGATGCAGTATTCCAGTTGTGGCCTCACCACTGCCAAGTAGAGGGG
>JAOQGL010000019.1:67776846-67823705 GCA_027564165.1 Gallinago nigripennis
TAGAAAGATGCATTGTTTTTTCAGAGTTGTCCATAGGGACCTGCTCCTTCAAACTGCATAAATGTGTTTAATTATAAGCGACTAAAAAATTTCTAGGATTTCTCACATTATTAACACAAATTGCTGAAGGTTTTTGCTTCAGCAATTAATTATTAACCTGCTCACTGTACTGACCAGTTAAGGAAAGCCCTAATAACTTCCCTAGCTCCATCTCTCAAAGCTGGTCCAAATGTTTGCATATTTTTTGCCAGTGAAATACCTACAGTAAAGAGAGCACTGTGCTGCCTGTTTTTACATAAAGTATTTTTCCTGCATTAAAAAGTCTCAAGTGATGTTTACCTTAACACTGTGTATGAGTATTACAAATGCAAAAAACTTCCTATATTTATCTGCCTGAAAACTCTTCAATAACATTCTGTATCAAAATCCTCCATTGTCTTTAGAATATTCTTCGCAACACTTTAATAGTTTTTCCAGAAATCTTCATAAAAGCAAGATTGTAAATTAATCTGGATTTTAGTTTTTCACCATCATGTAAAATAATCCTGGCTCAAAATACCAGCCCACATTAAATAACCAGAAAGTAGAAAGGTTGAATAGAAGTGAGAAATCTGGAGAAGCTGTTATGAAGAGAAGATAATGCAAAATAACTTGCACAGGGTGGGCAGAAATGGGGATTTTGAATAGGGAAATCAAGTTGGTGGTTTACTTTTGGAGGCAGGCTTTTCTTATTGATTACTGATTCAAAATAAAGTAATTCTGAATACTGGACATCCACTCAGACAAGTATGCCCACATTTTTTTAATATCAGAAATATTGGAATTCTAATACCATTTCTTACATTTATCTCTTTCAGCTAATTACTTTATAGAACAGGACAGATATTGAAATCTCATATTCTACACAGTGCCTTCTAAGGTACATGAATCACATTTTGAAAACTAATACTCTTTCAAAAGTATAATATAAAGGAGAGGTCTCACATTAAGATTTAACTTCGAATAAGTTTCCCTATAGCAATAGAAAGCTTGGCATAAACTACAAAACCTGAGACAAAAAAGAAATGCTCAGGAAACAAGATTTGATAAAGTATGTTTATGGAGTGTTGCAATCATAAAAGCAATTGCATAACAATAGCAGCTGCAGATGTACATCTTAGCATTTTATAACGTAAACTGTCCATGAAGCACCCTCGTTATTAGGTAAGATTCTGGAGGAACATCCAGTAAGAAAAAATCATCTGTACATAGGTTACTGTTTGTGTAACTGCTTTCTGCAAATTCTTCCTGCTTGGATGACTGTGTCTTTTGACTTAGGCATCAATCAAAATGCACAGCTGGGTCAGAAGTCTAAAACTCTATTGCTGCTTTGACATAATAGCAGACTGCACTGAAAGTGCTTGCCACCAACAAGATAACAAGTTGCTGCAAAACTGCCCTGGATTCCTTAGTGGGCGAAGTCCACACGGTCAGTGAGCACAGCACTTTCCTGCCCTTCTGTCAAGCAGACAGACAGTGTGAGCTGAGCGGTTCTCCTGAACACTGTTGCAGCTCCCATGGATCTCTACAATGCCTGGATTTATTCTTTCCTTTGTTCTGTACAGATTCAATAAATTATAAATGATATGGAAGTAAACAGAACGTGTGAATGCTAACTCCTTCCCTTACTTTGATACAGTCAATTTCTTTCCATGTCAGGTAACCTGTGTGTCCACATGGTAATATCAATGTGCTAGTACCAGTAAAACTAAGCATGAGTTTGAAGTCAAATTTTATTATCTTATGGATTTTTGAACCATGTTAAAAAAAAAACAGTGTTTTCTCACCTTGTTAAATAAAATGGATTTTCAGTAATTCTTCAGTGATGGTTGATTTTTAAAAGTAAAGGCACTAGGTACCAAAAGCATACAAAATCTTTGTCTTCTTTGGAGCTCTGGAGACTATGCTGTCTGAAAATCTGAATGACACGTTATCTGTACAAAGAAAGTTTTTATGCCTCTGAGTAAATCAATGCAATTGATTTACAGTTACTCAGATTGTGCAGCAAACCTCAATAACATTGTTATGATTATTAATATGAATCTCATTCTTCTGAATACAATTACTTTAAATCTGTGTACAATGTAACAAATTTCTCCTTTAAAAATTTCTAGGTGTATGAGGTACAAGTGAGGTGTTTGTGGTTGCCATACTTTCCATTGACTTTTCTAGACATAAAAAATCTCATGGATTTACAGCAGGAAGAGGTAGTTGCTGAGGAGATGGATATAAATTTTGGTGTATTTATCAAAAAGTGCATTAACAGAACCAGGTCTATAATTTATGAGTAAAAGATCCTGGATTTATTTTCTTTTCATATGGGAGAGAAGAAGGAAGAAGGAAAGATTACATTTCACACATCTTATGACATTATAACAAGTTTTTATAAAGAAAATTTGTTGGGCAAAGCTTTTTGTGAAAATGTAGGTTGACTGTGCTATTTTTAATGTTAAAATAATGTATATCCTTAAAACCTGAAAAAAATAAATAAAGCATGCCAAACAACATCAATTAATTTCAAAACATATCTGTCAAACTTTTGTTCTCCCCAGATATGGAAAAACTTATGCAATATACTAAAAATTTCTTTCAGAAATTAACATTACCAAAACGAATACATAGCTTTATTTCCAGTTTTCAAAACAAGTCACACAAACTTTTGGAAAATCATTAGTTACATTTCATCAATGCAACCAGCTACTCCTTTTCCTTGTGATACTACTATTCTAAAGCATTACCCAGCATGATGGTGGAGCAAGATGGTGAACTAAGAGGACTGAAGAACAGGGAAGTACTGAGGTTATGAAAAGGGAAATGAAACCAAGAAAAAGACGGAAAGTTGATAAACCTGAGCATCCATTTGTCAGTAGCATGATGCATTCCTTTCTTGCCACCTTCATCATGAGTTGGTAGCAGCCCCTTGACATTGAGTGGTGCATGGCAGTTTCCCATGTGTGTGGCATCACACCATACACTTGATCACAGGGACTGTGCACAAGTGAAGGGTAGCCGGTGGGCTCATTTTTGCTGGAGCAGACAGCACATTGTTCTAAGTAAATGAACTAATTACCATAAATAAATCACATTGCATTCTTATAGGAAAGCTTATCAGGCAGTACTATTATAGCATTTCTATTTGGGCTTGAGAAGCTTATCTTCCCAGGCCATGCTCCTAAAGTATAATGTACCTTTTTGGGTGGAAAAAACTCATTCCAAGATTCAAATGAAAATTACATTCACAAGAGTAATACCAATATTGTGGTACTATTGAATATGGAATGTGATTTTATTATTTCATGGCTCATGATAAGGACCATAAAGGAAAGCACGTAAAGCAAAAACTTCCATAATTCTACCTCAATACACATTATTTTTAAATAAAATATAGTTCCTGAAAGATGTCTGCACATTATCAGTGATTAGGCTTAGAAGCAAATTTTCTATACGCAATCCAGAAGACTTAAAATGAAAGTACTGTTTCAGAGAAAAGCGTGAACATTATTATTAATTAAGGATCCATCTATTGCTCAGTAAAACATTAGCCTATGTTATAAAAATAATACATCCCAGGGTTCACACTCCGCTTAATCCTATTAATGTTTTAATAGTATATTTATGATAATATTTTTTTTCTGGGCTAATTTCTATGTAGATAATAAGAAAAAAACAACCCTAATGATGATCTATACATGATTCATAAAAAACACAAAATTGTTTTTTTGAGAGGTTCAGGTTTTCCTTACTACACATACATTGACCAAATATTCTGCCTCTCCAAATGGACACATTAAGAAGTAAGAAACACTATAGTGTAGTACTGCAAATTTAGCACATTGCTTGCCAATTATGGTATGATTTATGTTTAATTTATTTTTATTTTTAGAAAAGGTAGAATTAGTATTAATTTACACAGAACTGTCCAACTCTCTGGGATTTGGTGTTTAGTTATCAATCTGAAGAATGCAACATTTTATCAAACAGTATCCTGTTTATAATAAAAACATTTCAGTAAATGGAATTGTCCTCTTCACCATAAAATATGCAGTGCATTCCAGTTAAACAACTTGGAATTTAGAGAAGCCAGATGCTCAGTCCCTAAAATTCAGCCTAGCTTTACTTTAGATGGAGATACAGTAGTTTGTTTTGACCCAGGAACTTGTTAGCCACATGTCAAAATGAGCCATAAGGACTTGATTACAGAAATATTGCCATTTAAATTATGCTAGTGGAATTAATTTACAATTTCTATCCTCCATGTTCAAACCAAAACAAAGGCGGACATGGTCACTATGTTGCCTTTGTAGCACATCTGAAACTTATAAAATTTTTACCAATGTAATAGTGTTGGAAATTTCTTAGTACAGATAAGGCTAACCTCCTATTCCTCTAGAACTTTGCAATCTCAACAGAGTGATTAATAGGTGGCTGGGTTATGAATAGCCCAATTTGCTGGCTGTGTGCATAACTGTGTTTTTGCAATTATTGTTCATACTCCTAATGTAAAACAATTTCAAGGGGATATCTTGATGATGAAGGATTGTCATACCTGTTGGCAGAGTAAATCCAAGGGCAAAACATTGTGTTGTGTATTTAGACCAAGTATTCAAGATGCAGAATAAAGATATGGCTGAGAACAAGGAACAATCTCATTTTTGTTTGTCTTGAGATGAATAATGAGGTCATCCCTATTTTTTAAGCTTCATTCAGGGGCTGTGAAAAGTAAAGGCAAAGCATTTAAAAGTACAGATTTTGCAGTGGTACTCAGTAAAGTTTTTTGATCTCTAAATAAAAAGGAAGAATAGTAATAATAAGATGTTTATGTCATTGTTCAATTTGTGTTTTGCAGAAAGTTTAGGTATGCCTAGTCATCAAGATAAATTAATGAGACATGCATGACTAAGCATATTTTTAACTAAGCTTTCTCAGATGAAGGCTGACAATATTGAAAAAGCTTTGATAAAAGAAACAGAGAAAAGTTTGGAAAACTCTCTTACAATTGACTTGATTGATTTTTCAGTACATGGATGAGACTGGATTTGTCATGCAAGAGCTGTAATACTGCATGAGTACTACAAGAAAAGTATTTTGTCTGAATACATTTTCTCTGGTTGAGTGGCCTAACTAAGTGGCCTACAAATCTTTTTGTCACAGGTGAGATCTTTTCCATCTATGCATCCATTATTGATCAAACAGTATGTAGTAACTGTGGTGGCTTTGTCTAGAGCACATATAAAACGTGTCTTAAGAAACTTCTCACTTTATTTCTTTACTCTTTACTGAGACGTGCTGTTGTTTCAATACCTACACAAACTATATCTGATTATAGGCAAATCAGTCAATTGGTAGTTAGTCACATTTTTATATATTATTCTTATTTCATCCCCCTCTTTTTAAAAGTTGACAAACCACAACTCAAAATGTTTCTGCATCTTCATACATACTGACTCTCTAAGAGGGTGAGGAAAAGAAGAAGTTAAGATGCAAAATTATTTGAGCAAATATACATACAGAACATGTAATTCTCTGATAATACAGATCTTACTCCTTATTTTTATATCAGGAGACTTAAACATTATTTTCAGATCTTTCTTTTATAGCATAAAACCTTACTAGAACTAGCTTCAGTGAAAACTGCACTTTTCATTCACATGAGTCGATCTTTAAATTATATTATAAATTAGGAAATGGGCGACTGGTTTGGAGGTCAGAATGTAATCAGATTTACAATGTTAATTAAATATCTAGCATGTTACCATGAAAACAATCTTGTATGATTATCATCCAGAGGCTTGTGAAAGATATACACAGCTGAATCTGATATTTTCCTTTAATATGCTCTGAACTGGAGAACCCTGTTCTACACAGCAATATTAGATGGAGGGAGTTTAATTAACTCTAGTGATCTGCCCAAAGGTCAATGTGTGTGGAAATGGAATTAAAGGAATTCCTAGGTTATTTTCTCTGTTCATAATCAATTAATAGATAGAGGTGAATACTAAATACAACTCATCTGAGAGCAAATAAATTACATATAGGAAACATACACCTCCTTTGACATTGACTAATTTCACAGACATAATTGATCATTTGACTATGAATTGCAAACAAAATTGAAAAATCTGTAAAATACAAGACAAGGTATGATATGCAATTTTTCTTTTGTTTCTGGTTATATTTGTTTCCCAAAGGAATGCAATATTTTAAAGCATCTGGTGGCTTTTCTGGTAATCTAAGCAGTAACTAAGAAACAAGAGATGGGTTTTCCTACACTGTTTTTATTTATAGATCTGAAAGAGTATATCTTTATTGTCAGTTAAATGATACAGCTGTTTTGTCATGCTTATTCTTTATCATTAAAGTGTCTTAGGGATGTTAAGTGATGACTGAGACCTCAGAGAAGACCACAGTTCTTGTTTGGTTATGTCACGAAAGTGTCTTATAGACATTTTTCTCTGCAGCAATACCAGGAGGTAGCCAAAACCATTTGATTTTCTTTACACCACAGAGCTAATATTTTATTTACTTTTTTTTCTTTTTTCTTGTTCTGTTCTTATCAAATAAGGTACAAATAGATACAGTTTAATTTAAGCTTCCTCAAGAGTTATTCTGATTATTTTTGGAAGATGTCCAACAGAAATTTAGAAACGTCCTAAGTTCCAGTTTTTTCTTTTCAGAAGTGCATGCAAAAGAAGGTTTTATTGCATAATTCTGTCATCTTTGAGATTGTTTTTGCCCGGATGCAAACATAGTCTGGTCCTTCTGGACAAATAGAAATTCTGTGCTAACAGAAGGTATTTAATTATTGCTCCTGTTTAAGAGAAGCTTGGTTTGGAGCAGAAACAGTTACAGTGCTTGCACTGTCACTGAAGACAAATATTTTGACTTTGTATTTACAGAAGTGTTAACATTATTCCTAAGAGAGGGTACAGAAGTGGAGATTTGAAAATTTTAATATATTAACCATAGAGTTTATACTTAATATAGCATACTCATAAGGGTTTTAGAGGAGTTTTAAGAAAAAATAATGTGATTGTGTGTGTATGGGGAAGAGTTTATCCAATAGATTTTATCTGAAGAAGTTGAAAGGTGGGATTAATTTAGCCTAACTGTTCACAGTGGTAGTCATTTTCCTTTACCATCATCAACCTGCCCTAGTCTGTCCTCTTCCTGCAGTTAAAGATTTTTAAAGATACCACAGAAGCTGAAGATGAGCAGGGCTCATTCTCTGTGAAGGTTACCCTTCTCTACTGGAATAATTTATGATATAAAATAGTAAGCACTTCTGAAAATCAAACTGTAACATTTTTATGACTAAGTATCCAAGAATTTCAGAAAGAAATACTGCTAAAAAGGAAACATAGCTGGCAGTTTTTTCTGATCCAAAGCCTTGCATAACACTTTTTCACCACAAGAGAAAGCAAACTGTATTCCTAGGGACCTATGTTGGTATTAAGACTGTATGAACAATTGCTGGTGGGGTAAAAACATACACAAAGATTGCAACTGAGTAGAACAGAATGCCAGAGATCTCCATTCTTACTTAATCATGTTGGCTGAAACAAACAAATTGCTAAAATGTAGCACTATATTTATTATGTTTTGTATTCTAAAAGCTACAAGAATATGACTAAATTTTGGTATATCTTTACTGTTAAATAAGAATAAAGGATCAGTCTATGACCCAGTTCCATTCTTGTAATTGAAAGACAGAAAAAATTCCCAATAAAATGCTGCTTTGGGAAACCACATAAATAAAGTGGTATGGATTTTTTTAATCTCTTTTTGATCCCAGTCTCTTTGAAGCTGAAGTAGTCATTTTTAGTAGCCACAGATGGTGATCAGCTCATCAGAGATGGCTGACAACCCTTGTGAGGCAAATGAAGAGAATTATCGAAACCAACTAATGACTGATTTCAAGGAGGTTATTGCTTAAATAGACTATATGTTCAGTAGCCATGAGATCAGTTTATTTTTACTTCATGCTTGACTGAACCACAAAAGGAGGTCATTTGCTTAAGTATAAAGTTCAACGCTAAAAATTTTTGGAAGTTTTCTAAGTGAAAACAAGATGTTTTGGAAAGATTTCATTAACCTCAGTGTATTGCTCTTCCTATAATGGGATGCATTGCCATATTAAAATCAGATGTTGTCAGTTAAGCTGTATTGAATACGCTAATTAATAACAAGAATAAAGAAAGGAGTGGCTGGAAGAATACCTTTCCCCTTCTCATAAAGCAAAAACTGGAAGGGTGCACAAATTGTGCTTAAGTTCATGTCTAGGAATGAAAAGAAGGACAGGTTGACAGTAGTTGCTTCCTCACTAGGGGACACAACATTTTTGGTGATGCTTATTTAGCTGATGAAAGATAAATTAAGTAAACCGCTTAAATTGTCTTTTTAAAAGTCCAGGCTTAAAACGAGTTTCCTCCAACTTACACTCTCTTAAAATGTGGGTAAAAAAGATGGGGAGACAGCTGAAAAATATAAAAACTCATTACCAAATAAAACACACCAAAAAAACAAACACAAGCAAAACAGGGCTTAATTTAACAAAAAGGCACTTATTAATTCATTGTAACACTGTGTCTGTTAAATATAGCTATATTTATATACATATACGTGTATAAATATATATACACATTATATGTATTTATACATATATATGTATAAATATAGTGTGTATATATAATAGTTTATATAGCATATATTATAATATATAAGTGTGTCTTTATATATATTCCTATGAAAATAGATATATTCTGCCTTCAGAAATGTTCTCAATAATATGTGTTGTATTGCTTTTCAATCACCTTGTTGCAGTACATGTCACGTTGCTGCTATGTTTTTCAAGCAGAAGAAGCTTTGTACCAAGGAACAAGCACACTTCTTTATGCTTTGGTAAGGCATTCCACATTTGGCCATTGTTATAAAACTATATTTTTCTGCATCTATGAAATGATGGTTTTTACCAGATTTACAGTTAATCAGAGGTTGGATCCTAGGGACAGAAGAAATCCAACTTCTTCATACTTGCAGAAAATGAGAAGATGCACATATCTTTCTAATCCAGAGCCAGGGTGAAGATGTTGGGTGGAGCCAGAATCCTGGCTTTGGCATATGACATTGAGCATATCTGCCCATCAGCATAGTCTTCCATTCTGTCATGGACACTGCTCATAACTCTGGGAAAGTAGGTGATATTTCTTCTTCCTAATTCTGAGGATATCTGTCAGTCCCCTGTACCTGTAGACTCCCACTATGAGCTGTGACAAACAATATCTGTGAACTTTTTTCCCTCTGTCTATATCAGGCTCTTTTGTTGGAGTGGCGAGTTTCACAGCCATAAAAACTGTAACTGAAAGGTGTCACCATCTGAACAGAAAAATCATAAATATTTATATCATGACACAATAGAATAAAACCTTTATATGCTGCTAATCCATTTACCTTTACCAGGGAAAGTATAAATAATTTTATTCCCTACCCTGGAATTATCACTCTCAACTATTATGTTGGCTACTTCAATAACAAATGGCGAAATAATACTTCCCCCAGGAGAAAGTTAGATGTTTCATGGTTTTAGCATAAAAAGATCTATCTTTCTGCCAACACTGGAAAACCCTAATATCTTTAAATTGGACCATAACTCAAAGTGAACCATGAAAAGAGGTTGCACAACCTCAGCTTAATAACTAACAGAATAATTTTCTATTTAGTTCTGCAATATTTCTAATATTTCATTGTTGTTTTTAGTGTACCCTGCACTACTTCTATGAAATGCCATCATATCTATGAAAAAAAAACAGTAACATCCGAAGGAGAAAAAAAGTTTTTACAGATGTCTAATTAATCCAGTTCATGCTTTCACAGCCATTGCCAATAGCCCTTTTTTTCAGGCAAAGGAAACTAAATAGAATACAATAACATTAAATATCAAATGTATTTATTGGAGATGGGCAGTACAAATTAGAAAGCTTAAAGTTAAACATTTAAGGATAAGATTTCTCTTGTGATTACAATAAAATTTATTCTTAAAGAAGTCTTCTAGAAAGGCTGGAAAGCATGTTCTCGGTACTTCTACTTTTGGAAGTCGTCTCTGATGTTGGTATCCAGTATCAAAGCCGTGTTATGAAAAATAGCATGTCTAGAAGTGGTTGAGTCCCCGTTCCTGGAGGTATTTAAAATCTGTGTAGATGTGGTGCTTAGGGGCATGATTTAGTGGTGGTTTTGGTAGTGTTATGTTGATGGTTGGACTCGATGATCTTAAAGGTCTTTTCCAAACCTAAATGATTCTATGATTCTATCATTCCAGAATCATGGCTAGTAGGCTCACAAGAACAAGACATGCTCTTATCATACTCTGCCTCCCCTATACCTTCCTCTGTCTTTCTATTTTGTCAAAAAGTCAGCTTAACTATGAGCTCAAATATAGGTCTGCCATCTACATCCTTGGCGTTCATAAGACCAGTGAACAAGGACAGTGAAACTGAAATTCGCTGGCAGTATGTACATACCAGGAGGTGTATTCAAGCACATTCTGTCTTTCAGCATAGTGCATATTTACTCTTCTGCAAGGCAGTTAGGTAGAGAATGAGGGAAAAGCTTTATGGTCCTTTGCATTGTCTCCTTGTGTCTTTGTAAAATAGATTATTTCAGCTTTGAGAAAATGGGAGATAAGTCTTTCTACAGTGTGATTTCTCATTTAAAAAACTTTTAAAATAAACAAACTAAAAATGAACAAAAAAAGAAAGTTACTATTTATTCTTACTTTGAAATTTGAGTGTTTAAACTCTGGTGACCATGTTAATCTGTACACATCTAGCACTTAGATAGACACTGAGTCTGTTCAGAAAGTTCTCCAATACCAAAGGTGGATATTATTATTATTATTATTTAGAAATATACGTCTGCACTTAATTCTTGATAACTGGATTTGGAAATCTCAATGTTTCTGGTTTAAGTGACCTGAAAATGTTACTAGAAGTCTGAAGGTTAAAGCAGAAATGTTCAGAAATTACACAATCTGCTAAGGGACTATTTAAGAGTAATATATTAGAAGTACAGATGGTTTGTACACCTCTGAGAAAAAAAAAAAGAAAAAAAAGGAGAACCATCATACCATCATACATAATTAATTAGAGATAAACCAGCTTCCCTTTAAATAGGTGAGCTTTGGCCATGCAAAGTGTAATGAAAATATGGCACACTATAAATGAAACAATTGGCAAGTCATCAGATAAGATATAGAATTATTTAGAAATTCTGAGGCATGTTGTAATTATGATTTGATAGGTGATGGCAGGCTTCACATGTACTGAGAAGAGGAAAAGGAAATCAAACAAAATAATGAATCATATGCTACAGTATGCTAGTTCTATCCTGCTTTATGAACACAATGAAATATAGTAGTCTGCTGTGGTTTCCCTTATTTGCCTTCAAAGTTAAGATCAAATCCTTCCTAAGGTGTTTTCTTTGCATAATGGTTGAGATTAGTCCTTCAACAGACATCACTAAGTCACTATTCAAATCAGTTTTCCTTGGACTTGCAGACATAATTACTATCTACAAATAGGAACTGTTTCTCAAATCATTCTTCAATACAATTCACAATCAATTCAAATTTCAAAAGAACCTGAAGTCATTAGACTTTTGCATCCCACTGTTGCAGATTTATCATGCTGGAGTACTTTACTCAACAGGTCTCTATGGCAGAACTCCTGTATTTAGATGCTTAATATATTCCATAAATCATAATGTTTAATTCTGTAAAACAGTGGCTTCTTGGGATATTGCTACAATATATGAAATTAAAACTCTAAGTACTTTACAGCATAATCATGACTAATCAAGTGACTTCCAAAGTGAATATATCACCTGAGACTGCTCTAAATGTTTTCTCTCAAAAAGAACTTCCAGGCTGTGTAGTGTATTAACTCTGAAACTGGTATAATTCTAGAGTACAATCTTGGGAATTTGGAGATATGTGCACCTCTTAGCACTATATCAAAATACAAAGACGTCTATATCAGAATTCTCTTTTCTAAATGTTTTAAAGTGAAACTTGGAAAGTGAGCTATATGAGCACCCATGGTTACAAGCAGATATTTTTCTGGTTTTGTTTTTGTTTTTTTTTTTGTTGTTTTTGTGGTTGTTTTTTGTTTTGTTTTTTTCTGCAGCAATTGCATTTTCTCATGATACAAGACTGATGGTCCAATAAAAGTGATATGTAAGTGATAAGAATTATTTGATAAACAGTTGTCTTCTGTTTGCCCACACAGTTGTTGTCTGTGATATCAGTTTCTAACTATCACTTTTGTTATGATTACTTTGGTGAGTAGCTAGGCTTCTGAGTTACAGCTTCAAATTCTGACATAAAGATAGACAAAGAGCTTATTACATGGAAGGAAAAGCAAGTCTGTTACTTGCTTGACTAACCAGATTATTATGCCATAATGCAAATTTGGGTATATTGGATGTGTGTGGTGTGTGTATATATCTATATATATAAATGGGTGTTTATAGGCAAAGCAAAGGCTTTAAAGTGAAGCCTGTATTCATACAGCATAAGATCAGAAGTAATTATCATTGTAATGGAACTGGTAGACAAAGAACATGAACAAGTAGTTTACTAACCTCATGAAATATCATGTCTTCTTTCCATCAAGGCTATTACATCTCAGGCATCTGGCTGTTGTATCCTTTGATGAACACTTTTGGCCCTGCTGTCAGTTGTCTGTTATTTCTTAATGTTGACATAATGACAGTTATATCAACATAGTTATTTCTTAAATGTTATGTAGCTTCTATCCTTTCCCTCCCTGCCCCCAGCCCCCTCCCCACCCCAGCCCCTTTTACCTTCTGTTGCTGTGATTTCATAAAAAAACTCTCCGGATGGAACAAATATGGTGTAGGTCTTCATCTAGATTTTTTTTTAGGGCAAAGAAATGATGATTCCTTAACCTCCCTCTTCACTCTCATTTTGTGTCTTTGGTATGAAAATTTGCTTTGTGCTTCATATAAAAGAAGTAAAAAACTGGAACACTTTAGAATATATTGTAACAGATTAGCTTCCAAGTGTTATGAACCTTTTCCTTCCGGTTGTTCATCTGTAGAGCTTTATGGTGGGATTTGGGGATGCTTTTGCAGGATATTGACCTGTAAGATTATATTTGCCACAAAAATTGCAAATGGCTGTGATTTGCTAGTCATTGAGACAAATGAGGTCTTTCTGTGAAAGTTTCAGCTGGTGGAGCTATTTAAGCAGCAGTACAGAGCTGTAAGTTCTTTTCTCTAAAACAGTATGGAAAGGACACTGGCCTGGCATGCAATATTCCTGCCCAAACATCTGACAGGAAAGACTTTGCTAGATATTATCAGAATATGATGGGGGAAGAGCTATAAAGTTTGCATGAGATATATGTGTATTGAACTTGTATATACAATTGTTTATCACTTGTTTTGAAAAGGTAAAAAGTGAGTATTGAAATGGAATTTGATATTGGGGAGCTACAGGTAGGTTATGAATAACTTAAGTTCTAGTAGCTTCAGCTACTGTAGTATGAGTACTGAAGTCAAAGTCATGGGAAATGTGAAAAAAAGTCTTGATATTTTAAAAACCTTAGTGATTTGATCTGTAATGTTGTGCCTATAAATTTAACATAACCTAGACATCAAATCTGATTTTCAGTTTAGGTATGTCTGTGCAGAGCCAGCTGATGAACATGGATTTGCAAAGGATGTACTGTACTGGGTGAAGAGTACCTCTGAGACGTTCAAGAGGGGAAATAAATTTCGCTTTCAGGAATGCACTGTTGCTAACCGGCATCCAGAAATCATTGTGCCCTCTCCCATTTTTATTTTTTTTTTGGTGCAATTCCAGAAAAGAACCTTCTAGAAAGAAGTCACAGTTAAAATTTCACTGGTTACATCATGTCATCTGGGAACATGGCAGTGATAAGCCAGCAAATTAATTTTTAAAGACCTGATACATCTTTTTAAGTCTTCATCTTTGCAAAGAAAAGTGTAAAGGTTTTATCTTATGTGATGTAATTTAATTTTATTTGTTAAACCTGAAAAAATTCAAGCAAACTGTAAGTTAAACACACCATAGTTCAGATGGATAATTAAAATCTTGTTGACTGCTGAGTAAATTAGGGAACTGAGGCTGTGGTAAAGTTGTTGGAATTGAAAACATTTAAAAAAAAATGATTTGCTTCTATGGGAAAAGTTGGAAGGAAGAAAATGAAAGCAAACATGAATCTGCAATTTTTGGAGTCACCCACAGTATCATAGCTCTGAGTAAGTCAGGCAGATCTGAGTTTACATTTAAAAATCTGCATTCAGAAGTTGAACTTCAGAGTAACCTTGATTCTTGGAATACACAATTGTTCTAGAGATTAACTTCCTTCAGATGCAGCAAAGTACTCTGTGACTTTAGTTACATAAATCTGTATGTAAGCCTGAGCAATAAGATTTTCTGTCAGTATGGTCAGCATTTCTCTGTTATATTTTATAAAATCTGATCTAAAGTTAACGAGACAGATTAATTCCCTTTGTCTAGCCTGTCTGAATTCAACTATTTAACACCTGATGATTTTGGCAACTGTAATAAAGTAATTAAGAAAGAATCAGCCAAACAGAAAGCCTAAATGGATTTGAACTTTACTGGATGGGGAAAAGAGAAGAAATAGGAACAGATTTTCTTTGGCAGAGTTACAAAGTATTTGTTAAGCAATTGAGTAAAATTAGTAAAAAAAATAAAATATAGTAAAACATTAATAAAGCTTTTTTGATAAATTACAATGCCAAGTGCTGTGTCCTACACTTAGATCACAACAACCCTATGCAGGGATACAGGCTTGGGAAAGAGTGGCTGGAGAGCTGGCAGAAAAGGGTGTTGGTCAACTGTCAGCTGAACATGAGCAGCAGTGTGCCCAGGTGGTGAAGAAGGCCAACAGCATCTTGGTCTGTGTCAGGAACAGCACAGTGAGTAGGACCCAACAGGTGATCATCCCCCTGTACTTGGCCCTGTTGAGGCGCCACCTTGAGTACTGTGTCCATTTTTGGTCCCCTTACCACAAAAAAGACATTGAGGTGCTGGAGCAGGTCCGGAGAAGGTAAATGGAGCTGATGAGAGGTCTGGAGAGTAAGACTTATGAGGAAAGGCTGAGTGAGCTGGGATTGTTCAGCCTGGAGAAAAGAGGGCTGAGGGGAGACCTTAATTCTCTCCCCAACTACCTGAAAGGAGGTTGTAGAGAGCTGGGGGTTCATCTCTGATAGGAAAAGAGGAAAAGGCCTCAAATTGCATCAGGGGAGGTACAGACTGGATATTAGGAAAAATTTTTTACACAAAAAGGTTATTAAATATCAGAATGGGTTACCTAGGAAAGTAGTTGAAGCACCATCCCTGGAGGTATTAAAAAGTGTTTAGCGACATGGTTAATGATGTTTTGAGGGTTTTTTTTTTATTGAAGTTAGGTTGGTGGTTAGACTAGATGATCTTTAAGGCCCCTTCCAACCTAGACAATTCTGTGATTCTATGTATATAATATCTGAGGTTGGTTTTAATTTCAAAAATTTTGAGAAGTATTTTAAAAAACCCTGGTGATGGAAAATGTTTTGAGAAAGTAAAGAATTGGTATGAATGGAAAATACTTTATTTAGAGCCAGAAATGTAACATATTTTAAACTTCATATAAATATATATATGTACCTATTCATATATACATAAACATCCATGTATTTATGTGGCTTGCGCTATAAGAAATTTTGTTTAAGGAAATGTTTTTGGGCTTTTCTCCAAGATACCTTTTAATTTTCAAGAGCTGAACATAAAGATCATAACAAATTGTTAGTAAGGTTTTTTTAAATTATTTTTTAAAGTGTTGATGTTAACCATCTGGAGCAAAATGGAACAAAAAAAAAAAGTGTCAATGTCCTAAATTGAGTGCAATCTGACAACTAAAATGAATTCCAGGTTTTACAAAAACAGAATTTGAGTCATCATAAACTAATATAAAATAAAATGTTAATGACAGTATCACATATAAGAAAAGTAGTTCAACTTATTTTGAAAGCAGGGGAATACTAATTTACCGCAAAATTATGCAATATTCATAAAATGTCTTGATCTAGGAATGTGCCATGGTTTTGGTGGTGGATGAATCCAAGTGATCACTACCAACCACTGCCTTGTAAATCAGATATTTCTTTGCCATTGTCACGACACATCCTGGAGATCTGCTCTAGACTTTGCAGTGATCTAATGTTGCTGCGATACAATTTTCCAATATGTCAGAATATTGAGTGAATGTGAACACAACCAAAGTATAAAGAAACTACTTTACTGCCATGATTATATGCAAAATTAAGCAAGGTCAATGCAATCAATCATGAACATGTTCTGATGCTCAGAATAACGGTGGACAGCTGTTCATGATGGTTAGAAAATGTAGTGACTCAGATTTCTGTAACAGAAAAGTTCAGAGAAGATGTTACAGGTTTAAGGACACATGCCTATGTATTTTCTGCATGAAATCATGTTTTCTCATTTATAATACTAACCCTTCTTTTAGAACAATTTTAAAAATCTGTAGCTTGTATTTCTTTGGAGAGGAGAAAGGTAACATTAATGAAGTGGAAGCAAGAAAAAAGTGCTAGATTATGCATAATAAGGGCTTAAATTCAACTACAAAAATGTGTCTTGTCAAGAACACACATGCCCCACACACATGTCAATAGTTTGTGATCGAAGACAGAAAGACAATATCAATTGTCCGTCTTTCCACTGAGCCTTTTGTGGCCAGGATAGAAAGAAAAAAAAAAAGAACAACAAAAAAGACAATGGTGGAATAAATCTGTAGTGGTAGTTGGAAAGCACTTTAGTTTTATATAGCAATCTTGTTTGGAGAGTGCAAGATGAACACAAAGAAGATGCAAAGAAGCTGGTGAAGTGTATAGAGAACAAGTCCTGTTAGAAGTGGCAGAGGGGCATGGGGCTGTTTAGTCTGAAGAAAAGAAGGCTGAGGGGAGACCATATCGCTCTCTACAGCTCCTTGAAAGGAGGTTGTAGCAAGGTGGAGGGTGTCTTTTCCCAGGTAACAAGTGCTAGGACAAGAGGAAATGGCCTCAAGTTGTTCCAGGGGAGATTTAGAAGGAAAAAATTTCTTCACTGAAAGGGTTGTCAAGCATTGGAACAGGCTGTCCAGGGAAGTGGTTGAGTTGCTATCACCCCTTGAGGTATTTAAAAGATGTATGGACATGGAGCTTAGAGACATGGTTTACTGGTGGACTTGGCAGTGCTATGTTAACAGTTGGATCTGGAAGGTCTTTTCCAACCTATGATTATATGAATAACAAGCATTTTGGCTTTTGGAGTTTAAGAAAGCTAAAGTCCTACAATGTCACAGGAATAGTTAAAGCACAACAATCTCCTCTTCTATTAAATAGCACCAAATAGCATTTTCTAACTTAGTGAAAATGAACACTGGAATGAGTTATAGGTACGTTTATGTGCCTCTTGTTCTGGATGGAACAGAAGAACAGTACAGAAACTTACAGTGTATGATCAGGCAGGTGAAAGTTGGGTACATAAGAGAAGAAGATAGTATGATGTGAGAGTGAGTTACAGGGAGAACACTTCCCTGTAGCTGCATAGTAAATAGCTTTTATAAAAAATGGCTGTTGTTTCTACCCACCCACCCTTCCATTTATCTTAACTATATTAAACACTACTTCAAACTCTTGTTTATAGGAACATTAATTTGATTGCAGTCTCTAATTTTTAAATATTTACTGTCACATTGCAGAAGCTGTAATGATTTTCTGCATACTTTTTTCACTCCGCTATTTGAAGAGGTGTTGTTTATTTCAGCTTATGATGAGTTATTAAAATTTCTGTGGCATTTTTATTTAGGTTGACAGGACAACCAAAGATGCTGTATTTGGAGGGCTAGATTACATAAAGCCATGTGCTTAGAGACTATAATAATGCATCACTAGGATGTGCATAAGAGAGCTATTGTAACTTAGTTTTCCATCCTGGTCCTCTTGCTTTTGAAAAACATGCATTACATGATTCACTTTGAGATATTTCAAATGCTAGTCTGCTTGAGGATGTCCTGAGAAGACAGGATTGACTGAAATTGTTCTGACTACCTGAGATAGAGGAAAATTGAGGCATTCTGGGGAGCTTCCTTTCTAGACTATCTTCTGCAGTACTAGACAAGAAAGGATTGTTCTCCCAATGTCACTTGTGACTCTGTGAACCAGGCTTGAAATTCCAGTGACTGTTACAACAGTCAAGAGATAACCCCTTTAGTATCTGTAGTCCGTTTGTAGGGAATATGAGTTATTCATGGAAGACTGATCACTGATCAAGTTTTGGTAAGAATTTGGTGTCCTTTCTCAGTTAGAAGTGTGTGAAGTTTGCTGAAGCTGGATGATACCAATAGCAGGATTGCTCACTTATGTGTGTGCTTGTTGCACTACTGGACAAACTATACTAAAAGAAAAAAATACAATTTTTTTCTGAAGTGTTTTGTCATCTTCTTACAAAGTGAGAAAGGGGATTGAAAATCTTTGTGTAAAGCCAGACAGCAAGTTAGATCGGCATCTTAAACAAAACAGAAATTTGGATTTCCTTTTTTATTAGAGAACTGTACAGTTTCTCTGGCATCTAGATTTTGAGAAAACACTCTGGTTTATTCTGAAAATCAATTTGGTTCTATTCTGCTCTCTTTAAATTTTCCTAGGTATCAGTCAGAGAACAGAACACACTAACTGCAACAACAACAAAAATCTGTGGGAATTGTTATTTCTTTTCATCTGTGAATTGGTCTTATTTTTTCTTATTTTTGCAGTACAAACAAATTTAATTTTAGGTTGTCCAGGTCATTGTCACAAAATTACATTTTCTATCTGTCATATCTGGACTTGTGCATTTGATCTTGTGAAGAATTCACTGAAGTCTATGTATATGTATTTGTTTCTAATGCTATTAGAAGTTTCCAATGCTTGCATTCTTATTACTTTGGTATTTTTGTTCTACCTGTGGGATGTAACAAGTTTTCTTTTTGGAACTGCACAAATATTTTCTGCCAAATAGTTCATTTCTATTTAGCACCATTAATCTCAAAACACTGTACAAAGGACATTATTTTAATTTTTCTTTTTATCATGAAGATAAGGAAGTCAGGTAGATTTGTTCAGGTCATATAATGAGTCAATGTCAAGAGCTCAGAAGAGCATCCAGCTGCCATTGCATTATCTGATTGTTTATTGGATAGGCACAGTAAGTATGAAATGTTATTTGTATTTTCATTTCAAAATGACCATTCTATCCTCTCAATCAAAGTCACATCTCAGGGATTGGAACAAGGTAAGTACTTTTCAATGTAAAGTCTCTGTTCACTAACTCGATAATGTAGGCAATGAAATAAAGCACAGGAAAAAATAAAACTGGACTAGGTATAAAGTTACCTAGAGTCTAAGGGAGAAAAGTTTTAGGGCAGAATGTGTGGGTTTCCATCCCAATAACAGTAAAGGAAAAAATCTTCAACTTTTAGTTAGACTGGTTCTAGATTAAGTATCTTCTGAATACAGACTACATTTTCTCAGTCCAGAATGTGATGCAAGAGATGAAGAAAGCAAAAGAATGAAGGAAAGAGCAGTAATTTTCTGATTATACCTGTTTTCATTTAAAATACACAACAAAATTATAAATGCCAGAAACAATACCTGGGCTTTAGAAATCCACACTGTTGCTTATGGCTTAAAAATTAAATCACAGTCACACACGCAAAATTATACAAATATGCCATCATCGAATGCTTTAGGTTGGAAGGGATTTTGAAAACCATCATTTTTCCACCTCCCACTAGACCAGGTTACTCAGAGCCCCATCCAGCCTGGCCTTGAACACCTCCAGGGATGGGGTTTCCGCAACTTCCCTTGGCAACCTGTTCCATTGTCTCACCACTCTCATGGTGAAATATTTCTTTCTGATATCTAATCCAAATCTACCATTTTCAGTTGAAAACCTTATTCCCCATGCTATTACTATATGCCCTTGTAAAAAGTCCTCTAGCTTTCTTATAGGCACCCTTCAGATACTCAAATGTTGCTCCCTAGAGCTTTCTCTTTTCCAGGATGAACAATCCCAACTTTTAGCTTGTCTTCGAAGGAGAGGTGCTCTAACCGTCTGGTTATTTTCATCGCCCTCCTCCTCAACCAGTCCAACAGATCCATTCCTTCTTATGTTGGGGGTTCTTGATGCGTGCAAAATACTACAGGTGGGGTCTCACCAGGCCAGAGTAGAGGAGCAGAATCACCTCTCTTTACCTGCTGACCATGCTTCTTTTGATGCAGCCCAGGATTGGTTTTCTGTGTTGGCTTTCTAGGTTGGATGCACACACTGCTGACTCACGTTGAGCTTCTCATCCACCAATACTCCCAAGTCTTTCATATCAGGGCTGCTCTCCAGCCTATATTTGTGCATGGGATTGCACTGAGCCACATGCAGAACCCTTCACTTGGCCTTGTTGAATTTCACAAGTTTGACACAGACCCACTTGTAAAGCCGGTCCAGGTCTTCTGGATGACATCCCTTCCCTTCAGCCTGTTCACCATGCACCTTGGTGTTGTTAGCTGAGAGTGCACTCAATACCAACATCCATGTCACCTACAAAGATGTTAAATAGTACCAGCCCAAAGTACTGACCCTTGAGGAATACCACTCATCACTGCTTGCCACTTGGACATCAACCTGTTAACCTTGTCTCCAGTTTAGAGACAAGGATGTCATGTGGGCCAGTGTCAAATGCTTTCCTCAAGTCCAAGTAAAATTGTTCCCTTATTCTCCAGGCAGACTCTGCTATATTGCAGAGTCTTTGCTGGAATAGATTCCTCAAAACAAATATAATCTCACAATATGATATGTACCTCACATTGCACAGTCACAGATTCCAATTTCTGTATAATCCTGCTACAATGCATTTTTAATTTTTTTTTTTTATTATCTTATTAGCAACTTCAGTATCAATAATATTCCATTCCCAATCTCTATTTCCAGTTGGGTATACTTTTCTGTAAAAATTAAATTTGGTGTTGAAATATTCTTCTTGCATGTCAAGAACTATATTTCTTAGAATTCTTGGAAAGTTTGAGAGGAAAATAAAATTTGGAATAGAAGGAAAGAAGTGTGTTTGGTTGGGTTTGGTTTTTTGTTTGTTTGTTTATTTTTTAAACAAATAAAAAAGACAATACTGACAGGAGAAGCTGACAAGATCTACTTCTTCCTTAAAAATGTACTAATTTCTCATCTTCCTGCCTCTTGCTGATTGGTTTCTGTTAAGTCTGATCACTCTCCTTTCCAAAATCAATTTGGTATTGTGGAAGTATTGTTTCCCAGCTTAATAAGATGACAGGGAGCAGTAACCATGGATAAACTATGCTAAACCCACCTGATGTGTTCTACAAAGAGACGACTGGCTTAGTGGATGCAGGGAGAGGAGTGGATGATGTTTATCTTGACTTCATTAAGGCTTTTGATGCTGTTTCCCATAAAATCTTCATAGACAATCTGATGAAATATGGAATAGATAAGTAGCTAGTGAGATTAACTGAAAACTGCCTAAAATGACAGATGTAAAAGTCTGTAAACATGCCAAGAAGTCCAGTTGAAGACCAGCCATTAGCAGTGTACCCATTGGGGTGTATTTTGGGGCCAATACTCATTAACTTCTTCTTCATGATGGGCCAGAGTGCATCCTTGGCAATTTGCAGAATACAAAACAGGGAGGAGTGATTCACACAGCAGGTGGGTGTCCTGCCACCCAGAGGAACCATGACAGACTGGAGAAATGACATAATTGGAATATCAAGAAGGTAAACAAAGGGAAATGTGAAGTCCTACACTTGGGGAGGAATGACCACAGGCACCAGCATATGCTGGTGTTGTCCAGGTAGAAAGCAGCTTGGTAGAAAAGGAAGAAGGTAAGAGGGACTTGTCTAATTGTGAAATACTGGGTGAATAGGCTTGAAATAGAAATGAAACCAGGTATATATTTCTTTCATTCTATTCTGAACATCCTGTATACCACTATATTTAGCTGAAATTTATGTAGCTTTTGCTGAAAAGCTGGTGATGTCATAATAACTTCCTGTTACAGAGCTCCCAGAAAGGTTCCAATAAAGGATGAAACCTTCAACAGGCCTTTACTGGAAAAAAAGTTAGTGTGTAAGGTCTGTTTTCGAGTGGCTAATCTTGCAAAGAGCAGCTGCTAAGGTCCACAAGTCTGAAACTTAAGGATTTCTTTAAACCCATCCTCTGTTTTCTTTAGCTTAAAAGACTGCTTGAAGAAAAAAAAAAAAAAAAAGAACTTTAAATATTTAAGAGCATAATGTATGGATTCTAGCAACAAAGAAATTGCTGAAATTTTTAGGGATCTGAGTCTTGGAAGGGAGAAATAAAAGCTGAGTAAAAGCTTAGATCTACTTATGCTCCTTGATACATACACTTGACTTCTCTTAAACACAAGGCAAAATTGTCTGTGATTCTAGAGAAAAAGAATGGAAACTATTAGTTCTGGTGAAATGTGAAGAAAGAGAATCCGACTAGTGAGTGCAAAGCAGTAGGAAAAATAGTGGGTTTGTTTTCTAACAAGATTTACTTTTTTCTTATGACCAAGGATACCTGTGGAATATACGGGTAGTGCTTATGTTCTAGAAAAAAGCTAGGGTGCTTTGCAGGAAATGAAGGCAACGAAATTTAGGCAAATATCATTTAGGAATCAGGGCCAGAAAACAAATAATGAAACAACAAAAACAAGTGAAAGGAGATAATGCTGCTTGTTTCGTTTCTAAATATTTCTCGCCAGCATTGCAGATTCATCCACCTAAAACTAGTAGGCATTATAAAATGGCTGACACAATTCTGATATTCTGATTTGAAATGGCTTTTTAGCTGATGCAGTTTCTGGAGATCTGTGGAAGTTAGCAGATCTTCAATTCTTATTATATGTAGATATAGTACTTTGATCCCTAAACTTAAGATTTCCCTCCAACCTCCTTCTCTCAAGGTCCCATTTAAATTTACCACAGCACTACTGCATATGTTTTTCCTTTGGATGAAACCTTATTAATGACATTCACCTAGCATGAAATATTGAGAAATGTTAAATTAATATTAAACTTAAATGCAATTCGAAATGTGAGTTTGAAGAAAGACAAAATGACTGTTCTGTCAGACAGCCAGCACCAACTGAACTACATAGAGTTGTTCACGGAAGGTTTATTTATTACTGAACATGAAGTACTGCTGAAAACTGAGAAAGTAGAACAATAGAAATAAATAGAGAATAAAAAATGTATAAGTGCATAGAGAAAACGAAAACATAAAGCCCTTCTCATTTGTCTGTGAGAATTGTTTCAAACACTGTGTAAAAGAAGCAATTCCCTAGCAACTCTTCCTTAATGCACAGCAATATACCTAATTGAAAATTGCATTGCTTCTGTATGTCACTTTACATGCAGGTAAGGTCCTGTCAATAAACCTCCTATAAACTCCCTTAGAGGAGTTGTAATCATACCACCATTAAAATTCACTTTAGGAGTACACTTAAAATAAGATTCTTCTGGGCCTTAACAATGTGATTTTGGAATTTTGAATTTTGAACTGTGATTTTTAAATGGCCTTAATACAGTCAGATAGGAAAATTTCTGTTTGTTATATTGGCCTGGGGAAATTCATTACAAGGTCACACAATAAAAACATCAGACCTGATTTCTGCTCCCCTTTATGCTATCAGAGATATATAGTTTTCACAGCACCAAAAGGGTTATCAAGCACTGGAACAGGTCTGCCCAGGGAAGTGGTTGAGTCACCATCCCTGGAGGTATTTAAAAGATATGTGAGTAGGGATATGGTTTAGTGGACTTGGAAACATTAGGTTATTGGTTCAATTCAGTGATCTCAAGGGTCTTTTCAAATCGAAATGATTCTATAAAGAACTCAAATCTAACCCACAGCACGGAAATTTCATGCTTTTATTTAATTTAGTTGGTTTTTTTTTTTTTTATTTTGGTGTGGGATTTTTTTAAATATGTATACAAAATAAATCATCTGTCAAACTGCAGGATAAAACAGATGTAATAATTAACAGTTCTATACTGTCTACTGAGATGTACATGAAGACTAAATAACTTCCAATAACAAGAGTTTAAATACCAAATATAAGTAAGCTGTAGTGGTTGGGGTAACAATAGATTGATGCATTCTCACAGCATGACTGGAAGCTATGACATGTTCAGTAATATCTTTCAATATCTGATAAAACCTTTCTTTTTTTTTTTTCTTATCTCAGAAGTTCAATGAAAAAGATGAATAGAGTGAGCTTGTAGGCTTGAGTTAATAACAGATCATGCTCTTTTCTCAGAGATAAGGGACATCACAAGTTGCAAGAAACAATAATGCAGTCTCCTTCAAGGATAGCTGAGATTTGCTCAGGGAGTAGAAACTGTAACATATTGTTTGGTGAAGGACAAGGTAGCTAGTTTTGGGGAAGCAAGTTCTAGAATCTGCAGCTTTAGTGAAAACTTGAAACAATCAATCTTTGTTATTCTTCTCCATAATTGTTGGGGGGGGGGGTGGGTGGGAAGGGGGAAGTTTAACCAAACTCTTATTCTGATCTGTTCAATCAGGAATGTTTTCTTTCACTGTATCCTGCAAATTAAGAAGGATTGCACATTGTGTATTCAGACTCCACTATCACATAGAAACTGGATCCCATACAGTTGTGTATTTATATATGACATGAGTCTGAAGTAGAATTTTCAGATTAATTTCAGGAAAATGTGTCAAGATTATGAACATTTGTAGGGGGAAATATCTTTGTCAATAACAAAAGAAACCTTTGGCATAAGAGTGAACACAATACATCTTAACTACTATGTAAATGGCCTTTTTCAAAATTTATAAACTTCTGAATTACAGTTTTATGCTATGTTCTTCCCCTCTATTGTGCCTATTACAATATTAACCCTACTAGAGGTATAGTATCAATTCACCAATAGTTCCATTCTAATATATCCCTCTAACCTACAAAAATGTGCACTTAATTTTGGCAGCATGATGGAAAAGTCCTGAGTAACATGCTCTAGCTCTAGGCAGTCCTGCTTCAGCAGGGGAGTTGGACTAGATGATCTCTATGGTGCTATTCGTGCTAACTAGTCCATGCACTGTCAAATGTTTTTCCATAAAGAATGTGGCTGGTAATGCAAATGACTACTGAACGTACCAATCTACTACTAATCTCTGCACTTCTGAATGAAACATGCTGAACTTTTTTGTTAAAACTTACACACACATAGCTTGGACATGAAAAGGTGACTTATGCCAGAAAGATGTCTACAGAATTCTAAACAACTTGCTAACTTACCATGAGTCCTATAGCTCATATCTTGCTGATATGCTATTATCATTGTAGATAATAAATACTGAAAAATTTACTCTGTCACTACACTACCCAAGTGCAAGCTATTTTTGTGACTTTTTTTTCCCTTTTTATTCCTGTAAGATTATGATTTCTCACTAAAAAATAGAGGAATTGTGACACGTTAGATTACATTAAAAGATTCATAGAGGACAAGCTATCAATTTAGTAATACTGCAGGAAAATTCTGGATTGCCTTTTTGTGATGTGACTGACATTGTAAACCTACAAATACTGTTCCTCTCTCCATTATCGACTCAACATAGAATAGACCTTGCTTTGATTTCTTCTGTATTCATTCATCAGAACAAATTAAAAAAAAAATAAAAAAAGAAGTGTTCTTTTAGCTGGCTTTTCAGCTAAGTATAATTTGTTGTCCTGGAAAAGATTGCATTAGTGAAATTGGTCTGTAAAAAGCATCCTTTGTTTCACTTGAGACTGTGCTCTACAAAGCTAATAACAGTCGGTGCCACGGTTGCAAACAACTTGAGGGCAATGATAAAGTTCTCTGTAACACATATTCTGTACTTAAGATATATTATTTCATTATTTTATGACATGATAGAGGCCACATGATACTTAATTGTAGTAGGAGCATCCTAGCAATATAATTTTGAGAGATGAAATTTTAACACCAGCAAATAAAAACATTTTTATTGTCTTATATAATTAAAAGCGTTCTTCTTCATCCCTTAGAAACAGGAATAACAATAAAAACACTCAAGTTAGGAAAATACTCTGAAAATAAGGTAGTGGGATGACTTTAGTGTCAGACCTGTCATACCTATCAAGTCTGATTTCTAGCTTATAATTTCTGCACAGACTCCTTTCATAGACAAGTTTTCTCAATGTATTCTTTAGACCAGTCGATCAGCACTAGGTACTGATGATATTCTATCATTTCAGAAGCTCATATATATATATATATATATATATACATATATATATATATATAACTGAATTCATTGTCAAAAATTAGAACTACTTGCTCTTTTGTGAGCAAATATATTGGCAAAATGTCACTTGATGGGAGTTTTCCTTCAGAATCAATTTTAAGGTTGAAAAATTTTACCTTAGGGCTTTGTTTTCTTTCTGTCTATGACAGAAGAAAGTTATTTTCATAAAACCTACTTATGATTCAGTAGGTCAATCAGAAGTAAATAACCCTACTGGCAGGGTTCTCACAGCGCATTTGGTATAACATTTTATATGCACAGTGGAAATATTTCCTCTAGAATGTAGTATTCTTCCCATGACTCTCAAAACACCTTTTTTCTTGTTTGAAAATGCAATAAGAAACAATTTTTCAGTTCAAATTAAAAATAAAGAAGAGGAAGGATAAACATGGTTTCTTATCCTGCTCCATCACATACATGATGAAAATGGAGCATTAAAAAATAAATAAAACATTAGTTTATTAATAAGAATCTTTTAATCTTTCCTTCTCTAAGAAAAAAAAAAAGTCTCTAAATTCCACTAGTAAAAATCCTGTTTCAACAACAAGAAGTAATCCAATTACATTTGGAAAGTTACGTAGGAAACAAAATGTTAGTATCACGGTAACACAGATTTTTCAGAGTTGGAATGGACTTCTAGAGATCATCTAGTAAAATATCTTCTTCTTTTTGTTGTTCTTTAAAGACAATATAATTTGAGTGTTAAAAATAAAAACAAACAAAAAAAAAGGTAAGCAGAAGGGAAAATGCTTTTTTCAAACATCACTATTTAATGCCAACGGAATAGCAATGTAAGTTATTAAAAATAAGTTTGATTTTGTAACACTATCTTGTTAGTGACACCTGGCTTTTATGAACATTATCTTTGTAGAAAATCTCCCAAGATATACTCAATAAGCTAAAAATTTACACATACAATTTGAAATACTGCATGTTGAGACATCATGTTTGGAAATGAAATACATTTTTTTGTTGAAGAGTGGTAGTATGTTGTTCATATTCTTATCAGTCATAGACTGTAAGAACTCAAATACTGTTTGCAGAGGTACATTCATCTTACTATATCTGTGCGCATTCTTACCTGTAGACCTTTATTCTCAATAATTTGAAATATTCAGTTCAGTATACCAACACTTTTATTTGTTTGTTTGTTTCAATTGCAATTTTCCATTATCCTGAGAATAGTGTCATGGAAATGCAGTACATTTGCACTGCAATTACAAAGAAATGCACAAGTTCCAGTAGCTGGAATTGCTTTTAAAATTCTTCAACATCTATTTCTTCCAGCCTTGTAGATGTACTTAACTCTGAGAAATAGAAGCTCTTAGGGACAATAGCAGGAAAATTGCCTCTACTGTAATTGCAATGACACGAGTCTTCCTTTCTCAGCAAAGTTAAAATAATGGACATTTTCTATTAAGAATATATTCTGCCAAGACAACAAAACTGTTGTTCATCATGCAGCTCAACAAATGTTTAGCATTCTTTTATAATCAAGACATTATTAATCATTATTTATCCTAAGAATAAGAACATAAGTAGCCATAAGAACTTGTATTGCCCCAGTATTTCAACTGGTACTTGCTTGATTCCTTGGTACCTTCATATCCTTCTCTGAGGCTTCTTGTACAGGAAGGTAACCTCACCAAATTTTAATATAGTAGCTCTTTGTTGATTTGTTTAGCAAGGTGTTTTAAAATGCCCCCTTAAGTCTTGTAGTTCAGGTACAGATAAGCTGTTTGCCTTAAGGTGAAGGGCATAATAAAAATATCACTGTGTTGATGTTTGATTTCATGCTTAGAACCTATTTTAGTAATAGTACTGGGGCAACTCAAAACATGAAAAGCAGGTTTGAAGAATAAAAAATATGATCAGAATTTCAGAAAGACAGTAAAGAATTGAATCCAGCTTTGCCTGCAGCTAACACTTCTGTTGGTTATGACAGTGCATTTTTCCTTGTATTCTACTTTAGTGTTGTACCTTACAGGCTAATAACATTACTGGATGTCAGTGGAGAAGGGAAACTAGGAGTCATCTTCAAAAATTGTAATGATTAGAAATAATTAACCCTAGTTAGTAAACTATGCTTTACTTCCAAAATGCATTCTGTTTCCTTGAAAAGAATCTATCTGAGGAGAAAGGCAGGAACATGAAGAAGAACACACCTTGTAATAATGCAGTTATATAGTCAGGAAGCATTGATTAGCAGGAGGCATGAAAATATACTTCAGTGCCAAAACTGAAGGTAATGAGAACTTCTATTTCTTAGGCTCACATAATTAATGCTGTCCTATGACAGCATTTTCTAGGATGTAAGCTGCAGAATCTCATCATTTCATGGAATCATTGAAATTAATTAAAAACCAATGTAATAAAGCTGGAAAAGAAAATGTAGCAGTAAAGCAGATAAGTCTGAAAAGGCAACTGCAAAAGACATGACTAAGAATGAATAAAATAGAAAAATAAAATAAGAAATAGACAAATCAGCTTAACATCTCTATTATGTGGAACATTTTGTTTCCTTAAGGATTAAGTTGGTGCTTAATGACAGCAAAAATGAATAAACTAACTTTAAAAAAATGAATTGGAGACAACAATCCAAAATAAAACATATCATTCTCATATATTATATGGGTGAAGTGATAAAAGACACTATGATGTATTGTTGAAATCCCAGATGTTTGTAATAAAAACTAAACATGAAAAGTATCTGCAAAGCCATAAGTGTTTTGCTGGGCTCTGTTGTTGAAGAATGTGATGTATGCCTTCCCCAGCAAAATCAAATAAGAAGCAGGTAGCTGCCTTTTGTGCCCCATACACGAGGCTATTCATTTAGACTCTGAAAAAAATATAGGAACTAAATATTGGAATGGGTAGACAGGCTTTAAAATTTAAAATTAATAGCAATTTATATTGTGCTAACTTTGAACAATGTTTATTTTATAGTTTATAGAGATATCAACTGTATGGAACACATTGACTGTATTAGAAAGAAAGTATCTCAGACAAAATCTTATCACATGAAACTAAGACTTGAAAAAACATGTGGAAACCTTGATAATTTTTTTTCCCCATTTGGACTTACTTTCTGTAGCATTTCAAAAGGGGTTCAGGTATTATTTAGTGTATTTGAAGATTTATACCTGAACTTGCAAAAGTGTTCATAGGCAACAGTCAATATATTCATTGTCAACTATGTATTGAACAAATAAGAGGTTTTAATGGTGCTAATATTGTGTCCTAGATTTCTGGAATTGGCAAAAACATTAGTTTTCTGTTTTTTGGCCTTGATCTCTGTGAATTATTGCCATACATGTAAAATAGAGGGGATAATTATCTGTCACTTTACAAAGAGATGTCTATTTATCCTAGAAAACAACTTACTTACATAAAATAGTATACTGAGATTAATCTCTTCTCTAGTTACTTTTTCAAGACTTGAATGATATAAAAGAAAATACTACTCATTGAATGTGAGGACAAAAAAATTAGGAAGGTATAGAGTCAGATACCAATTAGCCTCATAGATAACATCAAAACAGATTTTTCTCATTTCAATTCCTGACGTTCTTTGTATGAATAGATTTTATTATGTCTTTCTCTGTGAGATCTCTGTGAGATCATTCTGCCTATGATTAGATTTTATTTTGCCTTTCTCTGTGAGATGAGAGGGTCATTTAATGGCTGCTATTTTCCCTGCTCTATGAAAATCCATAGAAACTGGCAGCAAATATTCTCTTAATAGTTTATGATATTAAATTCAAAGTGTCTATAATGATGTACAAACACTGATAGCCTTAATAAACGATTTATTTTTGTGTGGTCATTTGCAACTTAATTCTTTTACATTCTTGTAATTTGAGTAAAAAAAATGTATTATGGCAACCTCAGATACTTTTTAATTTGAAATCCATATTTTATTAATTAGTTTAAAAATAAAAAAGTCATCCAATAATCTTAAAGTAATATTATAGATACATAAAACATACACATTAGGTAAGGATATTATATGTGTAACAATCAACTATTTTAAAAAGGCCATAGGAGTAATAGTCTTGAGTTGCTGGCAGATTTCAATCAACTATTTTTAGTGTATCTTGAAGTTTGAAGGTTTGGCTGTGTAATATTCATATTTAAAATGAAGAAAATATACAAAATAATTTATTAAGTTCAGAAATTTTTAACACTAAAGACAGTATAATGACTACTCATGAATATAAAAGAAAAATAGTAGAATTGAATTACCATTACATAAAATATCATGAATAGTGAATGTTGTTTACAGTATGTAACATGTACCTCTAATGTTAACCAGACCCTTGCTTTCTACAAAGATCTCTGAAACTAACAGTCTTGACATTTATCTCTATCATAAATTACTCAAGCATGAAGCAAGCTTAATTGGTTTTCTGCTCTAACTTTACTCAAATTAAATTAATTTCTTCCTCCATTTTTGCAGTTCACAATTTTCTTTGACAGTGTTGTTAAAAGGTGGGCAAACCAAGTCAAATTCTCTCATATATTAGTTGTTCCTCTTTGACTTGGAAACTTTTTATACTAAATAGCAGTTGGTAATCACTGCTATTGAGTGACTACATTCTAGTTACTAGATTCTAGTTTCCATTTACAGGCTAATAAGGTTAAGTATTTTATCTCTGCTCTTTGCTCCTACTTATTCAGGGATTTGTTAATGATTGGACTAATTTTCAACAGTTCATATTTTGTGAAGAACCAAAATGTAGACATTTTCAATTAGATTATACTAACATCCTAAAAATTGCATTGTATGTAAGAGAGAAAAAAACCCACAACAGAACAACAGGTACTTCGAATCCCAGTTTTATCATCTCTGCAGCCTTTTATATTCAATAGCATCTGGGACACCACAGTAACGGAGACAAAGGCTTAAAAAATGGGTGACTACTGTACGTGTGCACATGGAGAGGGGGAGGGAGGAACACTAGATGATGGTGTTGAACAGGGACAAAGGAATTAGCAGCAGGACTAACTTTCAGACTCCACATTTCTGATTAAAACAAATGTAACATGTTAAATCTGGTTTATAGTGTCCTGCATTTTCATGACTCTTTTCCTTCAGACAATAATTGGGCCTGCTAGTACAGAACAAAATGAAAGGGCTGTGATGTAATTTGTATCCTAACATGAAATAAAGTACAATTTCATTTCTTTTTGTTGGTTTATAAATTGGTTTATAGTAATTTAAATCCAGAATAATGTCCTAGTTTCAAAAAATTTTCTTGTTGAAGTTTCTAAAAATTGAACTGCACTCTCAAAAGTAGCTATCTGTGTTGACTGAACAGGTACAAATGGTAAATGCATAGAGACAACTTGTAATTAAGTTAGATGAACCCAACACATTGTGTTTCTTCCTCTCCCTCTGAGGTGGTAAATTTTGATCCTGTTGATCCACTGAAACAAAATTTTACAGAAGGGCAGTTATCTCTCAGTTAAGATCCTATAACATAAATGAAATTAGGAATTTTTATGTGGAAGGGAGGCCTTTAAACTTCATTGCTGAGTTAGTTTTAGTTACTGAACACTGAAGGATCAATCAAAGACCTTTGCTGTAGGGAAATCCCCATTCACAGGAAGAATCAATTCCAAGCTACATATCTGCTAAGTGGTAGATAAATAGTGTTCTTGATTCCCATGTTAGAATGTTTTTAATTGTCTTTGCCAATGCAGGGATGGTCATTTTGTGTTTTGAGTTCTTTCCAGTTCCTTACCCTACTTCTGAAAAAACCCAAACCCAAACCCATTCATTTTAAGTAGCATTAATTACATATTTCAAAATTTTATAACTGCATTTATGAAGCCATGTGAGGCATATTAATCTGGAAATTATTTTTTATAATAATTATCAGAGAAAATAAAAGGTTGAAGGGAACCTAATAGAACATAGTTGCTTAAATGCTGCATTCAGTGTTTCAGAGATTGAAATCCATGAACAAATCAAGCTAGGGAACAAAGCAAGGAAGTGTTCACTTACCTATTAAAGTTTGATGTAACAAAGTAAGGTGACTTTTCCATAGCTAACTGATATGCAACATAAAAGACATGCTGGATGTCTAGTACATGCAAGAGCTAAGTATTTCCTGGGAAAAAAAACCCAGAAATGAAATTGATTAGAAATGGTAACATTTAAAAGTTTAATATCAATAATGATAAATAGAAAATTATTTATATATTATTTTCTACTACAATTGTATTTACTGCTTTTCCATTTGTTTCATTAAGCTCCTGCTACATTTGCACGTGAAGTTCCATCCACTCTGAAACTGCTCAAAATGCCTCAAACAACTCAATCATATTTCAACAGCTTTCTGAAAATTTGGACTTAAATCTGCTTTGGGGCTTTTCAGGAATATCAGAACAATACTTAAACCCAAGATCTGGAACTCTGTGAGATGCTGATGAACTGCCTGAACCAACATTTGAATCTTAAGAGGAGATGTCTCATACTTGAGAAACATGAACAGGAGAGAATATATAATAGCTTCATTGCAGCTGCTCTCAGGCAATCAACAAAAGCATGTACAATTAGAAGTTTTCCTACTTAACCCATATCTTGCATATATTGAATTTTTATTATCTAAGCATTTCTGAGTTGGGATTTTTTGCTGGGGGGGGGGGGGGAGTGGTGGTGGAGTTTTTTTTAAAGAAAAATATAGCATATCTGGTTTTTTTTTGCTTTTAAAAAATATTTTTGAGGATAAAAAGCTGAAACATATAGGCAAATGAATAGTTAACATCAGAATACAGCCTGAAATCTGTATGGGCTTAGTGTGTGAAAAGATACTTAGAATGTTAAAATCACTTTTTTTTTTTGGTTGTTCTTTTTGGTTTGGTTTGGTTTGGATTTTTATTGGTCTTAAATTAGACACAGCTTGTTCACTTAATTTTTTGTCCATCTAAACAATGTTATTTTATTCCTTTGAAACATATTCCTTCTGATGGCTAAATAATTTCTCTGGTAAATTATGACTAATTCAGGACTCCTGAATGTTTAGACAGGAATTTAAATTTCTGTAAGCACTTTCAAATCCCATTGTCTCTATTTTCTTGAAACTGCTACAGTTTTTTTTCTGCAGACCTGATACTAACTAGAGCTCCTAAGGGAATAGTGTAACCTGAAGCAATTTGGGTTTTTTTTGTTCTTCCTGCAACAGTGGTGTGCTGATGTAGGTAAACCAAAGACTGAAATTGAATGAACTTTATCCTTGTCTGGATAAAATCACAGTTTATGAAACGACCTGTTGATATACAAAATTAGTGGAAGGAGTCACGATTTAACTAACCTAATAGATGAGAGAGAGAAATTTTATAAATAGAGATACTGAGTTTAATTATATGCTGTGAGTTATGTCATCATTGTCTATTTTTTATTTAAGAGAGTTATTAGCCTGTTTTATGACATCTGCTTAGTGGAAAATAATCAGTTTTTCCCCACATGCATTGCTATTTATCACTATTAAAAGGGAAAACTTATAAAAACCTGATATGACTAGAAGATATGGCTTAGAGTTCTCGTATGTTTAAAGGGGCTTTGTACACATCACCTCTTCAAGAGCAAACAGATTCTTATTATCAGTATTGGGATAGTAGGATTTAGTTAAATGAATAAATAAAAAATCCACAGTTCTTATGCCTCTGATGATTAAAGCCATAAAATTTCAGAATATTAAGTTTTTTATTTGTTTATAGAATTAGGAGCCAAAAAGGTGTATATGAAGGCCTAAAAAATGAATGTTTTTTTCTTTAGAGATCTGAATGTATTCCAGCAAAACTAAAACAAAATGACTGTACAATAAAAGAGCAGTAGCTCTCCTTTATTTGCCAACTAAACAAGTAGAATTAATAAATAGAAATTGGATTTTTTTTAATATCAATTCTGAAGAGAGCTTAATATATCTTAACAGTCACAGAAAAAAGGAATTGCAACACTTAGCTCTTTCATAAACTCTTAAAACATTTTACAGAAGAATGATTTTGAGTTTGAAATTCAAGAGCACTGGTACACAGGGCTTTATTAAAAATGGTCATGAGTGTCAGTACGAAGTTCAGATTTATTATTTTCTTTGGTTTCTGAAGTGAAAAGGTTGTATCTGTGGACAACCTGAAACTTAAATAAACTAAAAATGATGAAGTTCTAGTTGACAAGCTGCATTAATAATGTCCTGATACAGCCAGAGACTTTATCTGAAAATGGATATAATGACAAATTATTTCTTAGTAGAGTTAGATGGTTACTCTTCACTGACTTCATCTTAGCAATTTTCCATCTTCAAAACATCTATTCAGCTCTTTGAATTTTGCAATACAAAATATTAGAGACCTTAAGAATGGAATATCTCCAACAGAAGACCATAACAATGTGCAAAAACGTCAGCCTGAGAAAGGAGTAGAATTAAATTGTAATAAAAAAATAAAATATAAAAATAAAAAAAAAAAATGCCACACCAAAAGAAGATGTATTGCAGGGAAGTTTCTTCCTCTCTACAACTTAAGGTTGGAAAATGGTAAAACGGTATGAGAATGTCTGCCTATTCACAGAAACATGGAATGTCTTGAGTTGGAAGGGTCCTTAAAAGATAAAGTAGTCCAAACCCCCTGCCTTGGGCAGGGCTGTCTTTTGCTAGATCGCATTATTCAAAGCCCAATCAAACCTGACTTTGAATATGTCCAATGATACACAACCTGTTCCAGTGTCTTATTACCCTCATTGCAAAAAAAATTATACTCATGCCCAGTCTAAATCTACCATTTTCAGCTTAAAACCGTTCCATTACAGAATTTTTGAGGCTTCACTCCATGTAAAAAATATTCGTGAAAAAATACTCCATTTGGAAGGAATATCTGTAAGCACTTTTATATTGTAATTATTATGAACATATTTCTGTTTCAAGAATAAAAGATTCAATCATGCTTAACATGCTGATGTGATATATAACTAAGGAGCTAGTAGGGAAGCTGTCATTCTAAAAAAATGGTAAGTACGCAGGATCACTGAAGAGATACTGTTTCCCAAAAGCCTCATCTGATACTGACCAGTCCATGCAGTCCAGATAGATGTCTAAGTTTGCCAGAGCTTGCTAAGATGTTAGATATCAGCCAAATACCTGTTTCAGTAACAGATATTTGGGAAAGCAAAATAAATAAAATTTTGTCTCCAGCTTTTTAAAGAATAAAACCAGAGCAAGCAGTTTGAAGCCAAACTGAAATTTTCTGAGGAATGATTCCTATTGTCACTTCTTTGTTGAGGAATAAAACTGAACACTTTCAAATTTCTTCCCCAGGGAAGTGTAAGTTTTTTGTGAGTGATAGTTTCTTTCTTTCTGTTTCTTATAATGCAGGTGTCCTACCCAGACAAGTAACTCTGTCAAGTGGTCCTTATTTTTTCTGTGAGCAACAATGCTAGAAATGTCATGGTTTTGCTGGTGAACAAATGGCAGTCCTACTGTGTGAGTCGCAGGAAAGGTAGGTACAATAAACACAGAAAGGAAAAGCTGTAAACTGAGTCACAGAAACAAGGAATAAGATTCTCCTCCACTAGAATAAGGCTGCGGAAGAAAAAAAATATTTAAGCAGGTTTCTACCTGAATCAAGGTATTAGTGCAAAACAAAAGCAGCTGAATCAGACTTCAGAAAAATAGGCAACACTCTATTACATATATACAGGGGCTTAACTTTCAATGAAAGTCATTAGTGTATTTTTATTTTTTTTACTCTAAACTCATTGCTTAGCCTTACATTATGAATGCAAATTTATTACTATATTTAGTATTGTTTGGCCTTTTATTCCACTTTATCACCATAGCCCCCTTCGTTTGTCCTCCATTTCTCACTTAATTAACTCCATTATTCAGTTCTGATTTTTCTACTTTGCTCCTGCTTTTCTCTTGCCTGTGATGCAATCAGAAAATATTCTAATGTTCAAATGAATCTTTCACAGTTGCTCTGAAAACAGACTGTTCATCTCAAAGGTACATGCAGAGACATTGTCAGAATCGTGGCCTTTTCTAATATTAACAGAATCCTCCATTCTGTAGCTAATCCCTCTTTCAGGAAGGATCTGACACTACGTTTTCTATATAAGAAGTTTTTAAATGCTGCCAACCTTATGCTTTGCTTAGGAGGGGTTTGACTTTCTCCTCATCCTGGTTCAATACACTGTCTCTTTCTTTTATTGCCATGACACTTTTGGCAGGTTCATTTTAAAGCTTGCAGAATGTATGTTCAATGAGAGCAGCTCAGCTGGTTGGTGAAATCCTTGTCTTTCACTTGCAGCTAACAGCCTGATTTGCTGTTCATTAAAAAAGCCACATCCCCATTCTCACAGCAGAGGGACAGCTTTCACTGGCTCCATCAAAAGCTGTCTCTCGTGTTCACCAATGTTAGGGCCCCTCCCTAGGCACCCAGGTCTAATGCAGGCTCAGATGAATATAGCACCATCTTGCCAACTCTTACACATCCTCTAAGACTTCACCCTGCTTTCTTCAGCATGGCTTTAATTTTTATCTACTCACCTAATTAAAAGTATGGCATCAATTTGCATATATGTACTATGCAGTTTAGCTGTTAAAAGTTCATTCCTTCACACCTACATTAATATTCCTCCTCAGTCCCACCTACCCCCTTCCTGTCATCTATTCTCAGGGGGGGTTACACTGATTACTTCCTATAGGTAGCAGCAGGTGTGGGCACTAGAGAGACACTATCCATTTATACAAAATTAATCCTACAGTATGGCATGGAGCATGTGCAGTGAAGGAGACAAAGGAAGAGATGAGCCTGGATCACCTTCCAATTTGCAGATGCTGACTAGGAATAATAAACCGCAATTCTTTGTCTTACCTGTCCGCTCCCAATCACTGGTGCACTGAACAAATGGAGCAACTAATGACCATGATAGTCTTTTAAGAAGTCCTCAGCTGGCTTATGTTCTTCAAGCAGAAGTTCCACTTCCTGCAAATGTGTGCAGAAAAAAGGAAGCAGATGCAACCCCCATGTCTTACCTTGTAATAATGACTGGCCTAGGGAATAAAAACCATTCAGCTGGTACTTCAATGCTCATGAACTTCAACAGGTCGTAAAGTCTCATTCAATTGCAACATTTGCCTTCTAATTTTATAAAAGACCAAAACATCTTAATGGAAAAGACCAGATTTTGGTTCTATTGTTACCATCCATTTTAAGCTACATTCTTAAACTGTCACAGACTAAGTCATTCAACTCAGATGCTTTCAAAGTTTTTTTCTCTAAATAGATCTTAATGTCACTTTTGAGTTCAACATTCTTTTAAGCTTATCTTGATTTTTATCTTTATTTTTATAAATTCTCAGCACATTACCTATTATTGCAAGCAGTTTGCTTTTTACAGGCCGAGACAGTCAATAAATCATGGATTTACCTAGAATATTAAAACTCTGTTCTAAATTTTTGAGCTAAACATCTTCCAAGGTGCATGTTTACATACCTCCTCAAAAAGCTGCAAGACCAACAAAACAACTATTCCAGTTC
Source organism: Gallinago nigripennis (assembly GCA_027564165.1). NCBI lineage: Eukaryota > Metazoa > Chordata > Aves > Charadriiformes > Scolopacidae > Gallinago > Gallinago nigripennis. The sequence goes on from JAOQGL010000019.1 coordinate 67,814,873, forward strand.
CAGTTCCGCAAGCTGTATTTCCTTAATACATAGCAGAAAGAGCACTTAATCTTTAAAAAACTCAAAAATAATTGTTTTTGTTTTTCTAATATTCTCTCTCGTGCCAGAGAATTCCAACTGCCTTTTCTTCACATTTATAGCCAAACTTCCCTACCTCCTATGCTAAAGCAATCTGCTTGAGAATTGGCCATCACATATTGCAATTTCCTCTGAACAGGTCAAAACTTTCCATAGAAACTAGCGTATAACACCTAGCAAAGAGTAAATTGCTGACAAAAGGCAGACAACAAATAGCTGTGGGAATATAAAAAGAGCATATTGGAGGCAGAGTACAAAGTGTTTTCAAGAAATGGAAAGTCAAAATTCTACTCATAATGCTAGATATTATACCCAAATCTCGTCTTTTAAAAGCTTACGTTTTAGTATGTGGTTTTGTGTATTTTTGTACTCAAATTCAAATGGATGTGCTATACAATGGGAAAAAATTACAGGAGAAGAGGAAAATACTGAGGAATAGTTCTTAAGCATTTCTTTCTCTCTGCAGATTAGCTTTGTGCTGAAGCTGACAGATTCAGTAAAAGCAGTCAAGTCTCTAATATGCTTCTGCTCCCAGCAGGCTTTTGACATTAACTTAAAAGGAACTTAAATAAATGTAAAATGAAAGAAGGAAAAATTAAAATAGAATATCTGACTTACTTTTAAGTTATTCCAAACAGATACCATTTTAATTCTATTTATGTCAATAGAGCTTGAATGGCACAAAAATGAGACTAATGAAGTGTTGAATCTGGTCTCTCAAAGCATATTACATAATAATTACACTACAACAACATAACATATTTTCTCTAATAAAGCAATGGCTAACATGGATTTTTCATTGTATCTTCATGGGTGTTTTGAAGTGTGGTTGGTACAAGACAGTCTCCCTTCACTGTCAAATGTATTTGACCTTCAGTTTTGTACATTGGTAAAGGTACCAAACTGATACTTTGATATCCAAAAACTGTTTGATCTAGCCCCTGGTCATCACTGAGATTAAAGGTCTTCATATATAGGTACTTGGCATTGCAGAATTAGTTACTTTCATGAACACTTACACAAATCACTATAATTCACAGTAAACATCTAGCATTTATTGCAAAAAAACGTTTCCAGAAAAGAGTCTGGTGTGTTTGGAAGTAGGACAAATGCCGTTATATTAAAACAAAGAGATTCTCTAAACAGCCTAACAACCAAGAAATGTGACTGGATTTATCAGTAGTTGTTATACCCAGGACCAAAGAACTGGTAATATCAGGGATTCTGATTTTCAGATGTTATGACCCTTGTCCCACCCTTTATAAAACATATTTTCAGCAGTATAGAGGAATGTACCCTTTCATATCTCAACAATCACAGTTCACACTTCCCTGTGCCAAATAATTTGTTAAGAAAAATTAAATTCCTCTTTCAGCCAGACAGGCCAGAGCTCTAACATGTTGAGCCTGACATTCTGGCAGAGGTTCTTACCGCACAGAACATGGTTAAGAGATGGAGATAACAGATGAACCCCAAAGCAAACTGCTAGCTCATGTGGAAAAAACCAGCACCTATAAAAAGGAGTGAAAGTCACCACACATAACCAGCTGAGGACAACTCTTACTGTAATGTTACTAGATGCAAAAAGGTTTTCCTCAGTCTTTGACTGTTTAAATTAGGATATGGTCAAATGTAATCTACCTACACCTCCTTCGTATATATGGGATATCTGGCTGTTAGGGTCCCTCTCTGATGTCTCCATTTCACAAAAATTCACTGAGAAATCTAAACTAGTCCAAATAAACTTCAGAAAATTTTGATAGCTTGAAAACTTGCAATTTCAAGGTCCCTTTTCTGGAATTTACCAACATACTTAGTGTATAGCTATTGTATTTGGACATTAAGGTCTGCAGCTGTAGTTTAAGTAAACAAGAAATAGCTAATTAAGAATTTCTTGGGGGCAAAGGATATTTTCTGCTAATACAAATGGTACAAAATTTCTACCTGTAGAAATTTCTTCAAGGCCATTTTCCTATTTTGGTGTAAAAGATAGGTTGAGGAAATTTGCTAATATGCAGTGAAATGATGACACAAATGAGAGCTGCTCCTCACTAGTAGGACTGGAACTTCAAGTTGAACTGAATAGGTGACTATGCATGGCCACTGTCCCTATTTCTTGTTAACATAGAACTGGGAGTATCAGCTAGTGGTAGGCATAGTTAAAGAAACTGTAACAAAAGCAGCTACAGTGGGTCATCAATAATATTATTATTCAGGTAATAAACTAATCTTTATTTTTTTAACCTTAGTTGGGAAGTAAATTATTAGGTTAGGTGTTATCTATTAAACTGAGATTTGCTTTAATGTGAAGACAAAATTATAAAGCAACTTAAAAGATCTGTTAAGGGTCTGGAATGCACAACCCATGAAGATTAAAACCAGAATTCACCACTAAGTCAGTGTATCTGCACCCAGATTTAGCATCAGTTTTCACTTATTGGAGAGAAACAAAAAAAAAATATTCCTATTTTCAGGTTGGACATTCAAAACTGTCAAGTAGTCAGTACTATCTTTCTTCTCTTATCCTCATTCAGATGTGGTGAATGCTTCTTGAAACTATAACATGTATTTCAGCTTTTACCCTACTGTAGGACATAAATTATCTTTCAAATACCCCATATTCTTCTCCACAGAATATTTTTCCTATGCTAAAAATTCACACAACTCTCAATGAAAAATGTTGAGTTTTCCTCTCATAAGTCCTTTAAGATTTCCAATACAGCTTCACAACATAAGATCAAGGAGCTTTCCAGGTTAGGAAGCTTTGGCACGTGCTGTGTGCTAACCAGTGTGTTGTAGAACACTGTTAACATTATCACAGGTTGCTAAGCCCAAGGTCTAGATCTCTGTTGAGTTACTGATTATGTGATTCTTAAAAGGCAAAGATGTTATTTCATCCAGCAACAGAGTAAAATATTATTTTTGTGTTATCAACAACACTGGTATCACTGGTAAAACCAGATTAAATATGAAATTACATTTGAAAAACCTATTATATACTTTAACCAAAGCTGTATGAATCTATTAATCAAGTGACTTCCTAAGCAATAAAGAAACAGTGATTCAGACTTTTAACAAATAAGTAGTTTTACAGCTATTGCTTCTTTTTGATGATGCTTTAATAGCAATCCTGTAAATCTCTATTGGATGCCTGTCAACAGCAGCAGTACCTGAAGCTGTAATTATCAGGCAGATACACACTCAGTTCAGACACAGCACCTTACTATTAAAATAATAGAAATATATGTAACACCTCACATTAACTTCCTTATTCCTTACATACTGCAGCTCATTTTTAAAACAAATTAATTTTTGATGAAATCTTTGAATTAAACAGGGGATGAGGAATGGTCATTTCATAGAATCATTGGTGGATTTTCAATAGCACTGAGTACTCTTCATTGCCAGTTATCTGTTGCAACACAAAGAATTTTAGCAATTGTAAAGTTCAGCAGCAACTACACCAGCTACCCAAGCCTTTTAATCCTTATACTTCTAATAAATATAAATTATCCTTTACATAATTGATACCCACTCTCTTCCTTTCAGCAGACCTTTGCTTCAGATTCAGGTTTCCAACAGAGCTGATTAGTAAGAACGAAATGAAGTAAGCAGAGTTACCTTCACTTTGCTGCTTAGGATTTGACACCTACCCTCCTCTTCCATCATTTTTCCCTCACTCCTCACTTCTCACTCATCATCCACTTCACTTCCCTGACTTGCCCAAATTGCCCAAATCTGTTTAGCAAATCCTTTTCTTTATCAAACTCAGAATGAAACTGGCATTTGCACATTCCCTTGGTGTAATTTTCAAACACTATCTATGGTAGGATTATGGAAATATGGCTGAACATGCTTAAATAGTACATGCAACTTTTAATATTCTTCAAATTTTCCCCATAAAGAAAAATTCTTATAACAGCAAGGGAGAGCTTGATGGTAACAGTGCTAAATATCCAAAAGGAAATACATTCATTTTAGTGATAATACTAAATCATATGTCTGAACTTAATATTGAAAGAACACTACAAGAATTAATTAGCCCTACTGCCCCTCCTGTGATATTATTGTATTGCTTTTACAGAGGAAAAACCAGACAATTAATTAACCCAAAGTCATATAAAACTCTATGCTGGAGCCAGCATTTTAATTCCTTAGCACCATCACTGCTTACCCTGTGCTCTTCTTCCATGTTAACTTCTATTTTACAAATTACTGCATAATTGGAGGGGTACTAAATTTCCAGTCATTTACTTTTGAATGAGGTCATAAAAATTTAAACTTGTATTTTTGCTTTATAGATCTCAAAGTCACATTTCCTTTTTGCTTTATAAATACAGCAAGTTTCTAAATTCCCTAGAGTTCCCTGTAATATTCCTAAATGAGGAAGTGACAGAGAAAACTGCAGCTGTTAAGCAATTAATTAAATACAATGAAGTTTATTATCCTTTTAATTCTATTCCCTTAACTCTGGTTTACTTCTATCTCTACCTAAATTCATTAACACGTAAGGCAAAGGCCTGCATTATACTAATCACAATACTACACATAGTTGTGCACAGCTTAGGTATAAAATATCCAAAAAAGAACATCCTCCTGTCTTGGTAATTGACATTAAAGTTAGCTGAATTGATAACAACACATGGTCAAAAAATTGATCCCAGGTGAACTAGCACTACAGCAAAAGCCAGTAGGTTATACTACAGTCTCAAAAAAAAAGTAATTTTACAAACCTCAGGAAAAGATATATTCAGCAGCCTAAAATCACATGTGTATAGACAGCAATTTTAATTAGCAGGCTAGTCTCTAGAAATTCATAAGAAATACTAATAATGTTTCAAACCTGAAGATTTTTTTGCTTTTTAACACAACATATACCTTAATGACATAGTTTGCTTTCATATCCAATTTTCACACTAAATATGCTTAAAAGTGTCTCCCAAACAACACATACCAGCTAATAACCAATTTGAAAAAAAGGTGATATTCAAATCCAATGCCACTTTTTGCTATATACTCTTTTTAATGAGCACAGCAATGCTTAGCATCTACCACGTGGAGTGAATCAGTGTCCCCTATCTTCCCCCAAAGTCTGTATTTTGTACGGGATTTTGAAGATTGATAAATTCTTGGCATTTCTGGGTCAACCTCACTTCATATGTTCTGGATTTTTGCCTATTGCTGTCTTTATTGTAAATCTTACTGTCTTTCTGCATACTTTACTATGAAATATAAAGTCAGCTTGAATTTTGCCCTTGCCTTGCCATGGACCTGGTCCAGTGACAACTTGTTATCCAGCAGCCTGAACAAATAGACCTGTGATGTCTTTGCCTCCTCACCCTGCCTGGTACTACAACAGTGCCTCCATGGTGGATGCCTGGTGGGGCAACAGCTCTGGAGACCTGGTTTAGCCCCATCATGAGTACATCAGGGTCTGCCAACATCTGGAGCCATGATGTACCTGAGCAGATTTGAATTCAACTGACACAACGTAAGATTTGCTTTCCCATATGTGTAATTTAAAGTTTGATATTCCCTTGTAGTCTCTAATCTGTGGCTATCTGTCTTAACCATTTCTTAGGTATGGTAAGATCCTCCAAGAACACCTGCAGAAAACAGCTTCCTCTCCTGAGGTGTTTTGGATTTTTTCAACTTTTGTTTTAATACAAAGCCATACTCCTTGGCTGAAGTTTCTAAGTCACTTAAAACCAGACAGATTTCCAATATATATTATATGTATTTACTTTTTACATGTGTCTATATGTGTATATATGTATATTCTATGAATGCTTTCCAAATCCTTTTTGCAGTATTCTCTATGTATAACTTTCTTGTGAAGAAAAATTGATGACATCATAGTTAAAACACCTCTGCCTTAGGTAAAACACCTAATTACTCTTTAGTTATCAATGGCAATGACAACTACATGGAGAGTGTCTCAAAAATATTATAATTTTATGTTAAGAATGTTAAACAATTATTTTTGTTAAATTATCACTTATTTTTTTGTCAGCATATTAAAAAATGCTTTCAGGTTGCACTGCTACTTGTTTTCTTCTTCTTACCCACAAACCAAACAGGTATCAAGGGATATATGGGTATATTTTTCTTAGAGAAACACATTAGAATAAATGAATATTCTCCCAGAAGCTGTCTTCCTTTATCCATCTTCCTTTCAAAAACAAAATAACAATAAGGAAAGAGGTGGCAAGACAAGGCAAGGCATGGATTTCATATAGTTACAAAAACACAGTTAAACACAAGGAAACATATATAGATACATATACACAAGCACATAAAAAGACATTTGCAGTCTTACAAATCTGATGTCCCAAAACCCATTAGAAAACAAAAAATGCTACATTATTACATTTCACTTCAGATTTGCAAGAGGTTGTTTAACAATACAGTTTTTCAGTCATTACTAGGCTCCACACATCCAGATCACAAATTTGAATCTCCTTGCATTCAGGCAAATTAAATAATGTAATTTATTTTTATAAAGAGGAATCTACAGTTACAGAGGAAAACTGTAGTGTATGAAGGCACGGATCCTGGTTGGTGATGTAACCAGAGTCGTTTATTATAACAAACAGTCAGCTTATATCTCTAGTCTTGTATCTTCTTTCCCAGTCGACACAACCCTTCAACGCACAATTGCTGGAAGGGCGGAATTACTGTCTATCAGTTGGACCACCAGGCATTGTTTATGGGTCTTCTGGACTTACTTACAGGCCATCCCCCTGCCAGTGTTCCTGCTTCTTTTATTCCTTCTTCTGGTCTCTGCTTCTTCCATAATCCTGTTCACCCACATCTCCCCCTTTTTTGTTTAATGTACAGAATAATATTTGTGTTAATATACATGTATATTACATCATAATGATTACATTGAACCTATACTATTAAAACTACTATAAACTAGAAAACTACTATTAACTATATTGTTAAGTTTATTGTTTTCTATAACTCTCTTATGCTATGGCTGGCTTCTAATTCCATTTATTTTTCTAACATCATGCTTTGCAAGGAAAGTACAGTGTATACTTGAGCATAATTGATGATTTATGCTTTTGTAACACAGGGAAACAAATGTGGCAAACATCATTAACAAAACTATCACGCCTGATAACATTAAAACCAATGATACTTTTAAGAACAGAAAAGATTAATTGCTCCATTGTTTCTGATGGTTGTTTGTGATGCTTGGCTTCTAGATATGGTCAAACGTATTGTGCTGGGATCTGGGATCCACTTGGGACCATTTCCTGTGGAAATGCAAGTGTATCCTCGCCCCCAGGTTATCAATGACATGGGGCCTTCCCATTGTCCAGTGTCCATATCACAAATATGGACCACTGGCCATGTTTTGAACATTGAGGAAGCTCTGAAGTGTTGATTCACTCATGTCATATCAGTGTTGTCTCTGTTTAGAAAATTTAAACCAAAAGTGGCTTTCCATAGTCATTCCTGTGGTGGAGCTTCCAGACTCACCCTTTTTTGTTTAATTAGCAATTGCCTTAGTGTTTGATGGGCATGCTCAACAATCACCTGCCCTATAGTGGAGTGTGGAATTCCAGTGATGTGGCAAATGCCCCATTCCTGTAAAAAAAAGTTGAGTGGTTTTAGATACATACACAGGATCATCATCTGTCTTGATGGTTTCTGGTATACCCATAGCAGTGGTAGCTGCTAGCCAGTGTCATTGGACATCTCGACTCTTTTCTCCTGTATGTGCAGGGGCATTCTGATTTTTTTGACAGGATAATTTTTTAGATCAGGTCTGCTAGGACATGAAGTCATTTGGAAAATGAAAACCAATGCTTTCGATGTCAATACATACAGGTCTGATACTAAAACTGGTAGTCATAATAGTAATAAAAACAAGATAAAAAAGATTGCCAACGTGGAGAAATACCTTGGTAGGTGTCAGATCGTAAGGAGTAGCAGAGAGACTAAAAAATAAACACATATAGAATACAAAACCAAAACTTACAAGCATTACCTTATTCAAAACAGTAGTGGGAACACAGTAACTAAATATTTCTGATGTTTATATTTATTCACTACTAAGGCAAGATATGCAGATGTGCCATCACCAAAGACACATTTAAATGTTGAGAAAAGCAGTGTCCATTCTACAAGAAAAGGTGAAATTTCCACTTGACAAAGTTTAAGCATTTTATTACCATCAGCAGCAATTTATCAATGAAATACGTGCATTGGTTTAAATGGGCAAATAAGCATGCTCACTGGCAATTAATATTGACAAAGCTTAATAAGCGAAAATAAGTAAAAGTCACAGAATCATAGAATTGTAGGTGTTGGAAGGGACCTCTGGAGATCACCTAGCCAAACACCCCTGCCAAAGCAGGTTCACCTGGACCAAGCATGACAGGAAAGCATCCAGGTGGGTTTTGAAGATCTCACAGAAGGAGACAACACACCCTCTCTGCAGCCTGTTCCAGTGCTTTCTCACCCTCAAGGTAAAGTTTTTTCTGTCATGTTCAGATGTAACTTCCTGTGTTCCTTGTGTCTGTTGCCCCTATCCTGTCACAGGGGGCAGGGTCCTGTGACCGAAATGAGTCTGGCCCCATCCTCTTGGCACCAGCCCTTTAGATATTTATAAGCATTGATAAGATTTTCTCTTCTCTTAGCTTTGTCTTCTCTAGGCTAAACAAACCCAGGTCCCTCAGCCTTTCCTCATAAGAGAGGTGCTCCATTCCTTTAATCATCTGTGTAGCCCTCCACTGAACTA
>JAOQGL010000019.1:67861458-67887322 GCA_027564165.1 Gallinago nigripennis
ATTAGTTAACTATACTACACATTGTTTCACAGTCTTTGCTATCATCTACTGTCCAGTGTTAGTAGTTACAAGCACCCGTGTGGTCGGCTTCTTGATCTAGTGGTCTTATCTTTATTTTCTTTAGTCACCCTCCAGGTGGTCTTCATTCTCTTATCAGCCTTCCTTGTCCTTTGTTCACTTATCAGTCTGTCTTCAACTGCTTGTCCCTTTGTTCGCTTATCGCCTTCACAGTCTGCTTCTCGTAAACCAGAGTCTCTGGACCACTACCGGGCATTTCTAAGGATTAGTTAGATACAGTGGAGGAGACTCCACTATCACCGAGCCTCCTCAGTCAATACAGGCACACTGACAAAAATATACCAAGTAGCTGAAGCAAAATTCAGCTCATTTCTCACAACAGGGAATGACTAATGCTAATTACGTTTCTGTCACAAACCCTTTAGGTGGTACTAGAGGTTTCAGGATAATTTGTGTAAGCAAAGTTGGTTCTTTGCTTGTTATATTTGGCATTCTCTGCTAAAAGAGATGATCAGCAACATATGTTAAAAATTTATATATTAAAATATTTTTATTTACTCTCAAGTGTCTTAAGTTGTTAAGATATAGTAATGCTTACAACATCATACATTTACAAATAAACATCTTTGTAAAGAAACTGTACAAGCAGTTTGCAGTTCTAAATTGAGAAAGAAAAGTCCTCTGCACAGCTAAAATGTTGCCTTTATAAGATAAGATTTATGTCTATCTTATGTTATGACAGTTTATTTCTTCCTTTAATCTTGGGGGGAAAATTAAATACACAGGACTAAAGATATCGTAAAGCTTCAGAACTTTAGTATTCCAATTCAGCTTTAAATTCCTGTGGGGAAAAGAAAAACAGAACAGCATTTCTACTGTGAATTTGTTCTAATGAGCTTTACCACTTGAAGGAAGAGTGCTTGCAGCCATTCAAAGGCTGCTTCACATGCAAATATTTTATCTTCACGTGGGTCAGACACTATTTCACAAATAAGAGGTGAAAGTAATGGAGGTCCTTTTTGGTTAGTAACTATTCTTTTGTGGTGTGAGAAATGAGCTAAATTTTGCTTCAGCTACTTGGTATATTTTTATCAGTGTGCCTGCATTAACAGAGGAGGCTCAGTGATAGTGGAGTCTCCTCCTTTGTATCCAACTAATCCTTAGAAATGCCCTGGAGTGGTCCAGAGATCCTGGTTTACAGGAAGTTATTTAGGTGAAGAGAACCAGACTGATGGCGGACGATAAGTGGACAAAAGACTGTGAAGGTGGACAATTAAGTAGACAAGCAATTGATGGCGGACTGATAAGTGAACAAAGGACAGGGAAGGCTGAGAAGTGGACGAAGGCCACCTGGAGGGTGACTGATGAAAATGAGGATAAGACCACCGGATGAAGTAGATGACCACCAGGGTGCTTGTAACTACTAACACTGGACAGTAGATGATAGCAAAGACTGTGAAACAACGTGTAGTAGGTGTGTAGAATGGGTGTGTGCCTTGTAAGGTAAAAAGGTGTAAACTAGATCTGTAATAGGTTAGGCAGTCGGGAAGAATGTCAGCTCCAACTTCTCAGCCAATGAGAAGAGAGACAGGAACTCAGGCGGCCGGGAAAAGGTCTAAAATACCCCAAAACCTAAAGATCGGTGTGCCTCTGCTTTGAGATGCACCCAATTCAGCTCTGTTTTGTACAACAAATTATATCTTGCTCTGACTTTGTTCTCTTTAAATTCTAAGTGTGAGCCAGTGTTTCTCACACAGGCTTTTCCCATCTCCATGCTGAGCTACCACATGCATTTTGTGGTGCTTTATTGCATTTAACCTGTACTGAAGGCAGGGGTGGAAGGTAGTCAGCAAAACAATATCAATATTACTGTATTTAAATGCAAAATCAACTAAGCAATTTGTTATAGATTTAATGGATTTTATGCAATTAACATTTTCATTCATCAAGAAATTAAATTTCTCTTGTGTGATGTACAACTACCTTGAGTTTTGTAATAAGTGACAAGAAAAATAAACGCAAAGGAACGCAGTACTATTCTGGAAAATAATATAAAGAGATAAGACCAAGGTATAATTTAAGTTGCAGTCTTCAAAGACTATCATAGCAAGTGTACGTTTTTCTTCTAAAGGCCCACTGTTAACCTTTTTCAGGTTAATATCAAACCCCAAATCAAGTTAATGAATTTTAATTCTTCATGGTGTTAAAGCAAAGAGCTACACTGGCATTTTAGTACCAATTATTTTCAAGAATAATGCTGTATGCCTAATGAAGCACAGATTTCTTGCAGCATAATTTTACTTTGGTGGTAAGTAAATGGATAATTTAGTTCCAGTACTTCTCTAATAGGGGACCTTTCATTAAAACAGCCAAACAGCACTAGTCAACCTCATGTTTTGTGTATGGAAGTTTGAATAAGAAGCCACCTCATCTTTCAAGAAACTGAGAATACACTCTTTGCCATCTCAATTAGATGACATTGTAGCTGTAATTATATAACATTTCATTGAGAAAAATAACTATAGAGGATTTACGAGTCAGATCTGAAGCTTCTGTTTTTCATTTCTTAATGAAATAATTCCCTTCTGATTTGGACTCAGAACCTTTATTTTTTTCTCATAGTCTCTGATGAATTGGTTGCACGAGGAGGGCAGGGGAACAACCCAAGTTCAATACCTCAGAGCTTATAGGATCCAAAAAGCTGGCAGGGGACAGAGAAAGAGAGTGTGGGTGAACAGGATTGTGGAAGACAAAAAGACCAGAAGGAATAGAAGAAGCATGAACACTGGCAGGGGACAGCCCCTGAGCAACGACCCATAAACAGCGTCTAACGACCCTACTGATTGAGTGGAATTCCTTCCGTCTGGCAGTTGGGGGTTGCAGGAGTGTGTTGGTTGAGAAAGAAGATACTTAGTACTATATAAACTGCGTGTTTATTGTAATAAACGGTTCTGGTTGCACCTCCGACCGGGGTCCATGCCTTCATACGCTACGAGAGTCTCATCAAGATAGATTTAAAAGGTGTTTGCTTGGAGAAGCTATATTTAAGAGGGTACCTGGAGATTTAGAAAATGAAGTAAGGGAACAGTGGATGACAATAGTGAAGAAATATTGGTGAAATTGCTACTAAATACTTCGATGCTTTTTAGCTTTACTCTTTAAACACTTAAGCTTATGCTTCGGTCACACAGTCCCCCTTGTACTTTTTTACCACTTCCATTTGGATACTTATGCTTAGCTATCTCAGGCTCTACTTCTCCTCTCATGGGACTATACTGGGTTATGTAAGTACCACGTGAACCGGGGGAGAGGCTTATTTATTGTGTTAGTTCTGTTCAGGGTGGTTATCCATCTTTTGCCTCCTGGGAGCAGTGTGTTTACATGGGGTCAGTTAAGCACAACTATACCCCACTAAACTACATCAAGTTTTCAAAATAAAAACATCTTGAAAAGTGTATGTTCAGTGTCACAGCTGAGAAAAGTGAGCCAAGTAAATTTGGTGCTAGTTTATGCTTCACAATATCAAAACTAAATTTTATAGTGGAAATGAAGCATTGCTTTGTGCAATCTGTATCTTTGTTATTCATGTCTCATCAAAGTGAATAACTATTTATTTCAGTGATGATTGTCTTAAAGATTTATTGGTTGCATTCCACAAATACAAAATCATTCTAACTTCATCATAAACTTTCCTTATGTTACGTTGAAAATTAAAGTCCAGCCTGTTGGTTGCTACAATCAAGGTATTTCAACCCACTGTGCTGTTTTGAATCAAGGTCACTGTGTTTTCAGGCATATTTTGATGCACGCTTTAACAGCAAACAGTGTGAGAGATTCAGCTCAGCAATATATTGCAAAGGCTCTTCCTTTTGAGAAATGAGAGAAGGAGTGTTTACTGTTAACAACAGGAGAAAAAGGTTTTATCAAACCTGCAATATAAAAGCACAGTGCAAAGTTTGCCTTGACATACTCTAGTTGATGGATGAATCGATCTTGAGACTGCTTTTTGTAGATGGAAATAAGAATGAAGAGCACAAATTTCTTTGATATTAAGAAAATCTATGTTCATATGCTTCTTTGCTATAATGTAATTTCCTACATCTTCACAGCAACTTTGAAGGTTCTTATTAATAAAAAAAAAGAAAAATAAACAGGATAAAGTATTGATTGTTCAGCTTTGTTTATCTGCTATACAGGACATTATAAAAAACCTGTCAAAAAATATGCATGTTTACCTTGTAAATAGAACTGTGAAATCACTGTGAAGCAGAACCAGATAATGCAGTAGGTAAAATACAGAAACTGTAGAACCCCTTTTTTCATGTGGTTTTTAAAGTCTATATTTTCTTAGGTGACCTGAAGATTGCTGAGAAGAAAGAAAATCCTCTTATTAGTTTCTTTGAAAATTGTTTTGAAAATTGTCACTGTCTAGTGTGCATCCGTAACAGTAATGCTATATAAGCTCAACTTTGTGAGGAAGCAATATTGCACAATACATTTTTCAGAAATGTTTATATCTTTATTTGTCAACAAGTTTCCCTCTACAGGTCCCATATGAGTACTCTAGCTGCAAAATTTAAGAATACCAGTGTGTCTACAGTTTTGGGTATATAGACATACAGATAAAATGCAGTTTGCAAATATATTTGCATACACATCCACATGCTTAACAATGTGCATCTGTATCACATATACATATATACACGTTTGATGCCTAATACCACCTATTTCGTGCTTTAAAAAGTAAAAAAACTAACAAAACCCCTCAAAATAAATTTTAGAAGCTGTATAAATTAGGCTTAATATTTGATTCTCATAGATAGTCATGATTGAAATGAATGATGCTCCAACTATTTATCTCAGAAGCTATCAAAAATGTTCATTTAAAATAACTCATTATATAAGAAGTATCTGTGAAGAGAGGCATTGGAGAAAGAGTTCTGACCACCAATACAGTGCAATTGTGTGTTTTCATTCTTTTAGTTACAGTTTTTACTCTACTAGCTAAAAACCACCATTTGTAACCAACTAGATATCTAAAAGCTATTTGAGACATATTTTCTTGTCTTTGTGTGTGCATACTGTAATTTACTATGGATTTGAAAAATGAGAGTAAGTGTGCCTTTCAGTTATCTTTTCTGAAGAGTACTGTTACTTTTCTAAGTATCATGGGGTCAACAGTGTAGCTGCTGTCATTTTGGTAGCAAAAGCTCAGTATAATTGGATAGTGATGAACACCACAGTGCATTATAATACAGTTAATCTTTGAGATTGCTTTAGAATTGTGATTTTTTTTTAACTTTCTTGCATCATAATAACTTAAAATTTTAAGTGCCCTATCTAAATTAACTGGAAAATACCTGCTGCTGGAGTTGAGGGTGGCTGACCATTATTGGTAGGCTTAATTATTGGTAGACTTAAGACTGTCTGTTTTGAATGGCAATCTTTTTTCTTTTGTAATTTTCTACGACAAAAAAAAAAAAAAAAAAGGAAAAAAATTCTTTCTGTATATGATTTATTATTTTTTTAAGTCATAATTCTTTCAATCTCATTTAAATTTGAGTTTCCAGGTCCAAAAAGATAAGAAGAAGCCATTTTTTTTTTTACCTGTTTCTTCAGGAATACAGTGCTTTTGCAAATTATTCAGAATGAAGTGGTGATACAAGTTCGATCTAAATCTCCCTAGAACTCAGCAGTAAAACTGTTATGATTTTTATATATTTTATCATACAGATTTTATCACTTTAATTTAGAAATGGGTCATTCTCCACTAATCCACTGCCAAAGCATGACATTTTTTCTGTCACTGTTAGCTCTGTAGTGCACTTAAATTTGATTTATGAGAAACTTTTATAGGATGTTTGTCCTTAGGAAGCTCCAAGCAATAAGATACAGAATACTACTGTAAGTTACTTAAAAAAAAAATAATCCCCAAATACTTTCATGTTGATTGCCTACAGATGTAGCTTCAACAACATAAATGAGAATTTAACAAGCAAAGAAGGCATGAAAGAGGACTCTTTGTTCTGTGATGTTCTTAAAACTGCTGAAAGAAACAGAGGGAAGAGATGAGGAATGAAGTGTCTCCCTTAAGCACCTCATTGCTTTTAATACAAGATAAAGAAACAAAATGCATGAACCCCCCCAAATACTAGCATCAAGCAGCTTTTTTATTAATTCTTGTGTTTTGACTTTCACCCAGACATGACCTGATCTGTGCTTTTGCCACTGACATTTTTCCAAATGAGGATGTCAGAAATAAAGGTCATGTGCTGAATATTCTACACAGCTGCCTTTCCTCAACTCACTAGTGGTTTTAGGTGGCTCAGGTTTTGACTGCTGAACTAGGGAGCAACTGTGAAATTTAATTAACAGTCAGGTAAACAAATTTCTCAGTTTCTTCTGTGTATTGATCCCTTTAATATCAAACTTACTTATACATGTCCCAGTTTGTATAGAAGGAAGCTAGCTGGTCAAAAGCTCTGTTATTTCTGAAATTCTAGGTTATTTTCAGAGTGTACTAAATGTTTTGCTTCATTTAATTTAGGGCATATATCATTAGGGGAAACTATCTGGAAGTGGGTAGGTAAGTCTTCTTCAGTTTGATACTTTCATCTTCAAATACCATTAAACATTTGAGTTATGATGTCTAAATGGTTTTATCTATCTCCTTTGGAAGGCAAGCCACTTCAGCAATTTAGACAGTACAGAATAACTGGATTTTTCACTGGAAATCTGGAAGGAAAAGGCTGTGCTCAACTGAGAGGTATTCTTTCTCTTTTGCTTTTTGTAATGTGATTTAGTATTCATAAAGTAATGCAATTTAGAGCTTTTGAGTCCATTATAAGTACATAAACAGTTTTCTTGTCTTTAAAAATGAATTAGATGTCTTGTTCTGTAAGTATCTAGTGCTTAGAATATACAGAGCTAATTATTCTGAATGAGTGGAATATAAAATAAAAAATACGCGACATATCTGTATAACTTTCAAGATGCTATATATCGAGTAATAACAACATGTTGCAAAACTGAGGATTTTGTTTAGCCAGAGATCCTGCTCTGTCTTCCACAAAAGTCCTTAGTTTTCTTTCTGTGTGCTTTTAACAAGTATATGCTCAGTGTCTTCACCAAATCGCCCTTCTTCCCCAAAAGAACTTTGAAAATCATGATCATACAGTTTTTACCATATTATGTACACACTTTCATTAGGAATTTCACATCATTGATTTAAGGATGTCTTTTTCTTCAAAAGCATAGGATTCCAGCATGTGAGGCACAAAGAGTCTACATTAGCTAGTAGAAATTTGAGGCCTGTGGTAAAGCTCAGGAGTTTTTTGAATGTTATTCAAATAGGTTGCAGTTTTGCAGATTTTATGGAACTTTAGTCTGCACATATTTACTCCTGTAATGTGCTCTTAGTCCTGCTGATAGTTTAAATCACTGATCTGAAATGTGGACTACTTCAATGAATATGAATTTATGCAGGATGAGATCAGATATCTAAAATGATGTTTTAATTTTTTTTTTCATGTTGACATTCTGCATAGGCAGTAGATGCTCCAATATATCAAAAAGGCACTTTGAAGGTACCAAGAACTGTTCATTCTGTTTACTGCATATCTAGTGTAGTTCAATCTCAATTTGTGATACTAATACAGAAATATGTTCTCTCATATTGTTTCTATGAGACTTGTGTCCTTCTGGACATTTTCAGTTGAATTCTTTAACTTTTTTTGTTGTTCAACAGCTAATGTAGTCACAGAGAAATTCATATGTGTCAAGACCAGTGTTCAGCTCACTGATTCTAATAATTTTGATATAACTTTCATCAGCAAAGGATTCCTTGTATTGTAATAGAATCCTGGTCAACATACGAGAAAATGTGAAATATCTCTGAGCATATTCTCTTAACAGTATAAAACTTACCTTAGATATGGAAATCCTGTATTCAACTCCCTCCATCCCTTATATCTCACTTAGACAATGAATACCCAAAATCACAAGACTGCAGTTTGTTTCAGAGTACATTTCTCTGTCTGGCTTCAAACAGTAAGACAGCTGTTTATTCATTGGATCAAAGAGCAAAAATAGGGACTGTCTTGGGGGCTAGCAGACAGACATCACCTAATGTCTGGGTGTCCAAGGTTCATTTCTTGCTCTAATGAATGTTTTAATTATCTGTACAAGGCAGAACTCCATAAAGAGAAACTAAGAGAAACAATATCTTATCAAGGCCCCAGCATGTAGCAAATGTTAATTTGCTATGGCATAGATGCATTTAAATGGTTACTAGTAGCAACATCAAGGAGAATCCTTAATTTGTAGCATTGTTAAGGTCAGGATTCATAATTATTTATGGTATATCAAGCATGTAATTATTTCAATGTATATTCAAATCTGATTACAGACTATGTTTCAAAGATGCAAGGGTTTTTTTATGAAATGCAATTACGTTAATGAGTGAAATAATCAGTATGACGCTCATGCTAACACAGAAAGAATGAACTCATTTTTATTTTCTCATATTGAATCTTTCTGTTCCTAATGAAAATTCACCTACATTATCTAGTGGGGAAATTTTTGTGACAGTAATCCCTCACTGTTATTTTTCATTCTCCACTCTTCATATCTGCCTAGATGTAAGATTGGCTGTTGACTCTTAGAACTAGAATTCATCCTGTACATTTGCTTTTGCAAAATGCAGGGTTCATGTCATATCTTTTGTTATTAGCTCTGGTTGAATAACATAAAAAGAAATACTGTGCTCATTGATTAAATTATTCTTACAAATTTGTTTCAGTAAAGCTCTTGAATGCCTGAACTGCTAGATAGGAATTAGATTTTTCTTTCAGACCAAAACCATGTTTCAAGACACTCAAGCAGATACGAATTCATAGTTGGTCGAGTTTTTACTCATGTGTTTAAAAGTCTCTGTGGCTTTGTGGCCTCTGCTGTTTGATGGTGCACATTTTATGTCCCACAGATGTTACAGTACCTCTGTACGTGGTGCTTTTCCCAAACTACCTGATACAGTTGCATAGCACCACAGAATTTTACTGTGAAGTCAGTAAATACAAGTAACTAACTTGGTTTATAGAGCAGCTGATCAAGCTATGAGTACCAGAATAGTCATATTGAATTACAGAAACAGCAGAAATACAAGACATATTTACACAACACTGTTACTGGCAAGGTGATTCTGAAATTCTTTCTTCAGTAGCCCTAGTGTTATTGGGCAGAGTTAACAATTTCTGTGCCAGATTGCTTTGTAATGTAATAATAATTTGAAAATGATTATATAATACTGTAAAGAGGAGACATCATTTGCTTTGTGGATGGTGACTGAGATGACATTGAAAAATACAAAGCAGCCAAGCAAGCAAGTTAATGGTGATGCAAAAAGCATCAGTATTTCTTCCAGAGATTACAAGCGTGGAGTTTTTTTCATTTTCTGCATTCTATATACCCTAAAAATCTCACAGCTCATGTAATCACCACCATGCAGCAGACTTAAGTGTTTGTTTCATTTAAACATCTGCATTCTTCAGTTCTATACTTTAGCATGGGTGGGAGTGTTAGTCTGCTTGAGGGTAGGAAGGCTCTACAGAGGGATCTGGACAGGCTGGATTGATGGGCTGGGGCCAGTGGTTTGAGGTTCGACAATGCTGAGTGCTGGGTCCTGCATCTGGGTCACAACAACCCCATGTAGCACTACAGGATTGTGAAAGAGCAGCTGGAAAGCTGCCCAGTGGAGAAAGCCTTGGGTGTATTGGTTGACAACCAGCTGAACATGAGTTGGCACTGGGCCCAGCCAAGAAGGCCAACAGCATCTTGGCTTCTATTAGAAATAGTGTGACCAGCAGGACTAAGGAAGTCATCATCCGCCTGTATTTGGCATTGGTGATGCCCCACCTTGAGGACTGTGTTGAGTTTTGGGCACCTCACTACAACAAAGACATTGAGGTGCTGAAGCACATGCCAAGAACAATGAAACTGTGAAGAGTCTAGAGCACCAGTCTTCTAAGGAGCAGCTGAAGGAACTGGGGTTGTTCAGCCTGGAGAATACCACTTTCACTCTCTACCACTACCTAAAAGGAGGTTGTAGTGAGGTGGGTGTCATTCTCTTTCCCCAATTAACAAGCAATACAACAAGAAGAAATGACCTCAAGTTGAGCCAGGGGAAGCTTAGATTAGATACAAGGTAAAAATTCTTCACTGAAAGGGTTTTCAAGCATTCGAACAGGCTGCAGAGGGAAGTGGTTGAGTGCAACTTTAAATACCCTGGAGATATTTAAAAGATGTGTATATCTGTTGCTTAGGGACGTGGGTTAGTGGTGAACTGGCAGTGCTAGATTAACAATTGGACTTGATCGTAAAGGTCTTTTCTAACCTAAACAATTCTATGATTCTATGACCTTCACTTTTTAATAACTGTATTTGAGAAGTAAGAATCTGTCTGTCTGATGACCTCTCTGGTCTTCTGTTTCTTCATCTCATAATGATATGGTGCTATTTTTTAAGAAAAAAAATTGCCTATGTGTCAGGCTTTACAGCAAAGTCTGTATGCTCAATCTGTTTTTAAAAACTGAAGAGCTTCCTGGATTTTATGTTATTGTTATATTATCAAGTAATAGTTTGGTTTGGGGTTTTTTTTGGTAATGTGATTTAAACTTACTGAAAGACAAAGTAAAGATGAATGTAAGAACAGTATGTCTCCTGTGTTGTCTTCTTTCTGCTGGTATATCTTCATGATGTCTACTCAAGCACAACTCACCATCAAGAGAAGTCATCCAATGCTGAAATCCTACACCTTCCAAAATGCTTCCCCTAGTCCTGTCATGCCCAATACACCCTTCCTGGGACTCTCCCAGCTCTGCCTCTCTCAGTCAGTAGAAGGGGGTGAATCTTTGTGAGTATGTATATACAGACACACAGAAAATGGCGTCTGAATCCCATAATTAATTTTTGCCATTTCTGCATTAATAAACCACCTTTTTATAAGTATTGGCCTGATGTCGAACAGAAAACTCCATGCTGATGCAAAAGCTATTATTTAATGCTAAGTTGATATACATTTCCTACAGTTCTACTACATTTAAAGTATTATAGGTATCTTTTCATTCTGTTATTGAGGGAATTGGAATTACAGATATTACAGTTTAATTGACTCTTTATATGACCTGATGCAGCTAAAGGAAATCTTACACAATCTTTTTCATAAGAAAGCTTAAGAAGAAACTTCATGGTCCTGTGTATGCATTTATCATTAGCAGCTATGTTTTTTCTGTTATTTATCATGGCAGAGGGATTATTATGTACCAAATACAGGTAATTTGGAAGATCAAAGACATGTAATTAAATTGTGACAATGGGCTGCAGCATTCTAATAATAATAGTCATTGTAGCAGTAAAATTTTGCTAAAATTGTTGCGTTTTGTCCAGAATGTTTTTTTTTTTTAATTTTGCCCTAAAGGAAGAGTATCTGTGGAGTAGTTATGTGTGTATTTCACATAACTATTCCTTCTTCATGAAGCTTCATCACATCCTCTTCCTTCCATGAATAGTATAATTTATCCTTTTAGGAGATGGAAAACATATCATGGAAACTACAGGGAGTGATAATAACTGCTAATGAAAACATTATGGAAACAAAGCGAAAAAGCAAGACAAAGGATAAAAATCCTTTGGATGAGAAACCAGATAGAGCAAATAAAGCAATCGCTGCACAGTCATAAATTAAGATGTGGCTTTCAAAAATGGCTGAGGGAATCCACTACCAATTTTCACTAAAAGTTAGATGTCCTAGTGATTTTACTGTATTTCTTTAAGAACCCCACATTCAAACCTGTTAAAGTGCAGTCATCTAATTAATTATTTTCTATAAATACTTCTGCAAGAACTCCAGGAAGGGCTGTAAAAATTGCACTTCAGACAGTTATAGTAAAAGATCAAAGGAACAGAGGCAGCTCCTTCTTTCTCCCTTATTCTTTTAAATAATAACAATGGCTTCTTCTGCGTTTAGTTGATATCTCCATGTTTGCAACCTGATGAGCTGTATCATTCATACATATGTCTCTTACAACACTTTTATTGTTTTCAGAGAAAAGTTAACAAAGATCTAGTGTTTCTGTGAACCAGTGAAATGTTTAGGCCAATCTCAGACACTGCAATGACAAGATATTTTTATTTAGATAAAAATATTGTGCTGCTAAATGTTGTATGCAAAATATACGTGCCAAAAGAAAGAAACCACCATAAACTTGAATTCCTTCAGACAGATGTACCAGGAATTTTACCACGTGGGTTATTTTTAAATGCTGTGACTTTACAATTTCAGATAATGCTCAGCAAGAGTGGTCTCTGGAGCTTAATAACTTGGAAAAACAGTCTCCTCTATGAAAGCTCTGTATTCAGGTAGTATGACAGCATCTAACAAATAAAGTGAACAAGACAGAAGATCTATATGGTCTACCTAGACTTACAAAAATATTGGTGCTTTGTCTGTAAAAAAAGAAATGGTCACCATTTTGTAATTGATTTCTGCATTCAAGTGCATATCTGAAGAAAACCCATTTAAAGTAACTTGTACTATGCCATTATAAGCATGGGCTACATAAAAGCAAAAGTTGTCCTGCAAGACCATGAAGGGAAGTATACATTGAAAAGGGGAATAATAAAATAAAAACGAGTGAAATAACAATACACAGACCTAACAGTGAAATTTGGGTTTGAAGTCTAGGAGCAAAGAGAAGATTCCTGTGCTCATGAGACAGTTGTCTGAAAAGTTAATGGGATCTGTGAAGAGTTTTTGCCTTTGTAGACAGAAGCAGAGGAATCAGACAAAACAGCAATCTGTATGGCATACACATCTGTATGTATATGATAAATATACAGTTTTTAGGAACTTTTCATTCTTATTTCCCAAGCAATGGCAGAATAGATTATAAGAGCAGTGTCTTTTATCCTGTGCAGTGGCAAATGTTAACTACTTTCTTTTTTAAAACTGTCATTGTACCACTAAGCCTTTAACCGTTAAATCAGAGACTGTGAATAGGATTATGATGGCAACAGAATCTATTCTAGACAGGTAGACTATCTGCAAAAAGGGATCCAAAAGCATAGTGCAACTTTGGGGTGGTGTTGTTTTCCTTGGTCTAGTGTATGTCTTGCATCTGACCAAGGGTAATTTAGACCTTGGGAGTCACTTCAGATTTTACTTGTATCTCAATCACTTTAATTACATTTCTGTTGGTGCAAATAGATGAAAAACCCCGACAGGATAGAAAAGTAATATAAAAATGGAATTTAGACAGATTTTAATAAATAGAGTCAAGCTTAGCAGTTGGAGAAGGGAAGAACAAACAAAAAAAAAAAACCCAAAAAAGTTAAGAGTTACAAGATTGAGTAACAGAGAAGGAGTGAAAGCAGTAAAAGCAGGAGAGAAGAAGAAAAGGGAATGGCTTAAAGAAACGTAATTTAATTTCTGTGACAGGCTTGAAAATGGCAGTATTGTGATTATTCTGTCAGTGAAATTTAGTCAAAATTCATTCTTGATTCTCACATGCTTTTTACAGAAAAGAACATGAAAACTGGAATTGAGCACACACCAAACAAAAAACACCTCCCCCCTCCCCCCCCCAAAAAAAAGACCAAAACCCTAAAACCAGAGCAAGCATACATGATTGAAAGACAGATAATGACAATATGACAGTATTGAAATAGTACCTTCAGCCTCTGTAGAAAGTGGGTCAGATAAGAATATCCCTCAGTGTTGTCCATCAGCTTTTTTTGATAATTCCATCCCATTGCATTATCATTGATATTTTCAGCGAGTAAACTCAAACATATATATAAGTACATAATTTTTAAATTCATGTAAGTAATTTATATTGCCAGATAAGATTGGCTCAGAGAAGGGATTTTTTTTTTTTTTATTTTTCCTTATATTGCTTTTATATTTATATAATTATATTTATATATTTATATTACATTTTTATATTTACCTACATGTTCAATTTTTTTAAGAAAACCTCTGAATTTGACTGGTTATGAAAAATATATTTTTAGCTAAATGTCTGGTTAAATTTTCATTTTTAGCCGATAAATGAATGTCAGATGAAATAGACCGATAATGCTTTTGAATGAAAGAAAAATGAAAACAAACTCCATATCTGGAGCTAAAGCTACTTGTTACACTGAATGGTTACTACAGTGAATCTCATTTGGGAAGTTCAGTGGTCACTGGCTACTTTGTATGCTGCAATTCAAAAGAGCAATAATCATGTTCTGACATGGAAGAAACAGAAATTGAATTCTTTTTTTTTTTCCATGGGGAGGAGGTTTTAACCCTTCTAGGAATATTTATCACTTCATAAAGAGCCTCAGACACTGTACCCTCCTTCTTAACACAACAAAATCAAAGCAATCAAATGTGCTTTATCCTACAGCAGCAAACGGTATTTTGTTCTCTCCCACACCCTTTATATCTTCTACTTACAAAAATCATATTTAGCAATAACCTAGTTTCCTTTTTCAACGCCAGACTCTGATATAATGGAAAGTGTCACTTTTCATGGTATTCCTGTTTCTAGTAAAGCAAAGCTCTTTCTTTGGAAATATGTTGCTTTAGCTTTTGTATGTGTGAATAAGTGGCAAAACCAGACTACAATATTATTTAAGTTCCAAGTAGTCTAACCAGACACCAAAATTTTTCAGATTCCCTGATGATATTAGAAACAATATAAATTATTATACTGTACTATAATTAAATTTGCCCTTTTACTTCATTGGAAGTCTGAAAGTAGGTCAGCGTCTTCTTGAATTATCCAGTTATTCCTATCCAGAATTTATTTATATACCTTCTATTCTTTTTAGAAAGGATAACCTCTTTCCTGTAAGCATTTGCAGAAAGCAAATTTTGAACACACACACACACACCCCCCATCCTCCCACCCCACACCTGCCTTTTTATTAATACAAGTCAAAGGCTTTGACAAGCTTGATAAAGGCAGGTGTATTTTTTCCGCTTGGGGGAGTGACTGAAGAAAGGATTTCTAGTAGCCAGCAGTGGAAGAGTTAACAACACTGGTAGTTAAAATATTCATATTCAAAATTCAGTCATAGATACTGAGATGGATGGGGTACTTCATATTTCCCAGAGCTGCTGTTTAAAAGTGACTGCAAACAGATACATCACAGTGCACTGATAAATTATAATAATCATGTCCTCAGCATTGTCTTCATAACAGTTAAAACATATGCAGCCAATGCAGCAGAAGAGGATGAAACAATGACCTAATGCAACACACAGAGATAGGGTGCTGTAAAAGTCCTTTGTAGGCCTATGCAATCTTTTATGTTTTAAAGTGGTTTTTGTCCTAATGACAGGACAATCTCAGCCATGTAAAAAGTGCACAAGGTATTTTAGGTACTGAATCATTCTCTAAATAGCTTCAATATATTCCATATTCTATAATTTTCCTGAGTACCACAGGAAACTTAAAGTGTACAATAAGTGATTTCTTGGTAGAAGAATGTTCAAGTATGATATGCTTGTTGCTGGGGAAGATGGTGTTGGGAGATAGGAAAGGGAGAGTCAACAGCTCTTGGTTTTGTTGCCATTCCTGTCCTCCCAGTAAAATGGTGAAAGCCCTCTGAAACTGCATGTTCTTCCTCTGTTAGAGATAAAAACCCAGCAAGCAGGCCACTTGTTTCTATAACTCATTACCAAACTGTAGCTTATGCACCTGTGGGCCCTTTGGGAGTAGACAATACAGCAGGATAGCAAGAAATGAGGACAGAATTCAATTAGGGGTGAGTTAGACCATTCAGAATCAGTCAGCTCATGACAACAGCTTTGGCTTCACTCTGTTCTTGCAAAAGCAATTGGCTTACATATCCATGCCAAATTGAGAAATAAAGTATTAAACTGTTTTATTTGAGATTTTTATCCCAATATTGTTGTTAGTAGTAACTTAACTGTTTACAAGGATGACTGTTCACACTAGAATTTTTCCGTTTTGGGAAAAGTTTAGATTTGTACCTCAGTGGTGAAAATTGTGCAATACATACTCTCCAACTTATTAGTTCTCTAGGAAATACAGATGACTGCATAGTCTCAGGAAAGCTATTAAGTATTGACTTAATTCCTTTAGCTGTATTTTTCAGTTAAGTTTATATTTCACTTTAGAAATTTTGAGTTAGAACCTTTAGAGGTTCATTTTTTTTTATTTTTTTTTTTCTTGACAAAGCATCAGACAGGTGTTTCTTTTTTCCTGAAAAAAATAACCCAAACCACACCAAAAAACACCCCCCTCCAGAAAAAAAAACCAAAAACTAACCAACCCATCACTAGTGAAAGTGGTATCCTGGAGGATCCACTTGTGAAGCAGAGTTGAACAAGCAAAACAGTTCTGAACGATGTGGAGTCTGCAATTGGATGTAGTATGCCCTCTTAATACATGGAACAAAAAATGCATTTGAAACTTTGTATTATTGGTTTTCAGAATTATCTGAGTTGCTTACTTTAATTTTTTATTTAATAAACAAATACTCAGCTTGTGTGCTCAGGACAACTGCCTACTCTTGAGCAAGTTTACAAGTTCTTCATCTTTTTTAATAAGATGAAAAATATAAAACATCAGTTGCTGTGTGATTCAGAGAATACAGCAGATAGTCTGCAAAACTGTCAAGAAAGAGAAACAGACATATTACTCAGGCATAATGCTCTGAGGAGAAACAGTTTCTCATCTAATATATAGATGATAAAATGTATTTACTTAGTACAAAGGTTCTCAACTCTGTATGGTCACAGAAGTGGCTTTTCCAATTGGTAGAAACACTAAAATTTGAAAACAAATTAATTGAAAAAAACCCACAAATTTTTTAACAATGCAATAAGAATAAATTTTATAATGATATTTTGCTTTATCTGGTTAGGTATTTTTAACATAGAATGTTACTAAAATTATACTTTAAAATGATATAAAACTATAAAATACTAAGTGTTTATCCAGAGCAAAATGGCTCCCCACTCTCCTACTAAATTTTTTTTTTTGAAAAAAACCCCACCTTTAAAATGTTTTCCATTGATTCTGTTTTTAATTATCTGTTATATATTTGACTGAAAGGGATGAGGATTCCTTCCCCTTCATGTTTAGAAACAGGAGAATAAAAAAGGTGTCATCACTTGAGAAACTACTGATATGAGATAGAAGCATAATCGAAGTTAAGAAATGAGGAAATAAAAAAGAAAAACTTAAAACTTTGAAGAAGTTTTAGTAGGAAAACCAGAGCATTCTCTGGTTTATACTCAATACTTCACTGTATTGTCACCTTAAATATTGTTGATACTACTGCTAGTAATAACAGCAAAGCATTATACAGGTAGATGATAGGACAGATGCAGGAGGTATGTTTTTTTTCTCAAATTAGTTTTACTAATATTGGATAGCAAATTGTGTTCCTCAAACTTCATAGAAAGTGGCTCTGATATACATACCTCAAAATAATACTGAGACATTCAGCTGACTTTGCAGCCAGAGTGAAATAATATACAGACCACACTAACTACCCTCCACAACCCACTTGCAATGATAGATACAGCCAGTCCTCAACAGCTCTTAAGACATGGATTGTTGAGAGTGTCAAGAACTTTGTAGAGAAGATGAAAAACTGATTTTTCACAGAAGCAGCTTTTCAAGTCCAAAGTTTTTACATCTTTTATTTGAGACTTTATTTTTTCATTTTCCTATGTTCTACTATATCCTGTTTTGCCATTTTCCCTTTAACGTAGGTCAAGCTGTCTTTTATCCTTCACTGGTGCTTTGGCTTTTTTGCAACTTTATACTTTTCATTTGCTTTTCCCTGTAATTTGTTTTATAGCTTTTTAATATTTTTTAAAAATATCTTTGGAGTCTACTGTTATTTACCTTGCTGCTGTCTACCCCTCCTTGATCACTATGTTCATCCATCTTCTTTTTCCTTTTTTGTTTCTGGGTAAGTCTGAATTTTAAGTTCCTTTTTCTCCTTTTTTTTTTTTTTTTTTTTTTTTTTTTTTTTTTTTATGCAGCACTGATTAACACTGTCAGATATTACCTTTCAGCTCTGAGCCATCAATTATCACTCTTTAATAACTGGCTTTTCTCATTCCCTGTGTTTTATCACCTTTCTTGAAATTTCCAATATTCACTCATCATTTCTTTTGTTGTCTTGTGAGAACCAGTTTTCTCTGAAACTTTATTATATTTCTTTTTTTCATAAGAGTACTATGGCCATTTTTCTCTTCCAGTTGTGGGGGGTTTTTTTGTTGTTTTTTTTTTTTTTTTTTTTCCCCTTAAATTTTGTCTTCCTTCAGACAAAAGACCTCAGACTTACTTGCTGTAGTGTTTTTTGTTTTGGAACTCAAACATTCTCCTAACTTGGTGTTGTATAAGCCTTCTTCAGTCTTTGCTTACAAGAAATCTTACAGTCTTCATGAAATTTCTCAAGTAATTCCCTGGTTGAATTAGCAGGTATATATACCTGCATATACGGACATATGTTTGTGTACTGCAAATGCATCTTATTCTTTTCATGCAGTGCTATAGATTCTTTTACCCAGAAGCTAGATAAAGTTTGTTTATCATAAAATCAAGACTTAATGAAAAGATCACAGCCATAGAGTCTTTTTCATTGTTTTGTGATTTTGAGCTCTCCTGGATCCACAAGGTAGCAAAGAAGGATTGAGAGTGGTACAGCTGGCTTTTTTTCTAAAGTTTCTGTGTGAAAAAGCTGGCTAAAGTTGTGTACAGAGTGGAAGTAATAATGAAAGCCAGTGTTGGATTTATAAATAAGTTGATAATGAACTGGTTCCTTTAGAAGATGGAGAATTATAATTGGAACTTTTCACTCTTGTTACTTTGAATTTGGCAATGAAGACAAAAATTTACTTATGCTGTGATTGCTGGATGGTCAGCATTAACTGTTGAGGCAACCTTAGGCCAATTTCTTACTCCAAATTTCAAAAGTTTAAAGCAGATTTAGTGACATTTTAAACTGGGAATGTCCAAAGAGTGCAAGCTCTAGACATGGCACTTTGGGTCTTCCTAAATGAGGGAATTCACTAACTGGAGAGAGATGACTCAGGATCTACAGAACATTGAGAGAGAAATTCAGATCATTCAGTTTTTTTCACATAATTGACAGTTCTAGGCAGTGTTGCAGAGGATTTCTTTGTTATTGATTTGTTGTAAATTATTTATGCTACTATTTCTACTGGAGTAACTGTTTGCTTTATAATGTGCTGTTTAATTTTTGTGCTACGCACATGAATTGTCTATGTGATCAGAAAGTTATTAAACATCACGGTGTGTGGATCAGAACCTGCTGCACCACCTAAAACAAACTGAAACCAAATTACAGTGTTTCCCCAGCCCCCTAAAAAGCTCTGTTTTGGTGGAGTTTTAAATACATTACACTGACAGAAATATACATTGAAGAACTTATATTATTTAGCTTTTTAACTCAAAATTTAAGGGAAATTTCTCATTAAATTTCCCACATATTTTATATATGTCCACTTTTTCTTCCTATATGCAAAATTATTCCTCAGGACCACAATCTTCTTGTGGCTAAGTTACAATAGGACTAGTAGGCCTGAATCTACACACAGCAGAGTATAGAAACTCTTAATTACAATCCTTACCATTTTTCCAGTGTCCCTCCTTTCTACTATCAGTAGCAGTTAGATTTTAAAATGTTTTTTGAGCTGTACTTTGCTGAGTCAGTTACAGTATAGAATTT
Source organism: Gallinago nigripennis (assembly GCA_027564165.1). Lineage (NCBI taxonomy): Eukaryota > Metazoa > Chordata > Aves > Charadriiformes > Scolopacidae > Gallinago > Gallinago nigripennis. The sequence goes on from JAOQGL010000019.1 coordinate 67,881,259, forward strand.
TCTCACCTGGTCACTGCTTGCTGAAATGAACGCATTTCCTTTGATTCCCTTTTGACCATGTCATTTGTAAATTTGATTATGGTGCAGCAATGTTCTTTTAAACTTAATTCAGTGGAGGTGCTTAAAAAGTAGTTCAGTCTATTAAAACTGGATTTCAGATCTCTGTATGGATATGCCTGTGCATTTGCTTTTCATTGTTTTATCCTGAATACAGCAGCCTGATTACCAACATTGATTTTGTAATTCAGAAGTTTCCTCCTTTAAGTAAATAACATCTGTCCTGCAGAATTAGCTGCTGGCCATCATCAGATGTCGGGAATGATAGCAAAGGATGTTTGTCTCATTCATCTTTGCGCTGCACCAGAGAAAGCATATGGTGCACATCTTGGTTGAGGAAAAAATAAATAAAGAGGAATTCAACCTGCTGGGTTTCTTTTTTCTTATCCCCATCCTTTTCACGAACTCACTGTATGAGGCACAGAAAAAGGTCCTAAAGCTGGATGTGTATTGAAGCTCTTCACTGAAAACCTTTTCTTCAGAGTTACAGAAAAGATGTGCAGTCTTCCTTCATTGTTCTTACTTTGTAGGAAGAGTTAATTTCCTTAGGTATTGGAAGATATTTAATGTCTTCTTACGCTCTTGAATGGTGAAAAGTCAAAGTTAACAAAGCTCATTAGTACACCTACAGCAATCTGTGCAGACATTAAACTTTCTGTCAATGGTAAAAACTTCTGTGTAGGATTTTTTAGCCAAAACACCTGCACCAGACTGAAAGACCCTCTGTGTGCACTGTAGGTAACATGAAGTTCCAAACAATATAATTTCACCACATAATCGCAATGTTGTCATCACCATTTGCTGCACATCTTAAATCTATTTACAAGGGTATTTGACTTGATATTATCCTAAGTGGAACTACAAAGAATACATAAAGCAATTTTACTGAGTCTGTACTTAAAATATTTTATACTCATTAGATTTGAAAGTTCCACTTAGTGCTTTCTTTTGCATTTAAAAACAGAGATCTATAAATATAATGTAATGTAATGTAATTTTAGCAGTAATGGGTAAACTTGGAAAAGTCAGTCTTCAATTTTATTTAAGAAAAATGGCTGAAGTTCAATGAGTTGTTTAGCCAGATGTTAGTATGTCTTATTATACTTCAACATTTGTTAAACTGACAGGGAGTTTTTCTACTGAAGTTCTTGAGATCAAGTTGAAAATCTCTCTAGATATATTCTTAACATCTGTCAAGAAAGTTTTTTAAGATTAAGAGTCTGAAGTTTATAGAGTTTTTGCAAATTCAGGTCTAATTCAGTATTTTTTTTTGTTCTATTTAAACTAATTTAACCATTCTCCTACGTTGTGGAATAAGAGCTATAATAATGAAAGAGAACTTAAGATACTAGTGGACTCTTCTGGGTAAAGAAAGAGAAGCAGTTACAATAGCTTTTAAATTTGGAGGACAGTTCGGAAGCAAATATTCTGATAATCCCCACTCAGGGAGATATGTTGTCTGTAACGGAATGCTGTTGGAGAACACAAATTGGATCTACTCTTGATAAAACTGAAACATGAGAGAAGTGTGTGCTGTACACTAGTTCATCAACATCATTCCTGCACAGGCTCGGTGGTGATGTGTCTTGCTATCAAATAATGTAGCTAAGCCCTTAGCATTTACATTTCTTATTTGCAAAAGACAACGAAAATTTATTCCACACACCAGCACGACCTACAAAGATAAATCCATTAAAATTTGTAAGCCACTCAGATGGGGTGGTAGTGAAATCCTCAAGGACGCTGTGCTACAACACACATTCACTCCTGACCCTCTCTTCCCCAGGCAGTGTCCTGGGCATGAAGGTCTGCTGATAGAGGCTGTGTCCCCCATTACTATTATGGAGCCCTGACTGTTTTCTGTAGGAGAAAGGGTGTGATCCCACCTCTCCAGATATTTTTTCCTCACTTCTCATTTTGATTAAAGAGAAAATTATTATATTGAACTTCAGAAATCAGGAAATCCAAAGATGGAGAAATTATTGGAAGTGGTCAACATGCATTTACTAAGGGTAAATCATGCTTGACCAATCTGATAGTCTTCTATGATGTTATGATGGGATGGCTGGATGAGGGGAGAGCAGCAGATGTCACCTACCTTGACTTCAGCAAGGCTTTTGACACTGTCTCCCATAACATCCTCATTAGGAAACTGAGTGTGGGCTAGATGAGGGGACAGTGAGATGGACTGACAGAACTCATAGGGTTGCAATTAATGGAGCAGGGTTGAGTTGGAGGCCTGTAACCAGTGGTGTTCTCCAAGGATCAACACTTGGTCCGGTTTTGTTCAACATATTTATCAATGCCCTGGACGAGGGGACAGAGAGTATCCTCAGCAAGTTTGCTGCTGATACCAAATTAGGAGGGCTGGCTGACACTCCAGAGGGCTGCGCCACTATCCAGCAGGACTTGAACAGGCTGGAGAGCTGGGCAGAGAAGAACCTAATGAGGTTCAATAAAGGCAAGTATAGAGTCCTGCACTTGGGGAGGAAGAACCCCAGGCACCAATATAGGTTAGGGGTGGACCTGCTGGAAAGCACTTCTGAGGAGAAGGAACTGGGGGTCCTGGTGGATAGCAAACTATCCATGAGCCAGCAATGTGCCCTTGTCGACGAGAGGGCCAGTGGAATCCTAGGCTGCAGAGGGAAGAGTGTGACTAGCAGGTTCAGGGAGGTCATTTTCCCCTCTACTCTGCACTGGTGAGGCCACAACTGGAATACTGCATCCAGTTCTGGGCTCCCCAGTTCAAAAGAGACAATGAACTACTGGAAAGATTCCAGTGTAGGGCAACAAAGCTAATTAAGGGATTGGAGCAACTCCCTGATGAGGAAGGGCTGAGAGAGCTGGAACTCTTTAGCCTAGAGAAACACTATCTGTCTTTCAGCTCTTTTCTAATCTGATGGCATATTTATGAACTACTTTTTTGTATTTCAGTTAGTGAAATAAGAATAATTTAATAAAAGATTTACTGAGTAAAAACTCTCACAAGCAATGTGGTCTCATCGTCATGTTAACCCTAGGTCAAAAGTGTAAAGAAATAATTCCAGACACATATTCAAATTTCTGATAACTTAGGGAAGCAAAAAAATTAAACTCTAGGAGATACAGAAATGAAAGGCACAGGAATCACACCAATCCTTGGCACTTCTAATAAAGTGCTAGAGTTGCTTTCAGCATTTCATCAAAAGCTGATGTGTTTTTTTTTTTCCAGAGAGCACCAGCCTTGCTATAGAGACAGATAAATCCACGGAAGAGAAAGAAAAGAAAAGAAAAAAAAAAAATAATTCCCTTTGACTTATGAAAACTGCTTCAGGAACAAAGATGGCACATTTCCCCAGATTTTCAAGACTTACTGTATTTTTGAAAATTGAATTTTAAAAGTTTGAGGGAGAATGAGATTTGAAACAGGTAAATATTTTGTGGTTAATCTCTTAAAGCTTTAACGAGCAACTAAAGATTAATTCAACACCAATTAAAGAACAGATACTACAGCAAATGATAAGTTAGGACAATTTACAACACTTTTATCTAATAAATACTTTGATCCCTACATTCTTGCAAAAACTTGAGCCTAAATTGTGCCTTTTCACATTTAAGTTCTGTATGAGCAATAAGTTACATGATTTTGTATGAAATGTCATTAAATTTCCAGAATATTTACCTACTTATAGGTCTAAAATGAAGTTAGAGGAGTTAGGAGAATATTTTCTGGAGTGTGTTCAAGGATAATGTATCAGCATTCAAGTTGTCAGCAGACTTAAGCTCCTTCTTCTTTTTTTTTTTTTCCCTTCTCTATAAATTGCAATGGGAAAAAATGCTCTAAGAGACCATAAAGCCACTTCTCTGCTCATATCTTTCTACTTCTCCTCTCTCTTTAAAATCCTGAAAAGCTCAGAACTTAAGCTGAACTGAAAAGAAGATGGCATCAACTCCCCAAATAAGATAACCATATAAAGTGGCATCTACTGTATTTAAATATTCAGGCTTCTGTTTAGTCATTTGCCTGTTAAAGCCCTTCAGACTCCAAGAATGTGACCCTGGTGTCAAAGGAGTGAAAGACCATTTTTATTATTATTTTTTCTATATTTATCTCATAGCAGCATTTTTAAAAATTCCTCTCTACACGGCTCTTGGCCTGTATGAGCAGCTGTTCTCTCTGACATTAGTTATTCTCTCTGATATGCCTAAAACTCTATGCACCTCAACACAAATCCCTCTTTGTGGTGTCTTTATTATTGATGGTGAAGCTTACATTGCAGTCATTGACTATTTCTTGTCAAGACATGATGAAACTACCTTTGAAGAAGCAGGCTCATGGGATAATACTATAATACAGGGCTCAGCATGCACTGCAAAATCTGAATGTGGGTGTTATCTGTGTGGATCATCTTGCTGCTATGCTACCAGTATACTGCGACAAAAAGTAAGTATCTGGCTTCTATTGTTTGTACAGACTGCAGGTACTGCAATACAGGTGCATCCAAAATTATGCTACAAATGGTGCTTTCTAATTTGAATTGTGTTTGCATACAGCAAAATATGGCCTAGAAGCACTCAGTGGGAGATGTAAGTGCCTAAAGCAAGCTGGTAACATTAAAATAGGGTGCAAAGTGAACTGGTTTATTTCACTGATTGCTGATGTCCCAGGCACTATTTGTGTCATGCCTGAAGACGATAGAGACAAGTTTAAGGGAGAAGCAGGAGATGATGAGGGTAAATTATAAATGAGCAACCTGGAAAAAGAAGGTACTGAAAAGAGATTCCCTTGTGGTAAATTCTTGGAAGCTGTCCTCATATAGAGAGTAGAGTACTGATTAAAACTTGTCCAAATTTAATGCACCAAGTTAAGTGGTAAGCAGGATTAGAAAACATAACAAGTGAGAAAATACTTTGATATCTCCTTTTGCTCCCCCCCTCCCTGGTTCCTTCATGTCAATAGATTTGTCCTTACTGTAGTCAGACAAAAAATTATTATGGATGCACTCCTTGGCAGTCAAAAGCACCTTGCACAAGACTTCCTAGTCTGAAGAACTTTTCCAGTAGCATTCCTGGATGGCTTATTTGTTTCCCATGTACTCATGGAAACATTTACAAGAACAGCTCTATTAAATTTGCTCTGGTATGCCACTCAATTAGACAAAAACTTCTTAAATATTGCTCTAAAGGTGATTTAGGGAAATATGACTGATACCACTACACAGTGTCATTGACTCCAAGTAATAATCCAAATAGTTACAAAAAAAGTAATAATCCAAATAGGGACAAAAGAAAACAAACAAAAAAATCAACCAACAAGCAGCTACAGAAAATTTTTTGCATTAGAAAACCTTCCTCCAAATAAACTTAATAAAAAATTGAAGCAAATGTTATGCATATTTGTCTAGCAAATTTCCATTCTGGGGACAATTTAGTTAACTTAGTTAACTAGTAAAACCCTTACTAGTTAACACAGTATGCAGAGGGGGGAAGGAGGGATTGGGGGGGGGTGACTGTGGAGGGAAGGGGAAGGGGAACAAAACTGAGTTAGATTACTGTATTTATTTAAAAAAAAACATGAAAAGAAATCTGAAAAGATTTTTAAAAAAATGAACATTATTTATGGAGCTTGTTTTGCCTGTGCAAAAAGTCAACATATTTAATTGTTTCTTTCCTGTTCTCAGAACACAGACTGCACAGCTCAGAGGATCTGTGTTTCTATATATGTTAATAATATGTGCATTGGGTCAAACTAATTTGATTCATCTTAACATGAAATATTTATTTAAGTATACAATTTCTTGTGGTAAATGTACTTGCATCAGAAGGGCAGCTTGCAGTAGAAACTAAAAATTAGAGCTGTTATGACAATTCAATTGCAATAGATTTTCCAGATCTAATAGTTAATATATTGGATCACAGAAAATGATAGTAATAGCTTCCTAGCCTCAGCTTTTATAGTAAACTCTGCATGCCACTCTGTGATAAAATGAAGAAAACAAACAAACAAAAAATAAGCTATCTCAGCTAG
>JAOQGL010000019.1:67891739-67903674 GCA_027564165.1 Gallinago nigripennis
GATACAAAAAGAGCACATAGTTTGTTTATATTTTAACATGTTTTTGTTTTGATATATATAGTTCCTCAAATATTTATGTGCATATATATATATACACATATAAAAAATTAAATATAAATTTGGGAAATATATATATGTATTTAAACATGGGTTTTAAATGAAATACTCTGTATTACTCTGTTCATTTCACTGTTGACCATTTGTGTTTAATATATCAAATATCAACAAAACCCACTAAGTCTTTCAGTAGATAATGTTTTTTCTGGGAATTTTTCAAGGTCTAAGGGGGAAATTAAATCCTTTGTGTGAGCCTTTGGTTTCTTTAGAATGTTTTTCCTTACTATTCTGTAGTCGGTGAAAGACCAACTGAAATGTCAGTGTGTATCAGACATAACCTAGCTGCTGTACTATTCATTATTTAAAGTCTTGTGCTTAATGAAGGGTCTATATTGAAGTCTTCTGTAAGTGTGACTACAAATACAAAAATGGCCATTAGTATGCCCTTCTCAGTATATTCCATTTGGATTTTATTCCATGTGATGTAGATTACTAACATGGAGAAGTTAATACAAAATAGAGAGGCTTTCTGGGGTGATTTTTTTATACATACAATATTTTAGGGTTGGTACAGAGTCATTACTATCCATTCTGCTCATAGATGGGAATTATTCGTTCCTCATTTTTAATTCCTTCAAATGCTCATATTGGCTGTATCCAATAGTATTTCAATAGCCACTGGTATTTTTACATGAGTGCAAGTGATTGAATTATCACAGGTAATGTGTAATGATGAAGTATATAGTAAATGCTATGTATTTGATTCAACCTTGTGACAAATGTAGACTCAAATATTTTTTAAGACATTCTGAAGTCATTTATGATACTTTGAAATGTGAACCAGGCTTGCTATCCAAGACCCACATGTGCAGGCTGACATAATGTTGGCTAATTATATAAACTAAAATATAGACATAAAGGTTATTGTACTTAAATCTATTAGACGCATAACCAAGCATTATGAACTATTTTTAGATTGGGTTGTGTTGGTAAAGATTTCTCTTATCAATGTCTTTTAAAGGAGTATATACATAAAGCAGTTCTTACTAACAGAAAACATTTGTTTCTTCTACATCTTTACTCTTACAGGGGCTTCTTTAGTGCATGCATTTGTTTAGTGTGTCAATCAAAGAAGCATCCATGTTATAAGAAATTTCAAATATGTTTAGAAGAGCCAACCACATGTCAATATGGAGATTAATATATATATTTCTGAGTGCACTGGTAGTCAAATGGGTCTATGAAGAATGTATCCCTATATGGAAAAAAGCAAAAAAGGAAGATTTAAAGAAGCTGCTTTATTTGTGTTTATCTGAAGGAATCCATGACAACAGATGATACTCCATTTATGTGTTATTTACACTTGGTTCATCCTTGGAGCACTGGTGTTAAATGACCTACACAAAAAAAAAGGTTTTAAAGATGGGTTACGATAAGAAATATTCAAAAGCACCTCCTTCATTCAATAGTATCCCCTTCATTCAATAGTATCTATTCAATAGTTTCTATGAAATATTAAATTTCTCCTAAATTACTACACCACTTTGGAAAAAGCTTGAAAAACCTTGGTGGTCCTGCATTTGCAAAGAAATATATAGAAAGACAAAAAAAAAAAAAAAAAAAGCACAAAACTTATTCACCTCTGGTTTTATATCCTTCTTTTTGTACAATGGTGCTGATAAGGGAGAGAAATGCAGGATCAATTTTCATAAAAGACAGATTTACTCTAAAATTAAATCCACATCATGCATTGACATTTATAAAGATAAATATTTTACTTTTGTTTGCTCTAACAAGGTGGATTAGGCCCTTATAATATGCTATTGATAAGCATGTGATTGGCAAGAACTCTCTAAGATTACCCCAATCCTTTATTTCAGGGTGTACACAGAAGACTGATTGGCTCCTGTTCTTTTATTTGCAGTCCTGAAATGCAGAACATCAAGGCCACATAGCATTTGAGGTAGAACTTTACAGCACACACAGACCAATAAATATTGAAATCAAGAGCTTGAGATTTCAGTTGATTGCCAGGAAACTAACTTAAACAATACCATAATATTCAGAGATTTAAAAAATGGCACAGAGATAATGAAACAGTCTGGAGTTAATGAACACTCTAAGAGAAGGATGCTAATGATCCAAAATAATTTCTGCATCCTTCGGTGTGATTTCCAGACTATCTTTCTGTAATCTGTGTACCCACCCTCCCTTACAGCAGTATTTTCTCTGCAGGAGAGGCACACAGGTTTCACTCATTTAGATTTTAGGGCTTAGATAGGGGAAGGTGGCATAGGAATGAAATAAAATTGCTGTTTTCACTTTTTCCTTAGGATTAGGATGCTCTGAATTTGGAGGCTGCATTGAATTCTTGCCATGATACTTTTAAGTTGTGGAGTTGTATGAAGCTGTTGTTCTAACCTCTCTTCAATGCAGCAAGAAGGGAAGGTCAAGATTTGATATCTTCAATGTCTGTCCTCTAAATTACAGGTATATTACATGAAGCTTCCTTCAAAGGGACAGGAAATGTGTGGGACAGACAGATTTCCATAAATACAAAGGGGAACACGACATCCTTAACAGTTGTCAGTTACTGACAAATGATGCACATTTAAATTGAAGACATGTTACATTAGTTCTTCTGTGACATGAAGTTTCACTAATAATTAAAATTTTACAAAGCTCATTGATTTTTATGCTTGGATTTGTGCTCAAAGGAGGCACAAGCTGCTTGAGAGAAGCTGCCTCCTGCATGAGAGGTTGGCAATAGCTAATTGTGATCCTTCTACGGCTAATATACCAAGTTTAAGTCAAAAAGAGCAGCAGCAAAGTTAATATTGTGCTTTTTACACTAGCAGTGCACGGTGTGGTAGAAATCCAGATGGGTAATTTGACCCTGCTGTCTGGTACATTTGATGAAATTGGTGCCAGGAAATTTAACTTTTTAGGTGGCTCTCCCTTTAACCTTTAATTGAGGAGAATTTTAATTTTTTCGTAAGGTTTTGACACTGCCTATTTTTGGACACAGTTTTCACATAAAAGTAAAATCAGTCTTGTAAGATGATACCAGGAAACTAGTTTTTTATCTTTACTGATGCATACTTCTATAAGTAGTTTATGTTTTCAGAGCAAGGTCCTAATTCAGAGAACCATGTAAAAATATTGCCCAATATTTGAGTAATCTCAGATGAGTTAAATATGCATATCGACACACTATGAGCAATGTAGGCTTGATTGGGACTGTTCACGGATTGAGATCTGAAAGCTTCAGAGAACAAGTGTCATAAGCGAATCCTTATTTTCCTCAACTCAGTGTCTCTGCCTTTTTAGATGCATAGATGAGAGGTCCTGTAATGCTGTGAAAGAGGAAGATATGAAGTAGTTATGAAGGATCTGGGAATAAGATCACTGAGAAAAATTAACAGGGAGCCATGTATAGGCACAGTTTGCAAGCCACTGAAGGTTTCTCATCCCATTAGGGAAAGAGAGAGAATCAGTGCCAGGAGGCACAGAAGCAGTTTGCAATACAGTTATAACCAGAACTTGTGGGAAAGCAGGAGAGACTGATCAAGAATCCTGTAAAAAGAGGCACAAGTAACAGAAAGGGAGGAGAGTATTGTCAGGATATCTTCACTGCAGCTTTCAATATACTAATTCCAGTTTGCCTCTGGAGGGTTGAGCTCAATTTTCCTAACTCGAACAAATAACACAGCATACTTGTAGGGATTAATTTTATCTGTTGCATGCATTGTAATAAAAGCCCCTCTGGGCAGTTACATATCAAATTACAAAACATGTAAGCACTCTTATTCCTTTTTCTCCAACTTTCTTACTTCTTGTAAAGCAAAAGATAATTACTATTTGAGCTGCCTTGGGGGATGGGAAAAGAATTATAGGGGAAAAAAAATGTATAATAAAACCAAACACATGATAAATACAAATTTTTTAAAAAAATGTATTTATTCAGAACTTTGGTTACTTTTACTTGCAATTAAAAAATTAAAACTTTGTCACACTTGCTTTAAGAAGGGTGTTGTGACAACACTTTTTACCTGTATTTTCTGTCACATTATTTAGTCCTCTAAATCATCTTAAAACCAATTGCTTAAATTTTACTGTCATTAAGTTTTGACGACACAATATAAATGTTTTTTAGATGTACTTGCCTTGAAATAACTGTTAAACTTGCAAGATGGTGAGTGTCACGAACTTGGGAAATGGTGAGTGAGACAACTTTCACAATTAGTTTTTCACTAATTTTTTAGTACGGTTTCTTTTTTTTTTTTTTTTTTTTTCCCTGCAGTTATTTGTGTGGGGTTTTTTTTTTGTTTTTTTTTGTTTTTTTTTTACAGGAACTATTTATCACTACAGGACCTTTAATTTTATTCTTTTATATCTCTGCAATTATTTAGATATCTTGTTTTTCTCACATTAATGAGTTGTTTGGGTTTTTTCCTCTTAAAGTGTAGTTTATAGTTGTGTGTTTTGTCTTACACTTACATTCTTTTCTAAAATACCATGTGATATACTCTTCTTGCCTTGTCATTACAAGGGATTTTGTTTCCTTGAAGATCTTCCTTCCTGCTTACAGATCAGTATAGAGGACTGGAATAGGAAATCTCCAGATTCTCGGTTTATTTTCACCTCCTTTGAAGGATGCTAATGCACCAATTATTTTATTTATTTTTTCTTCTGAGTCTTCTGCAATCTATATGTCACAGAAACATGGACTTTAAGGTGAATTTCAATGACATGACTAGTCCACTTATCTTTCTTGACAGTCACTTTCCCTAATGATGCTGTAAATAGAGATTCTGTAACTTCTTAAATACTTCTTTTTTCTACTCAGCTACCTGATAGAATTTGTATTGTTGTTCAAGCAACAATCATACTGATATTATTCATCAGGCTTATTCAGCAGTAAGGTACTAGCTCAGCAACTGTTTTCCAAAGATCCTAAGTCACTGCTTTTTGACATTCAAGATATAATTGCTATGAAGCTTGTTTCTTTGTACAGCAGTGTGTGTATTTGTGCTTGCCTTATCATTATCTGGAAGCATTTCAGTTTGTAAACTTTTGCATTTAAAACTGCAAACCTGTGGTTTATATTAGTAAATCTCATTCACTACTTTAGCTTAATATTTTAGTTCAAACTCTATGTGACATCTTTCCTGATACTTGCATAAATATTTGTGATCAAATTAAGTCTTCATGTCCAATAAACAGCTCTGCCATTCTCGGACCCATGCCGCTATGCTGAAATGGCTTGAATTTGGATTAGCCAAAACTTGTGGGACTACCCTTAAGTGCCCTTTACTTAAGTATTGCCAGGAGTGACTTCTAGCAAACATTTCCTCTGAACTGCAGCAACCACATGTGCTAATGCTTAGTGTAATTGATTGAGATCAGCAACAGCAACTTAACTTGCAGGTGCTCTTTGAATAATTAGAGACCATGGCAAATAGCTTTTGTGTCAAACTGTGCTTCTTCTCTGGGTGTTTGCTCTCTGTCTTGTATCCTGGTTGTAGCTTTGCTTCTGCAACTCAGATGGCCTGAAAACTCTCCTTATTTCAGAAACCTGATAAATGTTCCAGCTTGAGTATTTTGTTCTCTCTTGATCTATCAGCCTTCCATCCATTATGAGAGTAGACTTACCTATTCTTCATATCCCAGCTTTTGTTCATATTACAGTTTTTGTTAGCCTGTTTATTTCTATCAGCTGTTCAATCTACTCCTTCCTCTCTACTCTTAATGGGAGTAATTTTGGAGCAATGACAGGAGCAATATCATTTTTACAGTTGGTACAATTGACAGTTATTTTCACCCAGGCCTGGTTAAACAAACCACCTTTCCCCATCTCAACTATACAAAAGTCTAAAAAAAAATATTCTCTGTGACATGTTAAGTCGAGAATTGTGCAACTCACCAATATAATGTGCCAATGTCTATTGCAAGTGGGTGAGTCACAGAATCACAGAATGATAGGTATTGGAAGGGACCTTCGGAGATGATCTACTCCAACCCCCCTGTAAAAGCAGGATCACCTAGAACAGGTTGGACAGGAATGGCATCCAGGCAGTTTATGAAGATGTCCAGAGAAGGAGACTGCACAACCTCCCTGGGCAGCCTGTTTCAGTCATCTGTCACCATCAAAGTAAATAAGTTTTTCCTCCATTGAGAAGGAATTTCCTGTGTTCCAGCTGGTGCTTGTTGCCCTGTTTCCTGTCGCTGGCCACTACTGAAAAGAGTCTGGCTCCATCTTCTTGACACCCACCCTTTAGATATTTATAAGCACTGATGAGATCCCCTCTCAGTCTTCTCTTCTCCAGGCTAAACAGACCCAGGTCTCCCAGCCTTTCCTCATAACAGAGGTGCTCCATTCCCTTGGTCATCTATGTAGCCCTCAGCTGGACTGTCTCCAGTACTTCTCTATCCTTCTTGAGCTGGGAAGGCCAGAACTGGACACAGTACCCCAGACATGGCCACAACCAGGACAAAGTCCTTGAACTATTGTAGAAAAAGCTGGGCTGGGCAATATGTTAAGTGTTCACAATCAGGAATTCAGCAAAGCTCCCAGATGAGCTAGAAGCTGGTGCATTCCAGGTAAGAGGTAAATTCAGGCTGATTGTTCTCACAGAAGTCCAAATATCCAAACATAGGCTGAGATTTGAGTTACATCCCAGATGTTGTCTTGAATCTGTGATTCCTTGTAGGTACATTCATGGATGGGCCGGTCTTGTAGTCTTATTAGCTTGTGGTACTAAAGGCTGACCCCTAGCAGGAAGAAGAGCCAAAGGTTCCTGGGAGACTATGGCTCTTTTCTGGACTACATCTATATTCACAGGCTTTTAGGATTACAGCTCTACAGTACACATAAAAGCTGGCACAGAGGCTATAATTCAGCTGTCTCTGTTGCAGAGGACATGACTCTCAATTCACACTGTGTGGTGGCTCACAGACTTGTCCCAGACACTGGATATCCCTGATTTGTTGACAGAGCTTGAGTGCAAAGGGCAATGTGACTGGTGGTAAGGGTGCTCAAAGGGGCAGATTGCTGGCTGTGAGGATGTGTGCTCTAGGCTGTGATCCACTCCTTTGTAATTACATACCAGTGTTGAGGCTACTCTCAGGGCTACACTCTCCTGCTACACAGGGACTTCCTTCACAGAAAAGTTCCCTCGATATTTTCTGTCCTCCCAGCCAACATGTCTTTGAATTGGTATGGGAACTAGCCTCATCAACAAAGGTTTGAGAGGAATTCACCTGACCACTTGTGATATCAATTAGAATTCAGCAATAAAACTGGAAAAGGGGTGACTGGCAGCTCATACTAGTGCCAGACTTTACAGATAAAAGCTTTCAGTGCAGGCATGCCAAGTTCTATGTTCAAAATTTACCTACATTTCAAGTAATACACGGAATCCCCCATACTCTCTTTGTCCAGTCAGAACTTGGCAACCATTTAATATTTTAAAGATTTTAAATTATTTTTTTTCTGTAATTATTCAGAGAGCAGCAAAACTGGTAATGGTACAGTGAGAAAATGCCATTGTAGCACAAAATGCACATGAGATAAAATATCTACAACTATTTTGAAGATGTGGTTGGATGCTTGGTGAACCTAAGTGAAGACCCAGGCTGTAATCTAATGTGCTTATTCTGTGACAACAAAATTTGACAACATTTCAAGTACTAAAATGCTACATGAATATGTATATCTACATACATATTTTTTGTCATATAGATATGCAAATAGTTCTTAATCTTCTTTGTGTTAAACTCTTTTCCAAGAAGCTATAACATTGACTGGCAAATTTCTGAACTCTTTTGGAGAGATGTCTTTTCGTTGTACACAGGACAGAAGACTAATAGGTTGAATGCCACCTGAAGTTCAAAATATACAAGCATAATACAGAATGCTTACAGAAAGCAAAATAATGTGTTCTAGCATGTTGGCTCAAAGAAGCCCAAAGTATGAAGAAATTACAGGTAAACAGTAAGAGAAAAATTGTGTTACCATTGACGTACTTTCAAGATAGTGATAAAAAGAAAGAAAAAACAATGAACAAGAGACTGGAAAAACTTGTGCAAAAGACTAAAACAGAAATCCTAGAAGAACACACATAATAACTCATACTGTGATAAGAAGGAAAAGATATTTTTTTTCTGGAACATATTGACAAATCAGAACTTCAATAATTAATCCTGCAAACAATTTTCTACCTCTGTTTCATAGAGAGAAGAAGAGATTTTCTTAATAGAAAAGAAAGCCTCTTGAAATAAAATCGGTAATGTCAAAGTTCGGAGTTCTTACTTACTTCTCAGCCAACAAAACTAGATCATGGCACTGTAGCATACTTTCACCTAATCAGTGGTTGACATAGGGCCTTTCCTTTTCCTACAGAAAGGAAACTTTTTTTTTGACATTCATAATATCCTAGAGGAACGAGTCCCATAATATATTTTATCATGTAGTGACACAATCCTTGATTGTTTAGCAAGATGTTAACATGATTTCTCCACTTTTCCATTTTTCCTAACCAGTTCTTTAAAGTTTGACTTTAATCCTCTGTCTTTGCTCATTTTTGATCACTAGCTTTCACTCTGTATTATATTTGAGGTGTCATTGGACATTTGGCTAATCAAGGAGCAAGGGATACATAATCTTAATCTCAATGGATAGACCCAATTAGTTTCTGAGGGAAGTGGTAAAAATGAACTAATGCTAAAGAGAAATTTGCCACAGAGTTTGTTCCACAAGTTCTTTTTAGGATGTTGCATTGATACAAAAAAGTTTCTTAAATGCGAAGTCATTTAACATTTTTTAAGGACAGCTGGAGGTTATTATCCATTTATAACTTCCCATCCCACAGATAGTACATCTTAAGAAGTAGCTAAGTATTTTTAAGGAATGAAATCAGTAGAGCTACTGTCTCTTTACAAATCTCTCCCCTTTTCTCTCTTTTCTCTCTCCCCTAATTTCTGTTTTTATTAGGAGACAAAAGTGATAATTAGGCCAAATTTCCCTCTACTTACATCCTATGTTTAACCAAATCTTTTAACACTTTGAAGGGTTTTAGCAGAAGTAGAAAGCTACTAGGAGATAAGGATGGTCAAAACATATGAATAAAATAATAAAAGATACATATTGCCACCTAAAACACTATCTTTTTATCGTATCAATCTTTATTATTCATAGAGGTTTAATGAGTTTGTGCGTCTCTTATATCTTAGCTGAGCATCAGGAGATGTTCCATGTGCTGGAATTAAGAGCTCATGAGTTTTATTTAAAATCCTCCTAATTGTTCTCTAGATGCAATGGTGTTTCAGTCAGTCTATGCCAGTCAACTTGTAAGACACCTTGGAGTGACCTCAGAGATAACCAGCAAGTGTGTATTGTAAGAAGAATAATGAATACGACTAGTACATTTTGTATTCTTTCCAAAAATGAGTTAGACTCCTTTTGTGATGGGATGACCTTAGGGGCAAATATAATGTATACCACTGAAATGACTACTGTGCAATGAATGACCATTATATTTTATGTAATTAAAGATGATGTCAAATCAGTTGGCTGGTACAACAAACTCTTTTTCTCTTCTATCTCTGAATCAGGACAAAAAGGAACCAAACAAGCAAAAGCCAGCATTGAAACTATTTTCTTACTTTTTAACAACTTCCTGAAAATCATAGCTGCTTACAAAATAAAATGAACAATGAAAAAATTACATAGTATTAAAAAGTAGAGCTACATAGTCCTCTGTCATTAGTGAGTAGAAAATGGAAAAAGACAGTATACAATATTTAATGAATTCTCCTAAAAGGGAGAAAAAAATCCACATACATATGATAAAGGATAAAATAACCTATCTGTGTTTTCCTAGTGCTCTGACCTATGTGTGACTGCAGGATATTTTTTTCAATTACATTCAAATCCACTACGCAGCCCTACAAATGTTTTTCAAATAGGGAAGATGGCACTATCAACCTGAAAATCAACAAGGACGGATGATAACAGGAAAATCCTGAGTCTGCTCACGTACCATTGATTTAGACATTTAATCAAGATAAGTGCAGGTTGGAACTCCCAAGCTCAGACAATATTCTTCCCAGTATGTTATTGCATGCACTTAATAGCAATTCCCTATTTTGCACAGCTCTGCAGAACCATGTATCACCAATTTCTCACCTACCATTGTAGAGCTGCAAAGGTGCAGACAAGGTCAGTGCTAGTTCTTTATTTGTTTTGGGATATCTGGAAGTTTAAATTCATATGTAGAGTGCTGTGTGTTTTGAGCTGATTTCACTCAAATCCCAGCCAGTTGATGTGAACTATCAGTGAACATTGTCACTGAGGGCATCCTCTCCTCTCCTCTCCTCACCTCGCCTCGCCTCAACTCACCTCACCTCTCCTCGCTTCTCCTTGCCTCGCCTCGCCTCTCCTCGCCTCCCGGGTATCAGGATCACACTGTACTGTGACAGATTAGGGACAGAAAGAACATACCCTCTTCTGTTTTTCAGAGAATAGCACCAAAAGGAACTTCCTGAGGTTTGCCTTTAAGCTTTGCACAAAGTAATGCAGGGAAAAGGGCTTTGCCTCATTATCTCTGCACTTTCTGTCTAACCTGAGTATATTAGGAGAGTATTCTTCTTCATGGCAGTCAAAAATTTTATTTCTATTTGCTTTTCTGAGAACAAAAAGGAAATAGAAGAGGAACTATTCTCTGACTCAGGAACGTTGACCCAACAGCAAAGCCAGTAGTCCTGAGCTGGGAAAGAGTTTGATGCAGGTGGCCACCAAATTTGCTGCCTTCCCAGACCTGCTGGTACAGCAGGACATGTAACTCTTCCCAAATTCAGGCAGCCTCTGCAGTCTGGTAGAACTAAACTTGTGAAAAGGATTATGGTAGTTTGTTAGGAAAGTGATGATGGGAGGATGCTGTTCAGTAATCTCCTAACAAAGCTTGGGTACCACTAGAAAACAGCACATACTCCTATGACCTGGCTTACAGTTTCTCTCATAGAGCACAGCCCTGTTTTGCTTTCTCTTCAGAGCTGAGACTAAAATGATAATCTACTCCAGAGGCAACAAGAACCGATTATTTTTCTTTGTTGGTGGTGTGAAACTCCAGATAGCAGAAGAGGAGTTCATCTCTCAGCACACTGCTTGTTCTTCTTGTTCTGTGTTTTCCTCCATTTCCTTAAAATACTCCTTGAGCCTTGATTGATAAGAAGTCTATTAAGGAAAGGCATTGCAAGCATCTTCCCTCTTGCTTTCTTTATGATTTTGACTATCTGTCTCAGCTTCTTGCCAGACTTTAGGCACTGTGAAATTGATATGCTCTAAAAGGTAGAATAAGGTACCGTATTTTTTCTTTCTTTTAGATACACGATTTTCATTTTGGCATAATGGAGAGAAGGTGTTTTTCCTGTAAGCTTGTCATTTGTTGTTTCTTAGTCAATTTCAATGCACAGCTTGGAAGGTTTCCAGAAAGTTAATATAACTACACTGTAACATAGCATTCACAATGTCCTTGTTCTGGTGAATGCTCCATTAATCAGTTATAACGGGCTGATGGCCCAAAGCTGATAAAGCTTTGACCCTTGAAGCTCAGAGAAGACACACTTTAAGGCAGGCAGATGCACGTACCACTGTTTATTTTCAAATAGGGAGGTAAATGTCATTGTTATTATTTGCCCAGTTAAACAATTGAGGCCTCTTCTGGGGTGATGATGCCACAGAACAGCAGAAAAGTTAGATTCAAGAGGAAACACCAAAAGAAGCTGATGAACAAATGATAATAAGAATGAGAAGGAGGGAGGGAGGAAGGAAGGAAGGAGGGAGGGAAGAAAGGAAGGAAGGAAGAAAGAAAAGAAA
>JAOQGL010000019.1:67924946-67935044 GCA_027564165.1 Gallinago nigripennis
AAGATGGATGATATACTTCTGCTGAAATAATAGAGCAAATAAAACACCTTGTACACATTTAAGGAGAGACTTCTGCTATGAGTAAACACTGTGGAACTCAAGCAATTTAAATACTAGAAATGACTTGAATCATAGTCATCTGTTTGGTGCTTGCATGTGAAGCTGCCCTTCTGGATACTTCCATAGTAATGACTGCAGAGGTTGCAGTGATGATATCCTTGGCCTTAAGATTCAGCAAAGACTGCGTTCTAGGGATCGGTTTGAAAAGAGAGAAAGGAACTTTCAAGAAGAAAAGTGAAAGCTCCATAGACAATGAGCTTTCACGATAACCTGTTAATGCAGACTCTTGTTATCAGTTCTGTCAATTTATGTAGGGATCAGGATAGATGCATTTTTCTGGCTCATGGCTATTTTATGGCAAAGGGTCTTTCAGTTAAAATCCACAGCCCACAAAGTACAAGTAAGTCTTTCAGGTGTCATCAATGACCTTCTTATAAGACCAGGACTGAATTTTGCTTACTTATAATGTGTTGCAGTAGATTTATTGATGAGATAGTATGGCTAATAAGAAAGACTGATAATCAATTTGCTAAAATAGTTGCTAGTCACCTCGACCATGGCCTTGATTTTGATGACTGTGAAAACAGCTTGATCAGCAGTGAGGTGATACGTTGAGAAAATGTAATTTAAATGTAGTGCTGTGAAATGCTATATGTTTGTTTATGCAAACTGCTGCTTTGCAAGGCATGGTTTTTTGAGGTTACCCAGAAAGAAAGGTAAATGGAGTAAACCCCCAAATCAATTTTTTTTAGGAGACTACTTGTGGCTGAAGTCATGAAGATGTTCCCAGGTTAACATATACTTAACAACATTAGGTGTATCTTACAATTGGCAAATCACTCAAAAAAAATCAAAAAACGCAAGAAATATTGAAGCAATATTTCGCTTTGTTGAAAAGCTTTTAGAATTCCTTTTATTTGATTTGACAAAGCTCTTCTTGTTAAGATTATCACTTACTTGTTGAAATTCAGAATAAAATATCCTTCAGCTCAGTAGATTTGTTCAGCTTGTTTGTATGCTAGACAGCACCAAACCAGTACCCAGACACCAAATTCTAGGCATAAGGGTACAATACCACATGCTTTGGAATCCTGCTAGCATTCCACTATTGTATTTTAAGGTCTGTGATAAAAATCCCATCTGTACCCTATGGAGGAGCACAGAAAGATAATGGCAGGTGGAAAAGCGCAAATGATACTGTGACTGTCTGCTTTGAGGCATCACAGGAGCCATCAGCCCAACAAAGCCCTATCTTCACACCTATGAAGGAGGACAGAGGCATCACAGAAGGATGGGGCACCCTAACAAGCCAGACAGGGGAATGACCTTCTCTCCCAGGCTCCCTAGGCTATCCTAGGATTGCGCCAGATCAATAGGCATGGAGACACCTATCCCAGGACAATCACCAGCAGTGAGTCTCCAGGGCACCTCCAAGGGGTTACTGCCTGGGACAGGGTCACATTGTGGGATGAAGGGGAAGAGCATTTCAGGATTGTACAGATCTGATATCGGGACAGTTTAGGGAGGAACCAAAGGTGGGAAGAGATTGGAGTCTATATTGATTGAGGAGGAAGAAACACGGGAAATTAGAAGGAGAAAAGTGTATGCACAGTGCTCATCAATGTATATGTGTGTATGTATGTATATATGTATACATATATATTTTCCCCATTGCAGACCTCCTTTCTCCTCAGAAAGAGAGAGGAGCAGGATGAGGCTGCTGTTGCTATTTGTATTCATGTGAGTGCTTTGTGTGTTGGCTTGTGCTAAATTGTGGGGCCAGCAATGTATACATGTATATGTTGTGTATACAGGTATTTGTGTGCATGTGCCCACTGGTAAAGGCATGCTCAGCCTTGCTGCTAGTCAGACGTGTGGACACGGAGCTGTGGCAAACTCACCTTTGTTGGACTACTGGATTTGGCCTCCCCTTGCAGATATCTTCTGATATCAGTGAAATTCAGTTCTACAGTGCTACGACAGTTGTGATTTATTGACACATTGATGTCTAGGGCTCTTCAGCTGCATGACTCAAAGCACAGATCCATTAAAATTTGTTCAAAATTGTTCAAATATGTTCAAAATTGTTTTGATGGGTCAACTTTTTACTGGGAGATCTTATACTCTACAGCTGACATAAACCCAGTATAAACTGGGAATTATGTATTTAACCTTAGAATCACTGGTAAGACCAGTGAATTTATTTCAAATGGCATGCAGTAGGTATCATTCCTGTATTTACCCAGCAGTCATAAGTCCTGATAAAATCAACAGTGTTCAGGATTGCCAAACTTAGTCTGAGAGTTCCTGTAGTTTAGGACATGTCCCGGAACAGCTGAACTTGTAGTTGAGACACCTTCAACCTGTACAAAAAGAAAAAAAAAATCTCAAGAAAAATAAAGTAAAAGGCTAAGCCAGAGTGTCTACAAGAAAGACTTTCTCCTTCTAGAATGGTTAAGGAACAGGACCAGGACCCAGGGAGATGGCACAATGTCCCTCTGTGGAGGACTTCCTCACCCCATGGGATAAAGCTTTGAGCAACCTGGTCTGATCCCATGGCAAAGGGCTGGGCTAGGCCGCTGGCGGCCTGAAATGTCCCTTGGTCCTTGAGCTCACTGTTGCAGGGCACCCTGTATTCAGATATGCCCAAGCACTGGTAACTTTACTGAAAGGCCACCGGAGGTGCAGAAAATCCTTCATAAAGAGCTGGCTTAGCTGTGGGAATAACTCGTTTACACCTTGCTCTTTGACTGCCAGTTTCTATAAACAATGTTTTGCAGGGCTGTTATATTCTTGTTATGTAGTTTCTGAAGACATCAGTTATGGACCATAAAAGGCCATTTTTCAGCTGCTTTAGTTGCTTCTAACAACAGCTTTCATGCTGTTAAAGAACTGCTAAAAACTGCTAAAAGCTGCTACTGTGTTTTCCCATACAAATTTCTGAAAACATGCTTATTGTTACAGTTTCCACTAGCTTCCTTTCCTTCTCAAAGGCCCGTAGAATATTTGATCCACAGCATCTATTTGATACACATGCGGTATGTCTTCTTATTTTGCAGTTTGAAGTAGACTGCAACAGGATCTACAGTTTTCATCACTTTTGCATTGTGGATTTCCTCATGATTTTATATTGCGGTTTTCTCCCCTTCACATGCTGTTGTGTACTCTTGGCAGCCAGTGGAAGCAGAGGTGATTAGCTCCTTATAAAAATAGGTTATCTAAGAGAATTCATTGAATCAATGCACTCTTTGGAGGAACTGGCTGTAGCATATAAAAGGATTTGCCTGCTGGTCTTCCATATATTAACTTCTAGTGAAGTCATTTTGTAAGGTAAAGCTATTTGAGACTACCAGAGTTTATGTAGCTCTAAAGTCAACTCTATATGTGAAGTAAATACCTGTTATACATGTCTGTAACAGGCACTGTGTGGATGCATGGATACACATTTGTTTATTAGATATATGTATACATATTTTTTTTGTTACAGGGATCAAAGGTATCTTCTAGTCACAATTGCGATGACCTTTATGTTTTATAATAACTTCTTACATCGGAAAGCTACGTGTTTGTTGTGTCTACAAGGGGCAGTGTTCCTTGTTATCCTCCCTTTGAAATTTTTTCTTGCTATCAGTTTTCTTTTTTTTTGGTATTGCTCTCCACATATGATCTGCAATGAAGTCAGAAAACAAAAATCTCTAGAAAAAGTTAATGACTAATCTCATGATTTTCTTAACATTTTCCACTTCTAGACCATTACAATTATATCTTAAAGAATTCTTAGTGTTACTGAAAAAATACTCAGGTGGCGCTGCTACTCTCATGCGTTCCAGAACACTCATTAATAAAAAAAAATTGCTGTCTTGTAGAAAGAAGACAGTAAATATGAAGAACCTTCTGAAAGCTCTGTGGATTCCACCTAAATTCAAATCACAAATCTCAATCAAAATCCAGCTCATCAGCTTCTATCCACACATGAAGGCCTTCATTTTCCCCTTCAAAAGTTGTCTTAAAAATGGAGTCTGAACATTACTATAGGCTAAATAGTTTGCTTTATGTTCTCCCTTTCTCTCTTTTTCTTACCCCAGTTTTGTTCACCATTGTGATTATAGATCTTAAATAAATTCACCTTTATTCTCCCAAAGAGGGGTAAAAAAAATAGTATGTAATCTCTTTTCAGGGGCAGTACTATTTGAAGGATTTTACTGATTTGTTAAGTCATACCTGAAAACATTGGTTTTTTGGCTGTTAGGTGTGTATTTGATATAGGAGTATACAGCATCTTTGCTACTGGAAGTAATGTTAAAAAAAATCAATATTTTCTGTTATAGTCTTTGTTTCAGCTGTTTTTGATGAAAAATAAACAACAAACAAATAACCTATTACTTGACAGATTTCTGGCAATGAAAATAAATGTAGCTGGACTGCTTATGGGCTGGATTTCTGCCCATCTAGGGATGCTTTCTGTGCTTGTTTGCAATTTAGTATGGTCAACCTCTGGCTCACCTTCCATCAGTCGCACAGAATGGCTCTGTTGTTCAATGATGTCAGGGAAGAGATATCTACTCAAAGAGCTTGGTAAATACTTTCAATACAGAGGGTGCAGAGACCTATCTCTTTTGAGCTTCCAAGCATTTGTACTCCTGCGTAGAAAAGTTTGAACCTTGGCGACACAAGGAAACATGAAGCCTGAACACTCAAAAGCCAGCTCATGTGCACCTCTGCATATATGCCTGAGTGTGACAGTGGCATAGTTGCTAGGTTTTTAACACGCCTGTTTAGCCTTGACAGATTTGTCTTGCAAGGGTGAGCAGAGAAGAGTGTTTCATCAGGTAGGCATGGGCAGTGCATGCCACTGTTCACACCTGGGAACCTGGGGCAAAGGACATTGTGGGACAAATTGATAATCACTACACATCTATGTACTCCCTGTTGTTTGCCTCCATATTCTGTTATGAAATCAAACAATGAACAACTCCCAGACAAGTCTGACTGCTCCACTGATTATTAAGTCCTGGTAATTGGAGACATTTAATTATTCCTGGAGGATTAAATCTATGCCCTGCATTACTTAGTTTAATCACTTCTGCACTAAATCCAATATTGAGATCTGTTTCTGTTCCCAGATCACCAAATATAACTCATCTGACTGTGAATGTGTTGCTTTTTTTTTTTTCTCTCCCTTTCTCCTTCTTCCATCTTTAAAAGGTTTAATTATGTTACAAGTTTTTTCTGACATGCAGTGCCATGACACCAGGAAACAGATCTGCGTTTTGCCCCCTCTACTCCAACTCAAACCTGACCAAATATCACCTTCACCTTGAGAAGCCTTTTACTTTTGAGAGACGCTGAGAAAGAAAGGAAGTGCTGAGCTTCGTACTACAAGGTGCCATGTATGAGAGGAGTATGGGAATGTACCTCTTTCAGGGCTGTCATAAACCTTTTGTCTGCTGGTGTTAAGTGGGAGCAGAGGCTTTCAGTACTTTGCAGAATAAAACTGACACATACAATAGGTATGATTTTCAAAAGAAGGACAAGGAGAGAGAAAGGAAAAAGTAAATCATATTCGGCACAAAAAGCTCCCTTTTACGTGAGCTGAAATGTACTCAGTTGTTACTGCTACATAGAAAACATATTGAAATCTTGTTCCATTACCTTTCTAAACCTCAAGAATATTTTTCCTGAAGCTTGTGTCAGCACTCACATATATACTTATGCTTTTTTCTGGCTTTGACTTAAAGTTCTAAATTGCTTCTGAAAAATGCAGTTCATGACACATTTCTTACACTGCCAGAGACCCTCAAAATAACCATTCATCTGCTTCTATTGCAATGACCAAGCAATGAATGCTACAAAAATTTTATTAAACAAAAACACGACACTACATAGCAATCAATTCTAAATCTTTATAGTTGCTGAAGACTTTTGCCTTCCTCTCTAAATGATCTGTCTTCAGTACACATGGATATCCATCAATCTTCCTATTTTGCCATTTATTGAGGTCATATTTTATATAAGAAATAATGTATAGCTAGCCAAATAGCTAATCCTGTTCTGTTTAACACCAATCTTTCACATAGGAGAATGTATTATTTATTTTACCAAAGGCTTTGTACTGGAGGCAGATTTATCCGATAATAATCTGCATCCATCCTGTCATCATTTTATATTCCAAAGAAAGTTTTTCAATATGGTCATAGGCACTTTATGTATATAAATGTAAATATATACATTTTTACTAAAAGTAAACATATAATACTAAAAGTAGCTATTACAGAAGTTTAAGCAGATAAAGTACTGCCAGTATGGTTTGGGCTTGTATTGATTTTCCTTTGAAAACCAGTGTAAAGTTCATATTCCTGTAGTTCTCTTAATTCAGTTTGCCTGACCTCAACTAAGGAAATAAGATCAACCTTAATATCAACTAAAATCTATATAGCACAGTTCAATTAAGCTACAGGGTTTTTTTACTTGTCATTCCTTATTTTGTTGTTTAAACAGAATTTCAAATACAGAACTGAGTTAGTATTTCATATGCATGTGGGTGGAGTCAGCATTCTCTGTTATCTGGTTTCCTGATTAGCAACTATATCTGGAACTACTGATGGCCCTCAAATAAGGAGGTTTTTGGATAAAATATCCTGTGATCTAATTAAGTATTGTTCTTACTGGACAGACTGAGAACTGAGCTGTACAAATTGTGACTTATGCTAAGATATAGGAAATTTCATCATTCAAATAAATTACAGAAGCAACGAGTGCTGTGAGCTGGTCCAGCAGCATTGCTGTCTAACCACCCAAGTGTATGTAGCAGAACATGCTTAGAATAATGATCTAAGACATTACCACAGCAAACTGCTAAACCTTTCTCCTCTTCTTTGCTTTACTTCACAGTGTTCTTTTGCCTGCATAGAGTGAGATGGAGGGCAATAGTACAAAGTCTAAAAAAGACAGCTGTGTTTCTTGACAGAGTCAGTAGGCTTATGGGTCCTGCTTTTTGAGTTTTGTGGGACACAAAAGGACCCTTTAAATCCAGGAGAGCAGACATTTTGTAAAAAAAATATATTACCTGAAGAAATAACATGAATGCAGTATGTCTTTGTATTTGGAAGAGAATTCAAATTTTAAAAATACCTAATGGTACCAATCTCAAATATCGTACTGACTAGCAGATATGTACACTTATTTTTCTGGAAAGTATCATATAAATTTAACATATGAAGAAACTTCCAAGCACATCAAAACCAGAGAAATGATCTCACTGTTTTTCTTCTCTGTTGTGTGCTAAATTCCATGTCAAAACTGGAGAATCTTCTCTCTATGGAGAACATATTATACTTATTAGAGGACTACCAGTCTGGGTGTCCTGCCCATGAATATGTCAAGTCCAGAAGGATCTTTTTTATGTACTGTCTGCTCAGAAACACAGGCTGATTTATAACACAGGATGATTTCACTGAAACCATGGAGTGAGAAATACCAGTTAAATTGCTGCGGACACATTCTGGTCACATCCCAGCAACTGGTACAGCAGAACAGGAGTCTTCCAGAAAGAGCAGGTCAGAGAGGAAGTCTCCACAGCACCACTGTGGGCCAGCAGCCACTTTGGCACTGTCTCCACAATAGGGCTCTTGTGGCAGAGTGGTTGAGTCATTCTCAAGGGAATCCCATATAATTTCTGTTGTTTTGTCATTCAGGAACTTGTAGTTACCTGTCAAGAAAGCTGGAAAAAGACAGATGCTGTAGAAATAATGATATTTTCTGGAAGGGACAGGGAATGTGAACTGATTTCTGTACAGCACAATAAACAGACCATTAAGGTTTGTTCCATTCTAGCAAGAACCTCTTGGGATTAGCTAAAAGGGAATTAAGACAAGGATGCGTGAGGCATGAAGAATGAAAATCTATATCAAATAAAAAAGGTTGGAATACTGGAGCCAAAAGTAAAACTGCTGCAAAAGGACAAAAAACGTTTATAGAGTATGTTAAATGCACTTTTTTTTTTGCTCTTGGAGTCATACAGAAATTGTTCACTTTAGCCAACTTTTTTTCTATATTTGTACCTTTATTCTTCTCTTCAGCTGTATTAGCAAATGGCACAGGATCAGGCAAGCCCCTTTTGCACATGTTTTTCAGCTTAACTCTTAAGTACATTCTTTCTTCCAAATTAATTTAACTATTATTTAGTTATTCTGAAATAAGACATTGTCACTAGCATTTTAATAATCTTTGCCAAACTTGAAAAACTTGAAAAACGCTTCACTGTTCATTGGCTTGTGGAGCTGTCAACAATATTAACTTAATGATCTAATTGGAAATATTTTGAGAAATAAATCATGGCATTTTCTTAACATTTTGAAATGTAAGGCAATGCATGTGGAACATTAAATCTGGGTCACTTTATTATAAGCATTTTTTATTCTTATATATTTATTCTTTGACCTTTAGCTCCTACTTTCCATTCTGAAGGGTTAGTAAATTTTTGCAGTTTGAGGGAAAGATCTGAAACTACACTGAGTTAGATGAGAGTGGAAATATTTAATACTTTTGGAGAACAAAGGGAAAGTGAGAGCTATTCCCTTGCCTTTCCCACCCCCATCCCTTCCCATCCCACTCCCCTCCTCTAAAGACATTGATTTTATCCACATTATCAGTTTAGTTACATGAAAAAGGAAAGGTGAATTTTAGTGAATTTTTCACAGTTTCAGCAATGTCTTTTAGCATACCCTCTTGTGGGAATAAAAAATTACTTCAATGGGTGGGACATGAGGGAACACTAAATTATTCTTTCCTTCATGTTCATCCTTAATCACATTCTTACAGTCATTATATTAAATAAACTGGAATGGAGAAGGGTAAAGAAGGAAACAGTTTGATTTCTGATTCTTCAAAATGCAGCTATTATTGGATCTCTGAAATAAAGGACAATAATGGAAGACTGTACTCCTAATGTTTTTCTTTGGGCTTCCAGTTCCATTTATTCTTCAGGCTAATGGAAAAAAGTGGTTGTATGTAAATAGTATTCTAAGACCAAAAAAATAGAGATATAGCTTGCAGTGTCTGGTTTTC
Source organism: Gallinago nigripennis (assembly GCA_027564165.1). NCBI lineage: Eukaryota > Metazoa > Chordata > Aves > Charadriiformes > Scolopacidae > Gallinago > Gallinago nigripennis. The sequence goes on from JAOQGL010000019.1 coordinate 67,934,073, forward strand.
TTTTGACCTATGATGCATAAGGAATGACAATAAGGAAAATAAGAAGCTTTTTAACCATTGCTCTCTTCTTCCCAAAACATGCAACTCAATATGAAAGCTATCCTTTTATGAGGAGGAAATTGAGGTGAGGAAAGATGGTCTTCCTTTTGTTATCTCCAGACTAGACACTGACCAGATTTTTCATGTGGTCTACATGTAGATGACAACAATATATGTTATAAAGTGCTGCTGTCGATATTTCAGCTGTATGAGATCAAATCTTTGACGTGTTTTATTCTTATCATGGTTTCTTCTATCCTTAAGCATGTTAGCTGATGAGGATAAAATTCTCTTTTCAACAGATATTACCATCATTGCTGTCTTGCAGAGGTAATAATCTCTTCATAGATACTCTCAGCATATATGGTTTGTCCTGTCTCTGCTCGAAGATAAGTAAAAGCCCAGTAGTCCAGACAGTCAGGAGTTCAGTTCAAGAATATGTGCCCCCAAAAGCATCATTAGTTCAGTTTAGAATCGTGATAATATGCTCACATGGAGTGTGAGTTGCTCAAAGCATAAAAAGACAAGCTTAAATATGGCCCAAAATATGCTAAATAAAGGATATAGTTAACATTCACTGCAATAGGACAAATCAACATTTTGTTTGTCAGTCTTATTTTCTAATGATGTACAGGCTGCTTGTATAATAAACTTGCAAAGACAGCTTTACCTTTACTCAGCTATAAGGCATTTTGAAAGTAAAAATAGTTTAAATAAAACTGGAATATTTTTAAATAGAAAATGAACTTTTCTTTTTAAAAAGAAAAGGGACAAAAAATAACACTTTCTGGAAGGTTGTGAAATTCTAAATAGCTCTAATGAGTATGTCATTTAAAATACAAATACAATAAGCCTGTAATCATAGAATCATAGAATCATAGAATTGTCTAGGTTGGAAGAGACCCTTGGGATCATCGAGTCCAACCATCTACC
>JAOQGL010000019.1:67939919-67953611 GCA_027564165.1 Gallinago nigripennis
ACACTTAGGGTATGCTTATGTACCTAACTTTCCTGTAAGAGCTGCTTGCAAAAATTCCTACAGACTGGCAAAAAGAAGCAGAGGGGGTTTGGAGTAGTGCCAGGTAATATCAGGTGTGGTGTCAGGTATCAGCTTTCTGTGTCAAATACTTTTTTTACATCATGCCATAGGCTTTTAAAACCACTCAGTGCACAGGATTTTGTCTTATTGTGTTAGACACCTTTACCTGCAATCTTTATTTTCAAGATAGAATATAGTCTTAAAAAAAAAAAAAAAGAAGCCTGTTTTGCTTTCATCTCTGATTTTTTTTTAATTAAAAAAAAAATAAATTACCAGTGCTTTCTACAGGAATATTCCTTTCAGCTACTTCTTCCTCATCTGTAAAATGGTGTTTCTAAATTGTGACCCATCCACAGGAGCTTCTGGGCTTGTTTTCAACATCTGTTGGGAGTATCTGTTCTCATCATGCTTGAGAATTCAATGGTGTAACTGAGCAGCAACAATTAAGAGGAAACGAATGCTGGAAATAAATATGCCATATAGAAAACTTTCCCTGCCACCCTCAGATTTTTATTGGAAACTGGAAAAGCATACTCTGAGCAGTGGATTTGTATTCAAAAATTGTCATAGCTTTCTGAAATATTAATTATTTTGCCCTGATATGCAATCACATATAGAATAAATTAATTTGAAGCTGTGAATAGATGCACACCGTAGAAGTTGTAAGTGGAAATGACATATGCAATGAAAATGTTTATGTGTCACAGAAAACAGCACTGCAAAGCCCAGGTCTCCAATCCCACACAGGGATACCATGAAAAAGTGCCAAGCAGGGATGAAAAGGGGACCAGACTTTCATTTTCATTTGTAGGACATACAATGAAAGATGGTTATATTTACAAGAAAAAGAGCTGTGTAGAAAGTATGATTCATTTATGAGGGAAAAGGTGTCTAATTTTGACTAATTTGAGGCAATTATTAGCTGTGGCTTTCTATCCTGAGGGAATTCTCTGGTGCCTATCATGCATCTTCTGTTTTGCCACACAGACTATACTACCACTGCAGATTGAACTGGTGCTGCAACCTGTGAATACAGAAGAGAAACAGAAAATTAATCAGGGTCCTCCCTCAAATTTTAGAAATCACATGTATGCTAGAGCACAAATTCTATGCTATTCTATGCTATTCTATGACGCTCTTAAGCAGCCTGCTCCAGGCTTGACCTACAATGTGTTTTCTGGACAAAACTCGCTCCTGGGTGTGTGAACTCCTTCATACTCAGTGTGCTTCTAGAGGACTCTCGCACCAAGTCAGTAAATTTGTCATGAGAAAACAAGGAGTTAGAAAGCAGGTGAACCATGGACCCCCCACATCTGGTGCCAGTCAGGCATATTGGGCAGTCTGCAGGGTAGACTGGTAGCAAGGGACGTGAGAGCCTCCAGACAGTTGCCCCATAGGAGGCAAAACTATATGACTGGCTTTACGCACCTGCACTTCAGGGACAACAGGAGATCTCTGCTGCTCGCCTCCTCTTGTCACGTGCAGATCTGGGTACAAGCTCACCTTCAAAATCTGGAAACATTTACTGGAAGCTCAGCATCTGAGGTAGAAGAATTAAGCCCTCAAAAAACTGACAGTTGTTCATATTGCCCAATTTTCTGGTCTGTTAGCAATGAGACTGGATATTTTTTGGATTTAAGTGAGCAAAATCTAAATCTCACCAAAGTAATTGTTTCTGGTAATTATGTTGATTTTGATGAGATGTGGGGCAGTCTTGGCATTCTAATTTTACTGTTAGCATTACATAATGGTAAAATTAGACTGACATAAATGGTGTGCAAATCATAAGGGACTTGCAGATACTTCACAAATTAAGGGAAAAAAAAAAAAGAAAAAAAAAAAAGGAGCAGGAGCTAAGGTAATTGGCCAAGTTATTTGCTAATAATTTCTTCCCATGCTGTGTCCTTTACCAGGTCATTAATTGATGATGACAGTAAGATCCAGAGATTATTGGTGCTGGTGTGAACAGTGAATATCAAGACTTTAATTAAACATGAATGTGCAGACTTTGCTATAAATCCTATGAACATTTTGCACTGCTGGTCTTCTTTTGGTAAAGACCCTTAAAGAAATCTAATGGAAAATATTTTAAATATATTTATTTAAGAAGGTTGTGTGGATATATTAATAGATTTTGTGGATATTTTAAGGATGTCTTGGTGGTATTTGTATATTAGATCAATACATGCAACAATTACCTGAGAGCTGTCGGGCTAGTAAATGGAAAAATAGTTTGGATTTTTCTGTGCCAGCAAGGATATTCTACTTGGAGTTGGTTCTTATCCCTGAATTTGTTACAGTTTTTACAGTTTTTTCTATTGTTGTATTTCACTATTGTAATAAAATCTTCTTCCTGATACTTTATCACTTTGCATCTTCCCCACGTATCTCCTCATAACTGCACAATGGGATTTTTCCTTCTGTGGAGGTTCTTCTACAGGTGCTCTGTAAATATGTATACTAAATAGGAATCTATTGATTAAATCTTCAACCTAATACTAAAGATACTCTTATATTCAATAATATACAAATGTTCATTTGTTTTTTTGAAAAAATCTTTTAGCAAAGCTAACTAAGCTTTAGTTTACTGAACCGTATTTGTTAGAGTTGCCTAGATCAGTCAAGAGTGTTGATTTTCTTTCACTGAAAATTTCCTATCTGCTCCACTGCCAACTGCCTGTAAGCTGTATTTATGGACTAACCATACAGAAAATACACATCTGCCAACACAGAAGACAACCCAGAAGACAATCCCCTTTGAGTGAGCAAATGACACTAGGGAATTACCAAGAAAAGTCAATTGGAAAGAACACTATACGGTCTGAGGAAGTATGTATATGCATCTGTAGTTATATTAATACTATTTGATGATATATAGCATATGTTGTGTTACTAAGATAATAGTTATATAATAGATGCATTAGCAGTCCTGTTCATACATTTAGTAACCTCCCAGCTCCTATAGCTTCATGGTACCTATTTCATTATGTTCTCATATATTCACATAAGTAAGCTTGATTTAAACAAATATAACTACCATATAATAGAAAAAGGACCAGGTCTCCAGAGCCTTTGTGGTCTGCTAGGTCAAAGATGTCTCTTCCCTTCCTCCATTAGATCAAGGGTCTGTATGGAAAATGCAGGGACCAAATTCTTTCTCTAAAAGAGGGAACAAGCTGTGTGTTGGGTTCATGCAGCTTGACCAGTAGCAGTCTGTGACCTCTGGGAACTACCATAGACTGAGGTAGAGGACAGCTGGCATCAAATTTACTTTCTTACAGGCATCGAGGAGAAAATACCACAGAAATGTCTCACATCCATCAAGAGAAGTGCCAAGATTGCCCCATATCTGAAAGTAAAGCTTAAAAACAAGCATTTGGAAATTACTTTAACCAACATATAAAAGAAGCCCCAGAGATTCTGAGGTGCAGTGCAACAGCTACAATGTATATATTTGCTATGACAGTTTAATTCCACTGTATCTTCAGCTCTTCCTCCTGTTTCCTTGTCTTCAGATATTTTTGTGATTTGGTGCCAGTGAATTAGCTGACATATGAGTCAATCTCCTGTACAGATAATAGGCAATATGACACCCAGGGAAATGAAACTCAGTATCTGATTCAGTATCAGAGCTATGTGACACAGGATAATTTTGACTATCAAAATATTCTTTACTGAGAAAAAAATGTGCTTGTTCTCAAAATTTCCATAGCCTGGTTGGACTTGAGGCTAGTAGTAAAATGACAAAACTGCAAAATTCACTTACTTCCTCATTCTTTTGCAAGTGGTACACTTTGATGCATTAAGCTGCTTGATGAAAATCAGATTTCTTTCTTTAGTCCTGTGCTTGCAATGGAAACACAAAACAACAGCTACTTTTCTTCAGCTTGTAAATGTCTGTAACTGCAGATGTTCTGCAGATGGCTCCCATTTGGCTGCTGTGTGAACACCTATTTACCCAGCTGGTAAGCAGTACTGCAACAAATAAAGACAATTTAAGGGACTTTAGCAGTAAGACAAATACCTGTTTGCTTTCATGTTTTTCTATTTGTTTGCTTGTTTGTTTGTTTATTCTCTCCCCCTTCATCCCCTCAATATGTAATAAGGTTTATACATTTTAAGGAGGAACTAGTTCATACTGATGAATGACAATGTCATTTTTCAGATTGCATAGTTGTTTTTCTGTCAATCTTTTTATCAATTCTGTTCAGTTTTACTAACAAAGTTATTGTTTTCCTTTTTCTTCCCTTCCAATCCCTTCAACAGCCAACCCTGTCAGCCCAACTTGAGATTCAGAAATTCTATGAGGAAATCTGTGAGAGAAAAAAAAAATTCTCTATATTTCACCACCTATTTCTTTTGCTTTCTCCTTCTTTGCCTCCTGAAAGTCAAAGCTAAATTCTCCTGATCGCAAGGGTTTAGTCTTCTGAAGCAGTAAACTAAACATTACTGGTATTATGTTTTCCTGACTGTTATTGCCCATAAACAATGGTACTAATTTATGAAGCATGTTAGATTCATTGGTTTGGTGAGTTTGGGTATGGAGGAAGGTCTCTCCTGTCTGAAACAGTGCTGAACTTATCTAGATGTAAAAGTCCAGATGGTAAAGTCAATTGGTGCTGCTATTTATGTCTCAAGGCAGAGACTATAATCTTCTAGCTACCACTATTCATAATGAGACCCAGTCTAGGAATGCCATTGAGTTCTGCTCCTGTGGTACTGTAAGCTAAACGCCCAGTCAAGCAGAAAGTTTGTGGATGAAAAACTCGATTATCCTTGCACATTGTGAGCACAGAACTGAGCTATAGCTAGGTCTCTGTAGGAAGTAAATACTATCTATGATATTGTTTTAAAAAAGAATAAAAATAAAAATAGTGTGTCCTAGGATAAAAAATAGCTTGAATTGTGAAAGTTAACAGATAATTGGGAGTCTGTGAGGGTGAAGGTCCAAAATTGAACTTTGGACACTCAAGCAGAAGATAACTGCAAATGTTATGGGCTCATTGCAAATTTTGATGGCACCTGGACTAAATGGCTACATTGGATTTGTGCAGCAAGGTTTTGGTAGCAGAAGGGATGCAGGGATGGCTTCTGTAAGAAGCTGCTTGAAGCTTCCTCTGTGTCCAACAGAGCCAACACCATCAGGCACCAAACCAGACCCATCATTGGCCAAAGCTGAGCCCATCAGTGTTGGTGGTAATGCCTCTCTGCGAACATATTTGAGAAGGGGAGGGGTGTGTGTGTGCGTGTGTGTGTGTGTGTGTGGACAGGGGGTGTGTGAGGTGGGAAACTGCAGCAATAGTCAGAGAAACAGGTCAGTGAAGAAGGAGGGCAAAGAGGTGCTCCAGGTACTGGAGCAGAGATTCCCCTGCAGCCCATGGTGAAGACCATGGTGAGGCAGACTGTCCCGCTGCAGCCCATGGAGGTCCACAGTGTAGCAGATGTCCACAGCAGCCCTTGGATCACCCCATAACAGAAAAGCTGGATGTGCTTGAAGGAGGCTGTGACCCCATGCAGACCCTACCCTGGAGCAGATTCCTGGCAGGACCTCTGGATCCATGGAGAGAGGAACCCATGATGGAGCAGATTTGCTTGTCACCCTGTGGTGACCCACACCGGAGCAGTCTGTTCCTGAAAGACTGCATTCAGTGGAAGGACCTACAGCAGTTTGTGAAGAACTACAGTCTGTGAGAAGGACTGACATTGGAGAAGTTCATGGAGAACTGCCTCCTGTGGCAGGGATCCCATGCTGGACCAGGAGAAGAGTGTAAGGAGTCCTTCCCCTGAGGAGGAAAAAGCAGCAAAAATACCTGTGATGAACTGACCATAACGCCCATTCCCCGTCCCCCTGCACCACTTGGTGGGAGAAGGAAGAAAAAATTGGGAGTGAAGTTGAGACCAGGAGGAAGAGAGGAATAGGGGAAAAGTGTTTGAAGACATGGTTTTATTCCTCGTTATTCTCTTCTGATTTTATTGGTAATAAACTAAATTAATTTCCCTGAATTTATTCTGTTTTGCCTTTGATAGCAATTGTTCAGTAATCTCCCCCTTTCTTTATGTCTACCAATGAGCCTTTCAAGCTATTTTTTCCTCCCTCTGTCCAGATGAAGAGACAGAGTGATAGAGTTGTGTGGGGCACCTGGCATCCATCCACAGTCAACCCACCATAACAGTTTGGAAAGAAAATATATCAGATCCTTTGGGGAATGTAGAATTCTCAAAAAATTACTTAGAATTAACAAGTAGTTTTGAAAATACGTATAGAAAAGCCTACCAGAAAAAATGTTAAAAAGCAAATGCTTGTTCTCTTGCAAGATCTATGTTTAAGTTCTACAATATCGTTACATGTTCAAGACCAGTGAAAGACAACTGAGAAAGCCTCTGCAAGATTGTGAAATGTGTACTTAAATTACTCATTGCCTGAATGCAAGTTTTACAAACATAGTTGTGCACTATCAGAAAAATGCTGCTCTGCCAATGCAGGACACAATTACGACAACCCTGTAACTGGAAAGATATTAAATGAGGGAGAGATTACTACATTATGTAAATACCATGGACTTTGAAATGTATGTCACTGTAAGAGAAGATTTTGTGAAAAAAGGGTTTTGTGGAAGTATGAGGGAACTGACATTGTACCACTAGTTGAAAGATTAAAAATATTTTGTTCTTTATTTATATGTTTTCTCACCATGCTTTCTCTGCCCCATGCCACTTTAAGCACATTAGTGTCTTTCTAAAGGTTATGTGCATACACTAACAGTAGCAACCCAACACAGTCAAGCAACACAATACTAACATCTCAAAAAATGTGCTTTTTTTCTGGGAAAGACAAAGAAAATAAAAATTACTATTGGTGTAAAAAATTATTTGAAGTATTTTCTTTTTGCTTCAAAGTAATTTATTTAGTTTTCACCACTTCTGTATTTCAAGGATATTGATGCAAATGAAATAAAGTTCCACCAACACCTCATGTAAAAGAGAAAATTCATGACAAAAAATGCTATGTCTAAAATTACCTTATGTATTAAAAGTCTGGGTGTTTGACTTCTGCTTTAGAGTTTTACACTGTTATATTGAAATTTCTATTGATTTGATCTATTCTATGTAAACTAAAATTATAAATGAGACTGTTTTTTCACCAGTTTAAAAGCACATATCTTTTTTAAATCATATGTGAAAGTCCACTTTTCATATAATTTAAATTTCTTTTATATATATTAATTTCTGTAAAAAAATTCAAAAATTCTAGAGAAAAAGTATTATTTCAGAAGTGCATTATTGTATATTATTTTGCATTATTTCCTGGTACCTTTTACAGTGCTAACTCCAACATGTTATGACACAATCTGGGCCTTCAAATACTTGGGGTTTATTTTGCTTTAAAAATTATAAAGGGCAGTGATACTTAGCACCTACTGAAACATTATTTTAGCTTTTAGTTCAGTACTATACATAACTTGTTTTAGCTTTTAGTTCAGCTACACTTTGAGTTCAGTGTAGTAATGAGATTATGTCAGTTTGGCAAAAATCATTTGAGAAAAATCCCAGAATTTTGAAGGAAACTAACTTGCTTTTAAAATTTTTTCACAGGATGGTTTTCATGACAATCAGAATCATGTTTTTTAATGTTTACATTTTAAACAAAATGTTTTTTAGAGTACTGCCAGTAGTAAGTACTCAGTAATAGGTAGAGACTGTAGAAATTTCTGCATTTGAAATATTAACCAAAACCAGTATGTGCAAATTTGAAGTAAAGTATTTGCTCATATAGAAATCAGTAGGGATTACTATGGACTTCTACAATGCAGCAGATTTTTCTTCTTTCCAACAGGGTCAGTAGAACTTCTACTGGAGATTAATTTCCTGAAACAGATAAAAGAAAAATAAGTTTGAGGACTGGCTTTCAGAAGACAGAAAGGAAGAAAGAATATATCTTCCTATTTGAGCATTTTAGCTTCTGTTTTATAAATTACTCCACATGTCACTCAATAGTAGTCCTTTCTAATTTCAGTGATATTTGATGGATTGAATTTTAAGAGACAGTTCATTTTACTAAAGTGTTAACATTTTTTTTCAAAAAAGTGATGGCTAGAAGAGTACAAAGGAAACCAGATCAAGAAGTTGTTGATTAATTGGCTCCTATAAATACCTGTTCAACATTTTTAACTTGGTCAAGTTGTAAACATTCATTAAAAATCGATTACAAGATTGTGTAATTCCAAAAAACACTCTTCAATTGTAGTCTTTCTCTTCATTATGTAACACGCATCTCGGCTCCAAGTAGTGTAATTTCATTTCAGGGAAATAACAAACATACTCTGCTCCTTTTCCAGTTGTAATGATACTATATCCTCTATAATATGAGTTTGTAATTCCACAATTTGAAAAATGCCTTCCAGTTACTGTGCTTGCATGGCATCATGCTTTGTATCTAAATGACATATTGTTATCATCTGTTACCTAAGAAAGGGAAACCTCCTGAGTTTGGTGTTTGTTTTTTGATTGGTTTGTTTTTTTGTTTGTTTGGTTGTTTTTTTTTACTTTTGGCTTTCCATGAAAGGTAGAACTGTCTGAAATTATGCTGGTTATTTTCCAAGCTTAATTGAAAACATATATCAGAGCAGGAATTATCTTTCTAAGAAACCATATAATAATTGTATACATTTGTTTTGTGTTTTGGAAATCTTTTTAAATGCCTTGGCTGCACAACTTCTGAGTGGAAGAAGTGTTTTGCAATTAAAAACACAGTGTGAGAGAGAATTCTAGTGTACCTAGGATAAATCTTAGTAAAATTTCTCTCTATTTGTGCTCAACTCCAATGAACGGTAAGTTTTGTTTCTTGTAGATAATGTACTAGACATTTGGAGAGCTAAAATGCAGAGGTGGACAGGGAAAGACTAACACACCCAGTTTTCTAATCCCAGCTAGTATAAATTAGGCCTTTTTCTTACAAGATCAGAGAGATAACATAGTTCCTAGCAAAATGCTATAAGGATTTGAAGTCTAAATATATATTCTTATGAAGCACGGCCTTTTAAAACTAAAAATAGTTTTAGTAAGAAATATTTAGTAAGAAATTCTTAGGAAGAATATATTTGCCAAGAAAGTGCAATATCCTTAAGACTTAGTTTTGTAGTTGGTAATATTTTCAATATCTACTAATAGGTGAGAGACAGACAAGCACACAGAGGTTTTCCTGGAAATAGCTCTGGACCTCTGAGCTGAGCAACGCACACCTCCCAGATGCAACTTTGCTTCCCCATCTCCTGGAAATTCCTCTCAAAGACCCCTTTGTTAAACATAGAGAAGTGGCAAAGAAAGATATCTGTGCAGAGTTAAGATTCAGGATACAGCTTAAAGAGTTTGCAGATAAATCTACAGAACACAGATTAAAAACTTAATGAAACAAGTCTGTTCCTTTATTTGAGAATTTAGAAATACCATATAAATACAACAAGCAATTAAGCCTCAGTTTCTTTTTAAAAAGGAAAAGAAAAAAAGAAGGAATACACAATGACTAAATTTTTCTAATCACCTCTTTCGGGAGCTATCCTAAACCAAGTCTTTCACTGTTTCCTGATGACTGCCAATATAACATTCTGGTAAAGCCAGCAAATGTCAGGTATTGGTCCTCTCTGCAGAAAGTGTTTTTCCACTGGTCATAAAAATATTGAAGCCTAGAATTTAATAGCAAGAGTCTAAGAAAACAGAACTGTGATATAAAAATAATTGGTTTGTGTGCTACTCTGTTTTTTGAGGTGCCTAGGATCTGACTGCATAAGCAAAAGGAATTTTGTCAGACAGTGGAGAGAACATGTTACAGAAGAATTTCTTTCTACCACATCTTTTAGGAATGATTTTTCTTCTTCCATTTCCATTTTGCCTCATATCTGCAGTCCAAAATATATCTATCACATTTAATTGTTCTTTCTGAATTGAGAAAACACAAACAGTTCAGAAGGTCATAAATACCATGATGGACCAGAGAGTAATGATGCCACATTTAATTGAGTCCAAAATTACTTCTCCATAGGTTTTTATAAAATACTTTCTTTAATTTTTCAGGAACAGGTCCAGAAGAAGGCCAGAAAGAGGATCAGAGGGCTGGAGCACCTCTCCTATGAAGATAGCCTGAGAGAGTTGAGGTTGTTCAGCCTGGAGAAGAGAGGGCTCCAGGAAGACCTTATAGCAGCCTTCCAGTACCTGAAGGGGCCTACAGGAGAGCTGGGGAGGGACTCTTTATCAGGGAGTAGATCGACAGGATGAGGGGTAATGGTTTTAAACTGAAAGAGGGGGAATTTAGATTAGATACTAGAAATAAATTCTTTACTGTGAGAGTGGTGGACCACTGGAACAGGCTGGCCAGGGAAAATGTGTATACCCCATCCCTGGAAGTGTTCAAGATCAGACTGGATGAGGCTTTGAGCAACCTAGTCTAGTGGGAGGTTTCCCTGCCCATGGAAGGGGGATTGGAACTTCCAACTCTGACCATTCTATGAAAAAATATAACTCTGCAATCTCAGACTTACGGAAGCATCTATTCTGTGAACTATGTTGAAACACTCTACATGACTTTAAGTGTTATTCTACATAGGGATGGCTGTAAACTAATATATCTTAAGATTTTCAAATTTCAGACTGATACTGTAATTTTTTTTTTATTGAAATAAATGGCCGTTATGTATTCAAGCCTACCATTGTATTCCACACAATTAATTATTTGAAGCTAGTCTTTTTTTACTTAATTTTTGATTTGCTTTGGTGGAGCTCATAATTCTTCTCAGTTGTTTAAGTAAAAAGCTAGCAAACTAAGATTCAAGTCCCTTCTTTGTTGCCTGAATTTACTACATTCATCAACAACTTGTTGGCTCTTCTTTGGATAATGATCTCTCGATTGCTAGGACTTCTTGTCAACAAAGGAACATTCACAGAGACAATCTCTTTCACTACAGTTAACTGACTGAAACGCAAGCCAGTAATATTTTTTTTTTCTGTAAAGTAGAACAAATCAAATTTGAGAGAAAGAAAGCAATCTTGATCCTCTCTTTCCCTCTTCCCAGAAGATACAAGAGAACACTGATCGGCAATAGTGTAAATTCAGGGATTTTATTGTTTTTTAATAAGTGTGTATTTTAAGATACTATAATTTCTTATTTTAAAGGAAGTATTAAATTTATATTAATGTAACACTAGATCTGAGGAATGACTCATCTGTTATTTACACCCAGAGCCTCAACTGCTGTAAATCACTGTAGCTACATTTTCTGTGATAGAATTATAATGTTTTGATACCACTTGAACATCCATCTCTGAAAATTCTGGTACCAAGTGTGCTTTATTTGTATAAAAGAAAATCTGTAAAGCTGAAGTTCATGTATATGCACTACTGCTGTTATGCACATTGCTGACCAGGATGACTAATAAAGAAAATGTAGAAGCTTAAACCAAAAGCCTTAAATGAAATGGCTGAATGACGAAAGTTATGGTGTGAAATAACGGGAACCAACCAATGGAATCATCCTGCTAGAGAGAAAGCTGGAGAAATTATTAGGTAGATATAATTGATTATTTAGAAACCATCTGAGAGATACTTCACAAAGTTGTATCTGTTGACATCTTCGTTTGTGTAGGCAGACAGGAGATAGCATTGATATTCGCAAGCATGTCATTTCTTCTTTAAAACAGAATAGATGGAGCAGACTGTAAGAGCAGCATGATTTGCATATTATACACTTTAAATGTTGAATGCCTTCATGTGAAATATGATGCTGAGTGACATTTTGTGATGGGATAATGCAGGGTCCAGAATGGAGACATGAAGAGAAAACAAAATATTTGTCAGGAGTCTGTGTTCCTGAACAGTTAGTAGGCATATTTACATGTAAAACATTGTAGAAGAATATTGTCAAAGGTCCCAGTTCATCTAAATTATTTTGGTCTTCCTCGATCAGTAAAAGTGAATACTGAAGAGTGATAGCTATCAAATGGGGTTTTGTATAGTACCTGAGAAGTTTCTGTTCCCCAAAATGTTAAGAAACATGCTTCCAATAGTGAAGTAGATAGAACACCAGGCTTTTGAAGCAGATCAGTTTTTGCCAGCTCTTCTGCATCCTTTCCCTATGAAACTCTGGTGCTGCTTTCTCTACTAATGAAAAAGCCCTGTGACCAGAAAACAAATTCAGGAAAGCCATCTAGTAATCCCTGTCTCTACTTCAGAAGGAGAAAGTCTGCATTCACTGAACACTTGTACTTCAGCCTTGCCCTTATATTTCAGTTCACTTCCACTACATTTACACATACTGTGGTATTACACGCCAAAAAAAACATAAAAGGGGAGACGAGGAGTGATGCCAGTAGGGATCTGATCATAAGTATTGAATGTAGCAGTTGATTTATAGAGTATTACCAAGACTCTGTTGTTCTGCAAAAAAATGAAGTAATAGTGGAACCACAATAAAACAATTAATTAGTCTTTTATTAAGTAGGTTATCAAGTGAGGTATTTGTGACTTCAGGAAAATTATATTACCATTGTGTAATCAGGTCAAACATAAGGAAATAGAAGATTCAGGAACTCATAAAGAGAGTAAAGACCATCCACCACATTGCCTGGGTTTTGTCAAAGATCACATTTTTGAAAGAAATTTCTCTCTCTCTTGGTTTAGCTGATTAATTTTACATTGTCATTAGATAAGCCTTAATAAGAATTATATTTCTTAGTTTGTAGTCATGTTTACAGTTTTTTAAAAAGTGGGGACACAAAAGAGTAAGAAGGGTTTTAGGGTATGTAGAAGAAACGTGGTGGTTAGAAGCCAAAACATTTCAAAAGTTTTTTTTTTTCTAATTCTATTGACATTGATGTTAGCTGTATCATAAACTTCAGGGAAAAGGATTAAAATAACAGTGCAAAAATGTTATTTTGTATATTTTTCTCTTTACTACTAATTCATATGTCTGGAATTGACAGCTCTGCCATACTTTACAACTTTCCCCCTCCCCCCACAAGGGATCTTTTGAAAGATTTAAAGTATTTTAAAATAATTCAATAAAGTTCCAATTTACACATCTTCTTGAAAAGCTGAGGGCAGTTCACACATACATGCAGTATTAGGAAAGTCAAAGCCCATCTACAGTTTAAGCTGTGGAAGAGGATCAAGTTAGGGAATGCTTAAACAAACTGGAGATACACAAGCCCATGGGAGCAGACTGGATGCATCTATGAATGCTGAAGGAGCTGGTTGATGTCACTGTGAGGCCATTATCAGTTATCTGGGAAAGTTCATGGAGACTGGAGGGGGTTACTCAAGATTGAAAGAGAGCAAATGTCATCCTTACCTTCAAGAATCATGGAATCACAGAATTGTCAGAGTTGGAAGTGACCTCTAGAAATCATCTAGTCCAAGTCCCCTGCTAAAGCAGGAACGCCTAGAGCACATCACTCAGGACTGCATCCAGGTGGGTCCTGAACACCTCCAGAGAAGGGGACTCCACAAGTCCACTCTCCAGTATTGTGTCCCAGGGATGGATACTGGGTCCAATGTTGTTTAACATAGAATCATAGAATCATAGAATCATCTGGGCCGGAAGGGACCTTCAAAGGTCATCTAGTCTGCCCCCCCTGCAGTCACAG
>JAOQGL010000019.1:67954199-67967750 GCA_027564165.1 Gallinago nigripennis
AAGTCCAGTGAAGGGCCACAAAGATGGTGAAGGGACCAAAGCATCTCTCCTATGAAGAAAGGCTGAGAGCTGGGATTGTCCAGCCTGAAGAAGAAAAGGCTCAGGGCGATCTTACTATTTGTATAAATGGGAGGGTGCAAAGAAAACAGACATTCTGTTCTCAGTGGTGCTAAGTGACAGGACAAGAGCTAATGGGCACAAACTAATATAGAAGAAATTACACTGAGGCATAAGAAAAAATGAGTTTTTGCTTTGAAATGTTTGACCACTGGAAGAGTTTGCCCAGAGTTTTGAAGTCTTTGACTTTCAAGATATTAAAAAAATGGCTGGACGCAGCCCCAAGCAATCTAGTCTAGATCTCCTTGTTTGAACACGGAGGCTGCACTAGATGACTGCCAGATGTGCACTCCACTCACTACAATTCTGTGATTTTGTGCTTTTATGAATAATCTATGGGCATTTACTTTTATCTGAATGATTATTTTCTAATAAAACAATTGCCTGTAGTTGATTAGGTTGCTTTAGCTCTAAAGAAGTACTCTCACCAAGACAGTTTGATTGCCTTACCTATCTTCCTTCAATTAAAAGCACATGGTAGGTTCATTTAACATATCTTGTCAAAATAAGAGCTAAACTATACAGCAAACTGATGAGATCATATTCATGCAACACATACCTTTTAATTTGTTTTGATAAGGAATTCTGTCCTATGGTACATAAAAAGGCTTAAAAGTTGAACTACTGAGGCTGGGTATAACAAGAGACACTCTTTTCTCCCCCTTAGGGAAACTCTGGTGAATAAGTAAATTTATGTGAAAAATGTCTGTTTTAATTACAGTCTTCAACTTTATTTACATTTAAGCTAACAGTTCATCTCTTTAATTTGTATGCTTTTGCCTTGTCTGCCAGACAGTTTTGTGTATCTCTATATGTGTATTAAGTATTCAACTGATAAGAAAGAATAACACCAGGAGAAATGGCACATGTGATCCTGAATGGTGTTGATTAAAACGGATGACTCGGTTGAGATCTCACTGCTTTCTGTTCTGTATTGACAGATTGCCTTTGGGGAAGTAGATGTTGCATTGTTTTCAAATGACTAGAATACATAATATCTTCATTAAGTGTTCTCCAGACTTTCCAAGTCTCTAATTTTGTTGCATAAAAGAGTCTCATAGGACATTTCCTTTTGATTTAGCATAACTTCATTTGCATAAAAATCCCTTGCCTGGAAATAAGAAAAGGTTCCACATACATTATATGTTATCCCTGACTGTATACTGAACATTACCAGAACATGATTTTACAATTCATCCTCCAGTAGGGGGTTGACTTAGAGACTAAATATCCCCTGGATATATGTAACTTCCCATTTTTCCATTTCTATATAAGTCCTATTATTGAAGGAACCACAAATGCCATGCAGGAAATTCTCAACTCCCAAATATTAGCCCACCTGTCCGTGCCTAGCTTATAGAAGTTTTTTGTGTCCTATGCATTTTTGTACTGAAAATCTAAAGAATGAGATAAATACTGTCCTCTAGACAAGCATAATTGTCATAGAATTCATATAACATTTCTTAAGGCATTGAAATCTGCATAAGAAGCAGAAATTTAAAAATTAAGCTAGGTAAGCACTGTCTTCGTGTCATGCACTCATTAACTACCATGATCTACCCCATATTTATGGCAATGACTGACATATAAAGGTAACTGGATTAAAAGATTTGAGACTGAATTAGGAATATCAAAGGGACTGAGGGTGACAGGGCTGATAATTTTTGGTTTTTTCCACTGTTATGAAAACATTACAGATTTTCAACCAGTGGTACTTCATGTTCAGTACTTCATGTTCAGTTCATTTCAACTAGACCATCACTTTTTCAGGACTGACCTATGCCATAACTTTTTTCATAAGTTTTTTCTTTCACTCATATAAATGTTTTTAGAATATTTGACCTTTTAGAATATTTTACAATATTCTTTGACTAACTCTTTTTCTATTTGCAATTACTGATTGTAGCAATTACTGAATACAGTCGTAAGCTATGAAAACTGTCCCAGACCTGCAGTTTCTTCTACCATGGGGTAAACCCAACCATAAGGTAAACAAATCAGCCTATCATTAATTCTATCCTAATCACCGTGTGCTTTTGATGATCCTATCAGGTCAATCAAGTTATAACATTTAACATCCCAGGACCACGGATAAATTGTTTTATTGCCAGTTTCCTACGGGACTGCTGAATTGTATTATGTACCATTGTCACAGGTCTGCTTATAATAATGCTTATTTTCTTTGGTGATCATTGTACAAGGTTAATGTGCAACTTCTTATTCAACTGTTCAATTAAACAGGGTGCTACAGTGCTTTTCTTTTTTTTCTTACACCTGCATACATGTCTTGCACACTTTACTTTCACTGATAACATTACTTTAGAACCACAGTAAATTACCTTTATGGTTTCATAAAGATATTTTTTGGACTTTCTGACCATGATATTTGTTCAGCTCTCTCCTGGCTTGTCATCAGCTAATGCTCTCTTACAAAAGGAACTGAAGTTTTAAATAAATTCAGATCCCCCTTTACTGGAATTTCCTGTGTATGATTCTTTCAACGCTCCTTTAACCATTTGTTATATATAAAAAAACAAACTAATTTTATTTAACAATTTTTTTTGTCAGCATTCTTTTTATCAGCACTTTTTGGTTCTCTTTTAATACTTCTTGACAAATGAGTTGAGGTTTAAGAAATGAACTCAATAGCAACATCGCCCTTGCAAATGGAATTCTCATTTCTCATTGGTACTATCAGGCTCAGTCAGTTATATTCTCTGAGCCTTTTGGAGTTGCAAAATGAAATTACAGCAAACCATAAAATACTAGTAATGTCATGGCCTGTCACTCAAAGTAGGGTTTGCTGTTTAATGATATCAATGAATATTGATGTTAGCATAACAGAAGTAGCAGAGACAGGTGTCATTGGGTACTGCATTTTCTCTGCTTCTGCCTTCATTCTGTCATCTTCCTGTGCTTTACCACCACTTCCGTACTTTCTGACTCAATTCATAGAAATGTGTTTAGACAGCCTTAGTTTGTCACCCCGTCTTCCTAAAAAAAACAAATTAAGAAACCCAGTAATGTTACTTCAACATCTCACCATGCTTCTTTACAGCATTCATGCATGATTTTTTTTGGTGCTAAGATCATCCAGTGCGCTGACTGGATATTCAATTT
The DNA here is from genome assembly GCA_027564165.1 of Gallinago nigripennis. Classification (NCBI taxonomy): domain Eukaryota; kingdom Metazoa; phylum Chordata; class Aves; order Charadriiformes; family Scolopacidae; genus Gallinago; species Gallinago nigripennis. Next base: position 67,957,437 of record JAOQGL010000019.1, read on the forward strand.
TCCTTTTTCCTAGATTCATACCAAGTTAATGGTACACCTTCATGGACAGATTTCTGAATAAATTCTGTCGAAGTATTTCTAGAATCAGAGCACTGCATGGTTTTCATAACTAGTATCATGAAAATATGGCCTGAATATCCTTGTCCTAAATAGAATAAGATTAAAAAAAAAAGTCAGAGAGCAGTCTACTTTTCTGGGAAAACACTATGTTAAGAGGGAGAATGTTTAAATTTTCTAAATGCCTTTCTACAAGTATAAATACACTTAGGGATGTGTACTGGGACCTATATCGTTTAATACCTTCATCAATGACATAGACAGTGGGATTGAGTGCACCCTCAGCAAGTTTACAGATGATGCCAAGCTCAGTTGTGTGGTTGACATGCCTGAGAGACGGGATGTCATCCAGGGGGACCTGGACAAGATTGAGAAGTGAGCCTGTGAGAACCTCATTAAATTCTACAAGGCCAACTGCAAGCTCTTGTACCTGGGTTGGGGCAACCAGTGGTGTCAATATAGTCTAGGGAATGAAGGGATTAAGAGCAGCCCTGCTGAGAAGGGCTTGGAGGTATTGGTCAATATGCACTCATAGTCCAGAAGGCTAACCGTATCCTGGACTCCATCAAAAGAGGCATGGCCTCCTCTCCTTGACTCTCATGAGACCCCTGACCTGGAATACTGCATCCAGCTCAGGAGTCTTCAGCACTGGAAAGACATGGACCTGTTGGAGCAGGTCCAGAGGAGGGCCACAAAAATGATCAGAGGGCTGGAACACCTTTCCTGTGAAGACAGGCTGAGAGAGTTGGGGTTGGACAGCCCAACTGGACAAGGCTGGACAAGGCCTGGACAAGGCTCCAGAGAAACTCCCACCAAGGCTGGGATTTAGAGAAATCAATATTAAATGCAGGAAACTGGAATTACTTATTTCTGGCAGGAGGGAGAACTGTTTTCACTCTTCACTTTTCTTTTGCCTAGGTGTTCTAGACTTGAATTATACTGAGAAGAAAATAAAAGCATTTGAAAGTTAAAAATATCAGAGTGTTGAAGTGACCATCCCATAGCACTGCAGAACCTTGTGGTGGAAGTCTATAAATAGAGAGACCTTCTATTCTTCTCTGAGAGATTCAACACTACCAGTATAAGATTACAAAATTTGGCATTACTGACCACTGCCATGTGGTATGCTAGTGTCCATATTAGGTCATTTATTATGTTTGCAGACATAATTAATGTTTATTTCTATGTTAAATTTTGGCAAAATCAGGGAAAATTATGCAAAGACTTTTAATTAAGAAAAAAAATGGAAATGAGAAAAATTGAGGAGCAGATACATACTTTGTAACTTTTTTACATCGACTTTTCTTTATCAACAAAATTTTATACTCCCTGGAATCCCATCACATCTCATTGTTAGGTAGTATACTAAAAACCAGTAACTTCGTTAAAACTTCATATTTAAAATGGGTAATACTTGGAGCAAGATAAAGCAGGCATTTAAAACTGCTACATTTTTTTCCTGTGGCATCCTATTTGTATAATGAGCAATTAAGTGTTCATCTAGGTCTATGTGTCTGAGCTTCCTGCAGAATTCTCCCCCTTTCCTCTCCCAACACACACTCAGTAGAGACCATGTTAATCATTATGACCAGAGCATTTTTTCACACCTTTTCATACTTTTTTTTTTAACACTCAATTTGTTAAATGAGTATGTGTTCTTGAGCTTATTTTCTATTTCATTTCTTGTTCCTGGGGAAGTCTAATAGAGACTTGTGCACTTCCATGAGTTTAGGAAATGATGGAATGGACACTAGCATACCATATGACAGTAGCCAGTAATCCCAAAACCGTATTTTTCTACCAAAGAACAAGAAACTAAGAAAATGTAATTTATCACTAAAGCCATTCTGTTTCTTTCTTTGCTTCCTTTTGCACAAGGACTACAGTGCTAAACACAAAACTACTATTTGCTTAAATGGTTCAGTACTCCAAAGTTGTTCTCATGGCAATATACTTGGTAAAAGAAAAAAGGTAAAAGATCCTTTTGTTAAGGATCATACCTTCAAAAGTATCAAAAGTTTGGAAAAAAAAAGGAAAAGTTAGAAAAATCTATCTGTTTTTGCTGTGTTAAGTGAGCCATTGTAGCACAGAGAAAAATGAAGCCTTCTAACAAAAGGAGGAGGAAGCTGGAGAAGGGGGAGGGACCAGGAAAACTGCAAAAATTCCAGAGAAGCTAACTGTGAAAATTCTTGTTAAAAGTTTCGCTTTGCTGTATTTCGCTTTGCAGTGCTAAGGGACATGTGTAGGGGATGACTTTGTAGAGTAGGGTAGATGGTTGGACTCAATGATCCCAAGGGTCTCTTTCAACCTAGACAATTCTATGATTCTATGGTTCTATTAAAAGTCCATGGGATATAAACAATTTTTTTTTCTTGTTAAAATCTTTTGAAATCGCTGAAACTTCAACTTTTCAGGATATCAGCTTCAAAATCGTGTTCACACCAGCATATAACATGGCAGAAAGTTTTGCTTTCTATAGGTCAGATTCTCCTGTAGATTAAATTGACGTAATTCCACTAGAATATCACTGGATTTGATCCTATGTTTTAAGTCTGACACCAAAACAAAGATTGAAACTGCTTTTTTCCTATTTAAAGGAAAATGGTTCCCTCGTTAGAAATTGTTGTTTATAGCTATCACATCTAGAACTTGTGAACTGGAAAACAGATCTGCAGTTTTCTACATAAACCTTAGTTTCTTTCATACGATGAAAACACTGTCAAGGTTATTTGAGTGGATTTGCATACAGTTTTAAAAATACTTCATTTTGAAGTAGAGAAAATGTCATAAGACTGTATTATTGACTAGCCACTGTGGCAGAAATATTTCAGGTATACGTGGCAGAAGGTTTATTCTTATGGCTAGAACAGAAAATTTAGTACTAATAAATATTCAATGTCAGAGAAGATCTTGAAACTCAAATTGTTGGAGGATGGGCGAGTTTTCTGAGGAAGTGTTAACAGCTCTGTTTTCCAAAATATTCTTCTGCTGGACAATTTCAAATACAGGATACAAGACCTGATGGACCAGTACCTTGACAGCATGACTGGTTTTCTGTTTCTTTTTGACACTTGCTTTATTTTTATACACAACAAGGAACAGATTTTGGATTTGTGCCACACATTCAAATCTATGGGGTCTTACTAGTTTTCTGCTTAGCTGTCTGGGGAATTGTTTATATGGATACTATGTGTTAAATCATGCTCTTCTTTCCCAACATTTTTTTTAAAATGTTTTTTGGATTGGTTCCCAGATTTGAGCTACTGAATTTTAAAACTCAGTAAATTCTATTGCTCCCAAGCAGTAATACTTGCATTATTTCATAAAATAAACTATATAGCTTTCTCTCTAACCTCTAATGATGTAATCTCAATTTAAGTCAGTTAAGACTGCCATAAGAGCTAAAATTTCTCAGCATTTTTTTTTCTCTTACAGGTATATCTTACAATTAATGTATCGGCCTGGGACTTAGCTGCTCTGGTTTTCATGCCCAATTCTGGTGCTGTATACCCAAGTGACTTCTAAGAAAGTCACTCTCTCCAGAAATCCGTTTGTTTATTTATGCATTAACATTTAAAACAGCGTTCTCAGTCTAAAAGTGAAAAGTCTGAAGGGCATTCAGGTATATGAAGCAGGATCTGAAGAACTACCAAGGTGATAAATAGTTTAAGAATGAATATGTATGCTTTGGGATTTAAAATTTGGTGTGGCTTGCAAGCTCTCATCAAGACACATAAGGAATGATACAAAACTAAATTAATGTGCAAGATGAAAATAGCATCTTAACGAGATTGCTGGCTTCACTCTCAAAAGAAAACACACTAAACAAGCAGAAAAGGAAACCCACTGTAAGTGATGACTTTTATCTTTAGAGAAATAAACATACATGGCTAAATTTCCTATTGCATTTTTCATACACTAGGTCATTACGGTGCAACTTTTATTTTGCTTCGTTATACATATATGCATAAAAGAAGCTCCAGTAGATTTTTTTTCACTTGTCTTTTACCCAAAGTGAAGAAATTTAAAATACTTTGAATTTATAATGTTTTGTTTTCAAAAATTCTGAAAGCAGCTAGAACAGTCTTCTACAGTGCATCTTTGCTTACCTGTTTCTAGGATTTACTTACGTAAGAATTGGTAAGATGTTAGTTAACAGTAAATTCATGTTGTGAAAATAGATGTTTGTATATTCATGATTGATAAGACCATAAGTTGCCAAAGAACAACTAAATTTTATTTTTTTTTAAAAAGGTATTAGATTTGTATATATGGACCACAATAGTTATACAATTGCTTTACTCTGGGTTTGATACCACTTTGCCTTTTAAAAACTTTAGAAATAACACTTGATTAGACCTGATCAGTACTGTTAGTTTTGGTAAGTACCTTCTTTACCAAGTCAATATATCTGTTCAGAGGTGAAGAGAAATTGAATTAAATCCTTTTGAACTGATTCCTGTCTTTTCAGATGCAAGTACTACAAAGAAGTAATGTTTGTGTATATATTACCAAAAAAAACAACCCTGAATTTTATGATTTGCAAAACACAGATGACTTAATTTCAGCAATTGTTCTCATATTGAATATCTGAACTTCAATTCTGTCCCACTCAGGTGATTTAGATTACTTTACTTTGACTTCAGTAGATGCTAGGCAAAAGCCATAAATGCATGGTTTGCTTTTCAAAAGTTCCTACTTCATCATTGCTTGGGGATATTTATTGTAAAAATACAATATAATAAATAACAATAAAAATGCTAAAAACATAAACTCTTTCAGCTGTTTGGTAGATTTAAATAAAACAAAAATAATCTTTTGAAAACACTAGCTTTTACAAGAAGAAAGTAATTAAAATACCCAGTTGATATAAGTAGCAAAGTTAACTTATAGTACACGTCACTGAAGTGCTATGTCAATCACCATTTGTAAGCAGAAGAGAAGACAACTCCTGGGGTGTCCAACTACTTCCATTCTGACTTTAAGGGCAAAACCAGAAAGAAAAGATTAAACTTTTCACTTACACAATTTCTTTGCTCAAAGACACAGAACCTCATCCATCAGAAGACGACCACGTACAACAGCTGATTTAGAATTTGGAGAAATGGGTTTATGATGATATTGCTTTGCAAGGTCATCCAGTAAATCTGTTAGATGTTAAATAAATTAAAAAAAAAAAAAAAATGAAAAAAATGTAGTTTAATTTGGGTTTTTTTGCATATGTGGTGGGATGTCAACCCACTCAGAACTTTCAAGTAGATGTTCCTACACCTTTTCCTTTTATAACATACAATGACAATCACTCAGCAGGGAGAGTGTTTTTTAAATGGAAAAAAAAATTAACAAAATGCTGAATGAGTGTTGCCAACTTGCAAATGAAGAAAAAATCTAAATACTTGGCAGAGGCATAGCATAAACATTTATATGCAATATCTATCTGTCACCTCTCATATTTGCAATTGTTGTTTCCAATAAACTTTGTCAATTCCTGAGCTGCAGCAAATTCTGACTCCTTCAGAAGTTTCCCCCTCTACCAGTGTGGGTCCTGGCTCTGTTTCTTTCCCAGAAGTCTCCATTTCCTGAACAAGTTGTAGGTTCCAAACTTTATGCTTTGATTTCCTTCTTTGTCATGCATTAAGGCCTTTACAAGCTTCTCTCCACTGAATAGGTTATCCAAGACAGAGAATCTTATCCTCCATCCACAGGGACTTGACTTGCTTCTGTTAAATAAACATGAGAGAAGTTGGGAACCAAAGTAAATGCACATCTATCACAAAATCACTGGTGACACTTTAGCTGCCTTGCTTCTCTGGTTAAAGGGAATTTTTCCAGCAGTTTAAGGCATAGCAATTGTAAAGGTTCATTTTACCCCTTCAAGACCAGTGAAGTGCATGTGTGCCCAGGAATGACTTGAAGCCAATCCCTAGCCCAGACTTGGTTTTTTGGGCTGTTCCCTTTAACTGCTTGTGGAAATAAGGGAAAGGATCATGGATGAGGAAGTTAGTACCTGTCTCATATCACTTAAGCTTGGTGATCAGCCAGACAAGCACTAAATTGTCTGCTTCTTCTAAATGACATTAAAAATCAAGAAAGGGATGCACTCTGGAAGTAGAAGTCTACACCTTTAAAGCAGGAAAAAGGAAAATCTTACTCAAGTATGGAATCAGATAATGGAACTAATTCATTAATATTAGTGATAACTGTAGCTAAGTCCTTACTCGGATCAAAGTTCAGAACTGTTTTATTCAGGGGTCTAACTTCCAGCAAATCTGAAGTACCCATGCAGCTATAACCACTAATCCCATAAGCACTGTGCTGCACTTCCTTCAATCACATCTAAATGCTGTCTACTGTCAGAGGTACAACACTGGATTAGACATATCGTTATGTTATGGGATGGCAATTTATATTTTCCCAAGCTCTGCCTTTGTAATTATGCTAATTCATTGTTCATTACATAAAAACTGCAGAAATATAACATACCTCTTTTGCTTTGTAGGAAAGCAAAACATTTCTCTTAGAATTCACTTCATTTTCTCAGTTATAACTGCAAATGTGAGATTCACATAGACCTTCAGGGTAAGAAGGAGAAAAATGAAAATTAGGACTTGCCTGTCTATAGTTTGCCTTTGAAAAACTCACCTTTTGAAGACCATTTTGTCTTGCTTGTTCTGTTCAGTACAATTAGCTTGATGTAATTAGGTTTTTGAGTTCAATAGGATTAGCTTGATGGGCCAGCTCCGACATTTTTCTCTTTTCTTCTCTTCTTATGACATAATAGAAATTATTTGAAAAAGTAACTTAGCCCTATTTTTTAATCCATTTTTTTTTTCATAGAGGGAACATTGACTTATTATGAAAAAGCACTCTGAATTTCCTTGACTAGGATACCTACACTTGAAATCCAGTATTTTTAATGGTTTTTTTTTTTTTAGTTTTTAATGGTTACAACATACAGCTGAATGGAAGTACTGTGATCCTTTTACAAGTACTTCACAGGCTAGCTTTATGACCTTGTGGCTCATTTGAACACTCCACTAAAAGAATTTGGATCTATGCTAAGGTTTTTTAGAATCTTATTTTGTATAACCCTGCAAAGTGTCTATGCTAGTCACTTTTGTGGTACATTTCTACCCTTTAAAGTATAAACTATTAAAGTACATGATTTTATTAGACTGTGTCTGCTAAGAAAAGTCAGGAAGTTCTTAATGGTTTCACTGACCATACATTAATCTTCCTCTTCAAAGTATGAAAATCTTTAATTCTATCATGAGTATGACATCATCCTCTGTCTTCATAATTAGTAATTTTAAATTTAATTCTACACAAAATATTTGTACATAGACTTTTTTCTTAAGTTAAACAAAATGATGTGTTAATTAGATTAATATGATAATAACACACCTACAGGTGTCAGCAATCCCTACAATTTAAAGCAAGTATCTTGTATAATAAAAATAGTTTAATTCTTAAGATGAACACTTAAAAACATTGGGTATATATGCTGTATTTGTTGACTGAGAAAATATCTTTATTTCAAGTTATTTTTAATAATAGTAGACTGAATAAGTGACAGAGATCAAAATATTAGTATATGTTTGCTTTTAATGGAAAAAACATTAAAATCCATGACACTGGTCATGTTCAGAGTGAGAAACTTGTATTTAAAGGTAAGCATAAATTTAATCTCACTTCTGAATCAGGGATCAGTCTGGATTTTTCTGTGGTCATTGCTGAAGCCTATTAAAGTATGTAAACAACAATATTACCAGGATTTCTATGATTGTCACATGTTTGTGATGACTTTTTCCCATCATTAATTCATGAGTATTAAGTTCTGTATTGATAGGGAAGTCTTATACATTTAACTCTTATAAACCTCTTTGTCCTTAATTTATACTAATTGTATTTTTACATTAGCTGTACCTATTTGATTAGTCTCATGTCCTATCAAACATTTGGCAGCAAAGATGTAATTATTTCTGATGGTTAACTTCCATATTCTGAATAGTGGCTTTGGCTTTCTTTATACCAGTTTCAAACCAGCCAAGCACAGCACTACTTGTAGGTTTTTTGGCAACAATCATCTACCTACTCTTCTACCAAACCTTCCCACCACTTCTTTCTAGTTTTTGCTCCTCATAGATTGCATGATACTCTCTTTTACATACACCTCACTCTCTCTGGAGCTGTTGTCTCCTTGGAGCAGTGTCCAAACTCCGTTTATGGTAAATTGTGCACATTTCAGCTGCCTCATTACATGATAATATACACACATTTTCCAGGGAAAACAGACTCACTTATACCTGTTTACGCCCACATTCCAGGCCACTCTTGGATTTTACATGCTCCTACCACTGTTCAGGAAATTGTTAGTTACTTGTTTTCTTTGGTACATGTCCAATGCTGGACAAAAAACTTTGACTAAAAAATGTTATTTTGATATGTCAAAGGTGCGAATTGTTAATATCTTTCTGAAAAATCATTGTATTTGAACATACACTGATGCTTTTTGCTTTTTTTAATCTAGTCACTCAAGATGCTAAATACTTCTGTTTTAGCTGCTGTCTGTTTAAAAATGCTGCTGTCTTCTTTCCTGTTCCAAAATGCAACTGAACACCACATGAGAGGGCGTAATAGGATATACAACCTCATCAAGATCATTCCCCTTGATAATTGAATGGGAGTGCAATAAGCATGAATAGCAATTTTTCCTAAGGACATCCTCAAAATTACTATGTGTATACATTGATATATTTTTTGGATTTAAAATTATGCTTCTTTTTGTAGTGAAAATCCAGTTACAGTGCATAGAAAATATACTGACCCATCCATGCTCATCAAGTTTTCCCATAGTGTTTTTCACACAGGCACAGGATGACTCAAGTCTACAGCTTCTAAAAACCTAATGGATGAGTCTAACCTGCCTTTCTCCTTGCTATTTAAAAGGAAGCTGCAATTGTAATACTGACACTGGGACATTTGTTTTTGCTTTGTACTCTCAGAAAGAGTCTCACCATGGAAAACTTAAAGGGTCTAACTTATTCATTACAAGTTTTCCTTATTATATTTGGGGGATTTAAATTTTGTCATCGCTCTGAAAAAAAAGATAATTAAATTGCAATACCATCAAGCAAAGGCACCGCAGTTAAAGAACACATCTTTTTTTCTTCTACCATTGGAAGAAAAATCTCTCTACAGCTACATGATGGTTTTCAGAGTGTCACTAGCTCCATGCTTAGAGAAACGCCTGTGCCAGGAAAGGCAATTTCACATAGAGCTGGGTTTTTTGTGCCTGCACCTTGGATGCCTTTTGCTAAATCTAATCTTCTAATTAGGCTCTGCATGACAATAAGGTAACTTTGGTAGTCTGAAACTGCTGCTTTTTGATGTTGTCTCTGACACATGCTTACCTTGAACTCTCAGCTGTCAGAATCATTGGGCTTAACCAGAAAGGATAAATGTTTAAAAATGCATTGTTATTAGATAGGGGAGGAAAAGACCACCGATGCTTCTCCCGTTCTTCTAATTTTGAGACAGTGTCTCTGAGACACCAAAAATGACTAGAGCTATGCATTCTGCTGACAAGTATCAAACTAAGCAAGTATCAAACATATACTCACATATATTTATCTAGGTTTTGTCTAGATAGATATATTTATCTAGCTTTTCTTGGATAGCAAAATATTTTTCAGTCTCTAAGCTCTAAAAAATTATTCAAGTTCTTAAAAAAAATAAATCTAATCTGACATTTCCATCTGATTCACTAAAAACTCATGCTTCTGTTTTTTTCTTCTAATAATTTATGTTTTATGATCATACAGTGCTATGAAAGTTAACATGAGAAAACAGACATATTTCAGAATTATAGTATAATCTCTCCTACTTTCTCATCCCCATTTAGAATTATTGAAAGGTGTCACGGTTTGGGTCAGGTTGGCCAATGACAAGACAACAGATACTCTCCCCCACCTTTTGGTCCAAGAAGAGGAAGAAGAAAGATAAAGACATTTATGAGTCTACAGAAGATTAAACTACATTAATGAAATATTAATAATAAAAAAGGAAGAAAATAATAAAATAGATGCAATATATACAACTAACATAACATCCTCATTGGGAAACTAAGGAAGTGTGGGCTGAAAGAGGGGACAGTGAGGTGGGTTGAGAACTGGCTGTATGACAGGACCCAAAGGGTAATGATTAATGGAGCAGGTTCAAGCTGGAGGCCTGTAACCAGTGGTGTCCCCCAGGGGT
>JAOQGL010000019.1:67972664-67983954 GCA_027564165.1 Gallinago nigripennis
TGTAGAGTAGGGTAGATGGTTGGACTCGATGATCCCAAGGGTTTCTTCCAACCTAGACAATTCTATGATTCTATGAAAAAATGTTAAAAAAACTATCAAGGAATATTGAAGCTTTGGTAGATCGTTTACATTCTTCAGTGGACTTAATGGGTACATATCAGGATCAGATAGAAGATGTTCCTGTTTTTTAAGCAGAAGTTGTATTGTCCCACTGAAGAAAGGTTTGTACTCCTGTAGAATGTAAAAATTTTCTCTAATTTTGAAACATCATTCTCTATAGGAAGCATTTACATGAAAATGGCTCTGATGCTGGTGGCAAAATCCAGCTTCCTATGTTAAATATCTAGATCATGCTTGAAAAGTATGAAGCACCTCAGGACAAAACCCTAAGCAAACTTTTCAACTTGGTGGGCAGCTTCTTGCATCAGTACTGAAAAAATATGAGTTTGAAACTGTGCCTTCAGCTCTTCTGTTTCTGCATCCCTCTCATGCACATTTGAAATTCATGAGCTCTCCAAATGCTCACATCCCCACCATTCAGGAGACTGTAATAATTATTATCAAAGCACATGAACAAGTAATAACTCCAATTGTTTGTCTTAGATGGCAGAAGAACTTTTCTGAGTGAAAATGAGAGAGATAAAAAAGAGTTTACTCTCTCACAGTTAACATACTAATGGTCAATTTTAGGGGGAAGATTTGATTTCACAAGTGTTCTGAGGAAAGCACACACATGTTACAGGCTATTTGACCTTTAACAATCAGCATTGCATTATGGCAAGATTTTCATAATGGTTAAGAGGATTTAAAATAGTCCCATTGACCAGGAAAAATCTACTTAAAATCACTCGAATCCTTGAGAAATCGTCACAATGCTATTATACGTTGATACTGGTTTTGTCTGTGTAGTTACTCATACTGCTTATTACATTGGCACTTAAGTACACATATTGTAGAACAAAAAGTTAGGCCATATGACCACAAATGTCTATAAAAGGACATGGTTATATGGTCAAATCAAGAGTAATTTCACTGTTTAATTGTCATATTGCCTTCTTTTCACAAAACAGCACAAAATCTAATCAACTGGAAGGAAGGAAGATTTTTTTTTTTCAGTGACTTTTATTCACAACTCCACTAACAGCAGTTGCCTGAGAAGTAGGGTTTGCCTTAGAGTTAATAAGTAGTCCTCACCTTCAACAAGCACAGGCATACCTCATTTACCATTTCTTAGGGAACCAGCTCTCCAAGTTTCAAAAAAGATCCATATGTGTGCTTCTCTAATATAAGCAGTTTTAAAAGCAGCAGTTTGTTGAGTTTTTCCTATGTATCTGGTAAACAGCTCTGTCTTATATTTATTATTGCTAAGAAGTCAATTCTTTCCATTAATGTGTTATAAATTAAATGAACTACTTCTGTTAAATCATATTTTTCTAGCTTAAAATACACTGCCACCTCCTCTTTAAAACTAGTTTATTTTTCTCTTATTACTTCCACAACATGACTTTCTTTCCCTGTTCTATATGATAGAGAGTATTGCAATGAGTAAATTAGAAAATATTAAGGAAGTTAATGTGGACTAAGTTAAGGAACATATTTAAAATGCAAAATCTCTTCTGTGCTATGAACATGATTGTGAAAATCCATTTAATTTAACCTAAAGCTGGAAAGGATTCTCCTAATTAAGCACAAAACGTTAACTTTCAGTGGTGTACTAAATAATTGCAACTTGATTGTGTTTATTGAAACAAGTCTTTTTATTGTCTTTATGCTGGTATTTACTGTGTTCACAATAGTATTTCACTGTAAAGCTTCTGTTACTTGTGAAATTCTAGTTTACTTCAAATTTATTTTAACCTTCATACTTTACCGGATGAATACTGTCATGTCAGTGAATCTGACAATAAATACTTCCATGAGCAAAGATACTTGAATGCTACCTGTAATATGGAAAGCTGACCTGCAAAAAGAGACCAGCCAAGCTCATATGTATTAAAAGTATGAAACAGTTGAAAAGGGGGAGGTTTCTGAGTCAAAAGCAAACTTAGTTTCTGGGCTACTTTGTGTACAAAAGCACAATTGGTCCTAATTTACTCATTTTTCTTTACTTCCTGACATTGATTGCTAAAACCAAGGAACCTCTGGAAAAGCACAACTGTTTGTAAAACCCCATTGCCCAAATTCTGTTATATATAGCCAAGACATATTCTGTCTATAGCCAAGACTCAGGCTATAGACAGAATAAAAAGAGAATAGCAACCTGTGAAGAAGCTCCTCTTACCTCCAGCATTCTCTGGTACAAGCTGCTCTCACCTGGGGATCTCTGTTAATTAGCAATTTTCCTCCAAAGCACTCGTGCTAACTGTGACATACTGGAAATCCAGGTATGATCCTTTCTGCCTCTGCCTGCTTGGACTGTGACATGGGTGAGACCTTTCCATGCTCAGGGAATGATCTACTGATCTCCTTCAATGTCAGTGTGTTGCTAGACAAGCTCAAAGCAGGGAACTTATAAGGAGATTGGATTTCTTTTTATTTTAATTTGGATCAGCAGGAAACTGATGAGTGAAAGGATTAAAAGATTTAGGATTCAGTGGATAGATGCATAGCTTATAATTTTACAGAGACTGTAAAATTATGTTTGTTATTAGAGACCCGATTAATTATCTCATTGTGGAAAAAACATTCCACATCAGAATGAGACAAGTAAGGGTGCCTGAGGCTTTTACAGAATCCTGCTACTTCAGTAGTTTTCAGTTAACTGTAGACACGAGCAACAATAAAATTCATTATGGGTTGGAATGATGTCGCTGTCCTGTACTTTTCACATTCAGCTGGAAGTCTGTAAAAACATGTATCAATGCCAATTCTGAGAAGTCTTCCTTGTGCTTCACTACCCTGTCTCTGCAAACAAATTGCTTTTGCTCTCTTTGATGTATATATATATACATATAAAGAATAATTATCTGCAAATGTATTGCAGCATTTCTTCCCACTGCAGGGCTATTGTTGGAGTAGTAATTTCAGTATAGCTGTCTGTGTGCACCTTTGTGGTCACATCTCTCTCTTGCTCTCCCTTTTAAGATCAGACATGGCCTTTCCAACGTGAAAGTAAAAGGCCTTGTGTTTATATGAAAAGCATCAAGCAATGCTTCATATGTTCTTTCAATACCGTTTATATTCTTTTCTCTGCAAAGTGGAAGAATTTGTTTAGCTGTTTAAAATTAGTCCATTACCAGCTCAGAGGGTCAGTTACTTCCTCTAGGTAAATTTCTAATGTTTCTTTTGTTGATAGAAATTGCTTTCTATGGAATTTTTTTGTAAGATCTGAACTGACCTTGCTTTCCAGCTGTCTTTTTCATCAAGATAACAGAAATTCCATTAAGAAATTTAAAATTTGCAGAGAAACAAATGTAGGAGAAAGATGCTGTTTAAAGGCATAGATGATGTCATCAAGAAATATTATTTTTTTTTAGTAGAAAGAGATTTCTGACAAATAATTTCACATCTGATGTGGATTTTTTTTGCATGCTGCAATACTGTGATTTGGGATAATATGCAATCAGTCAGAGACTGTACGGTGTATTGTATTGTACATTTAAGTAGAGTTAAAAGCAGTCACTGTAGTGTAATTAGATTTCCACTGGAGAAGACTGAATATGTTTTAAAAACTTGAGTTACTAAGGCATACACTTCTAAGGTACTGTTTTATCTGTACGCAGTTACACAAGATGAGAAAGTAGGCAAATATTTTTTCTTCCATTTCTATTTCACAATATTCATTCAATTTTTTTATATTATATGAACATGTATGGGCAATTTTTTAATTTTATTTCTGGCATCTAGCTGCAATTAGAAGTCTTAAATACTATTTCAGAGACCCCTTGAGTTAGGCTTGCAGTAAGGTCCTTCATCAAACACCACAGGACTACATTTCTGATTCTGCAGTCTGTGGACTGCTGTTGATATTAGAGAGCTTTCTAATGTTGATTGTTTATCTTTGAAGAAACTCTTGAAGCTCTTTGCATAGAATAGACTGTATATTTTCATAACAAGGAGAAGGAGAAGTAAGGAAAGGAGAAAGGAGAAGTAATTCTTTCTGCCTCTCGTATGAGCCCTGCTTTTCCTACAGAAGGGATAGTAATTGGTAGTGCTTCCAAAAGATCACTGAAAATAATGGAAGAAGTTGCTATTAACCTTACAATTAATATATGTAGTAGTTACAGGGAACACAGATTAGTGAAAGAAGCTGCTACTGCCCCCAGTTAAAATGTGTTACTGTTTTGGCACAAAGTCCTTATGTTCAGCAAGCCCAAGCTCATTGTTTTGCATAAAGTCATATGTTGTATACCTGTATATTTACCTGTCATCTTGCATCTTTGCGCTTCTGTGCTTGGTGTAATACTGTACTGTTATAGAACAGCACTTCTGAGTGAAGTCAGAGGAAGGATCTCTCTTGTTCTGTGTCCCGCCTTCAGCTGTGAAGGGACATTCCAGGATCAGGATTGTAGTTTTCCCTGGTAAAGTTCAGTTCTCACTTTTTAGGTATGCTGATCTCTGGAACTTTCTTAAATAGAGGAATCTTGGTTGCATCAAAATTATGGCCCTATTTTACAGGGAAGTTCTGTATATACCTGGTAGGTAGGGTAGATGCTGCACACGCAGGAAGGTGGTTTTACCAAGCTCAATCTGAACTGCAGGATTTGTGGAAGGAGGGAATACTTTCATTTTCATTTCTAAGAGGTGCTGAAGGGAGATATGAAGAACTACACATAGTCAGGCATGTACAGAAGAGTAAAAACAGTACAAGCATATGTGATACTTCCTCCAAGGTCAACTATTCCTATCTCAGTTCAGTAACTGTGAAGAGGTTAACAGTCATTTTAGCTCCTTAGCAATCCTTCCATGCAATCCTTCATTGCATGGATCTACTACCCACTGTACAAGAATAAACTTGTAATTAGTTTTGGATTTTTCATGGGTGAGTGTCATGTATTTAAAAAAAAAAAAAAGGGGGGGTATCCTGCTTACTGGGTATTGCTTATTATTTACTGATTTCAGGCTACACCTGAAACTCATTAAATGTCAATGTTCTGCATATCAATGCTGCTTGCATAGAATATGTTTAGCTGCTACATGGTGTTGATTATGAAATATTGGTGATGTGATTCTTCTTCATTACTGTATCTGATTTTTCAATCACAAAGTCTGCATCACTGTTCAGAGGATGCCTGCTTATATGTATGAGCTAGTTTTCAGAATCATCTTCTTCATTTAGACAGAAAGGTATGCTTTTTTTAAGATCTTGACAATTTTCTGAATTGAAAATATCCTTTGCAAGATAACTCCATACTAATCTGTTATCTAAGTCATGCCCAGTTTTCATCTGTATATCAACAGAGCAGGCAAAGACAATATTAATTCATGTTGGCACAGCAGCTCTAAGTAGATAGTACATTTAATAATACCATTGCGTAAAGGATAAGGCTTATATAAATCCTGCCAGTTTAGGGAGACAGCATAAGTATGCCTTTTGAAATTATCATACTGGGTTCTAAAATACTCTTTCTGTTATGCTTTTCTTTATCTGTATTTTGTTTGTCTATGAGAGATAGAGAGGAAGGACTATGAGAGGATTTCTGTTGAATTTCTGTAGTAATTTGCTCCCTGTGGAACAATATCTTTAAATCTCACTATGTGTCCTCCTTCTGAACTGAAGCCCTAGAGGTAAAGTGGCAGAAGAGGAGTGAGATCAGAAACATTCTTGAATGTAAATGGTAGACTTCTGTAAATTCTTAATCCATTCTCAGGCATTGTTCTCTTGCCTAGAAGGACTGGTTGGGAAAAACAAGCTGCATGGTCATTTGCTGAAGTTGCTTTTTTCACAGCAGTCAGGATCTGACTCTGAAGATATCTGTGATTTCTGTTTATAAGAAGGTATGTTGATTTACCTTTTCCTTTTTTGCTATTCCTGTTTACAAATTTTAGTAAATTTAGTGTATTTTTTTCTTCCTTTTTTTTTTTTTGATATTTTTTTCTTCTCATACCCTGAAAGACCAGGCAGTTACAGCTTTCTTTGCTAATTATTTGCTGCAGCTTAAGTTGTATTTATTGTCTTAATTAAGTAGTGGAAGGAAACGTGTGTATGTACAAATGTAGGGGAAACAGAAAAGCAACAAAAAAGAAGTATAGATGTAAGGAAAGAATTGCATCTCAAAATGTTCCTTAGAGTGAATATTTTCATAATTTTCCTAGTGACCATCTTCTACAACTATTTAAATGAATGTTGTATCAATAAGATTCAGAAGTTCACAAGGAACTTTTTAGTTGTTAACTAAATGCAGAAGTTCTTTGGTAAATGCTAGCATACATATCAATGAAATATTGTGAAGATGAATATTTTTAAATTCCTGTGTAATTACCATTCATAATTATTTATAAATATAGTCAATGAAGGCCAATGAGCAGCTCAGTTTTAAGCTCAGATCTTACAATCAAACTGTTCATTGGTCCACAAACTCTTCCATTGCCAAATAACTGGGGTAGCTTTGAATGTGAAACTGATTGGCGTTCTTATACCTACTGATTTGTTTCTCTCCATACAAGGAGAGGATTTGGGGAGGACCTTGAAGAGGCAAGCTATATAGCTTTCAATACCTCTGCTTTTATAAACTCAGAGGATGTATCTATACTGTGCAGGACTGTTGGAGGGGAACACTTATCCTGTGGATTTCTGCTTTGAGGACCATGGCTTGTATCAGGTCTCATAGTTAAAACATACAAAGCATAAGACTTGTATCATCCCGGAACCCCTTTTCCTTTCAAATATATCTCACGATAGTTAGGAACTTGACTAATTATTTCTGAGGCCTGCAATAGAATCCTTATAATAAGGATTCCTTCTAAAGTCTCTGTTGAATTTATCCTTCTGTGGATGATATTCAAATATCTCTTTCTCCAAGCTCAGGATCAGTGCATCCCTAAGAAAAAAATAACAGACAAGGGAAGCAGACCTGCGTGGTTGAGAAGAGAGCTTCTGAAAATGTTCAAGTGGAAGAAGGAACTTCACACTGAGTGGAAGAAGGGACTGACCACTTGGGAAGATTACAAAAATACTATTAGAGTATGTGGGGATGAAATGAGGAAAGCCAAGGACTCCTTGGAGTTAAAATTGGCAAGGGATGTCAAAGTAAACAAGAAGGGGTTTTATAACTATCTTGGAGGCAAAAGGAAAATTTGAGAAAATGTGGGTCCACTGTTGAATGAGACGGGTACCACGGTGACAGAGGATGCAGAGACGACACAATTGCCAAATCCCTTCTTTGCGTCTTTGAGTATTTACTGCTCAGGCCAGCCCTCAGGAGCCACAGACTTTGGAAAAAATAAAGTCTGGACGAAAGAAGACTTCCCCTTGGTTGAGAAAGACCAAGTTAGGGAACAGGTAAGTACACTGGATATCCACATATCCATGGGTCTTAATGGGATGCAGCTGTGAGTGCTGAGGGAGCTGTCAGAAGTGATTGCTGGGCCACTCTATATCATCTTTGAAAGGTCCTGGAGAAAAGGCAAGGTGCCCAATAACTGGAGGAAAGCCAATGTCATCCCAGTCTTCGAAAAGGACAAGAAGGAGGACCTGGGAAACTACAGGCTGGTCAGCCCCACCTCCATCCCTGGGAATGTGATGGAACGGCTTGTTCTGGGAATCATCTCAAAGCATATGGAAGAAAAGAGGATCTTGAGATCCCTTCCAACCTTGAATTCTATGATTCTGTGAGTAATAATATCCTCGTTTAGAGCTAGATTGAAGAGTTGTGTATCTTTGTCTAAGGCTGTAGGATGGTCACTGTCTTTTACCAAAGCTTGTTTTCAAGAGTTTTAGTATAGGACTATAGATCTATATACAAACAGGAGTGTGTTACTTAGATATTTTTGAGTTTATCATATCTTATGGTAACCCTACCAGGTTTTTTTTTTTTTTTTTTGCTTTTTGCTTGGACCCTCTGTTTAGAAGACTACTGTTCTACTTCTTTGAGTTTGCAAACAAAATCTATAGTAGTTAGATATCTACCTTTATTCCTTTATTTTATGCTACCATAGTCTTTCAGCTTTAATACCTTTGCTTCTCACCTTGACTTTTCTGCTATGATACAAGTCTATTGTGTCATCTGCATATCTCTCTCCATAGGACTCTCCTTAGGTGTATTCACAGTCCAGCTTTGCCTTCATTTATCAATTTAACCTTGTAATGGATAACTCGTAAGTGACAAAAATTTTGCATGTCATGTCTAACTCCTTAGTTTTCCTCTGAGTAGTTTTACAATTATATGCCCCAGAATTAAAGTCATAAAAGTTTAGTTTCCTCAGTAATATTTGGAAGCTGTTTTACATTCATCTAATTTCAGTTTTAATATTGCAAAGCTTATCTAATTGAAGAGACTGTTATCTTCTGACAGTTAACAATTGTCTATCAATTCTAACAGTTGTTATGCTCTGTTAGGCTCATACCATGAATTAGAAATCATTGCCATTAATGCACTTTTAATTACAGTACCTTCTGAAACGAGACAGGATATTAAATATGAATCATGACAAATGTTTTCTGTAAGCATTCTTTATCAAGAAAGAGTTCTTTTTGTCATTGTTGAAACTTCATTTCATGCCTTGAGATTACAAGCAAAGCAGGTCATTCAGTCTATGCAGCTCTGGTGAGAGTGAATAAAGATAAATGTGCAGTTTCATAGAAGGAGTAGAGAAGTCATCTCAAGATCTTTTTTTTACTAACTACTCAGCAACAGTTGGAAGAGAAAAAAATTGGCTTCCTGCTAGTTGGAAATGAATTATTAGAATTGCTCAGGACATTTACCTGTTAACTTTTGTTTTCCAAGTTTTAAAATAAACGTTACGTAGGAAAACTTTGAAAGGATTTATGCTTGTGTGTAAATAATTTTTTGTTTTCAATTGATGTACT
Organism: Gallinago nigripennis; assembly: GCA_027564165.1. NCBI lineage: Eukaryota > Metazoa > Chordata > Aves > Charadriiformes > Scolopacidae > Gallinago > Gallinago nigripennis. The sequence continues at coordinate 67,981,633 of JAOQGL010000019.1, forward strand.
TTGCATAATCTAACTGAGCACTAGAAATCATATCCATCTCTCTATGAGGCATAACAGTCAGTAGTATTGAAGTCTGTCAGTGATGTGAATCAACCTTTGGCAAGCCACTCAACTTCTCTCTTTTTCAGGTCACTGTAAGTATAGGGAAGAGAGATGCTTGATGATGTTTCATTTTACATATTGGTTTCACTTTTTTTGGATGACATTTTCAATCAATGACTGTAGCAAGACAAAAATGGCTTTTCAACTCAGAGAAATATTTTCATAAAATATTGTTATAGAAATTCCCAGCAGGTCTGCAGTGAAAATGTACACTTTTTTCTTGTCTGAAGGCTTTCTATCAGCTTTTTTTTTTCCAATTCCCCACCTCCATTTTCCAATAACAGAAATAATTGGAGAGAAGGTAACACATGTACAATGCTAGTCTGAATTTGGTGAAAGAGAAAGAGAAAGTTATGTGTCTACAAAAAATTTCTCTTTGCCATTATGACAGATCAGTACATATCTGGGTTATCATATCTCATATGTAACCAGCTAAACATAAGCTTCAAAACTTTAGTGGTCATTATTGAAAGCCATGGTTAGAAGAGTAAACATCAACAAAATACTGGAAGAAAATGGTATCTCTGAAAATGAGGAACTGGTAAACTGTAGATCTCTCTTCCTGGTTCCAGTTCCAGCAAAAACATGCTGAAATGCATCCAATAAAGGTGGTAAAATGAAGAGTGACAGCTAACATATTGCTTCAAAGAGCACATGGCATGAAATAAGTCTGATTTCTTTCTATGACAAGGTAGCATGCTTTGTGGATAGGGAAGAAGCAGTAGATCTGATATGCTGACTTGTGTCAGGGTTTTAACAGTTTCAAATTTTACATTCTGACAGATGACCTTGGAGAGCACAGTGCAGAATATGTTATGGGTAACAGTAGCTAAAAACTTCTTTGCAGAGATTCATTATCAGTGGTTCATAATCAAAACAGAAGTGCATAGTGAGTACAGATATTCAGTATTTTTCATTAATACTCTGAAAGATGGAACACAAACTGTTTATTAAATTCACAGATCAAGCTAAAATGGGGGAGCTTGTAAGCCCAGGCAAAGTTTAAATCTCCAGCCATTACCTAATGTTCTGGTTTCTTAAGTGAACACAGATATAGGATGGGGAAGAAGTTGGTAACAGGCATTTCACAGAGGATGTCTGAGGGATTTAAACAAAAAGTTACCTCAATTTGAATCAGAAGTGGCAGAGCAGGTGCTTGAACTTAGGGTTTTGTAGGAATGACTACTGTCTGTAAAACATAGCAAGCTATTGTTTCACCTTTTGCTATTGCTGTGGTTTAAGTTGAAGTACCGCAAGAAGTTTTGGTCTTTGCAATTTAAGAAGGATGCTAAATAATTGTACAGGTTCCAGAAAAAGAACACTGAAAGTTAAACACTGAGCTTACTTAAGGAAGTCTGCTGATGACAGAACAATTGTCAAATGTGCCATGGATGGCTACAAAAAAGCAGGTCATTGTGATTTGAAACCTCAGTTGTAGCAGTGTGAGCACATTTCTTCCAGCTTACATGGGTCACACAAGAAACAAAGTACTAAACAGCCGTGAAAACTTTATATAGCTTATTCACTGATCAGGGAAAGAATGCTTAAACATGAATTATTTTAGAGTTAAGCAGCTTTTCAGTTTGGAAGATAAATAGAAATTGCTAAAATAAATATCATTAAATGACATGGGTGGTTTTTATATTTTCACAAAAGAAAAGAGAACTAGGAACAATTTATTTTCTCTCATTTTAGTCAATGTGAGATTTACTCTGATTTACTTTTACTTTGGGAGAAATTATAAGAGAGCATTGACCACATTTGGTTCCACAGAAATGCAGTACATTTTTACAGATGTTTAGGGAGCTGTTAATTCTGTGCAGTTTTGATTCATAGACGTTTTCTAGCAGGAAAAAATATATTCCAGCCATTCTGAATGACAACCATCCTAGCCTACTTGCATGAAATAAAGCCGTTTGATGGAAACAATAATCTCCAGTGTGATATGAGATCTGCATGTGTGGCCCTTTGGGTGACATCATACATAAAGAAAATCTAAAGGGCAGTTGGAAGTTGTGGTTACATGTAAGGATAAAAAATCTGCCCAGAAATTACCACTATTTATTTGCCATTACTACTATTTCCTTGTGAGACAAAACAACTCTGTCTTTCACAATAACCTGTTCCAGGCTCCCTTATGGTTTGTGTGACCCAGTTTGAGACATACTTCACCAATCTTCTGATAAAGAGGGCAAGAAAGTTGCAGGGGGAAGACTTCCA
>JAOQGL010000019.1:67992457-68013585 GCA_027564165.1 Gallinago nigripennis
TGTTGGTCCCCCAGTCCCTGCCTTGTGTTCCACCCACTTAAGACATATGGAATGGAAAGAGAGTTTGCCAGTGAAAACTGAGGCAGAAAAGTTATTGAGTACCTCTGTCTTCTCCTTGTCCTTAATTACTAGTTTGCCAGTCATGCTCCTCAGGAAGAGTACGCTTTCTTTGACCTTTCTTTTCTGGATCACATATCCATAGAAGGCCCTTGTTATTCTTTGCGCACCTTGACAAGATCAGCTCCAGCCCCACTTTGATCTTACTGAACCCAACCCTACACAAATAGGCAGCATCCCTATACTCTCCCCAGGGTACTTAACCCTGCTTCCAGGTCTATTGGAATGCTGTGGACACCATCCTGTACGCCTTGTTAAAGTCAAGGTAAGCAACATCAACTTCTTTCCCCCTATCCACTGAGTAATCTCATCATGGAATGATGTCAACTTCTTCAGGTACAATTTCCTATTTATAAATTCATGCTGGCTGTTCCATATCACTGTCTTGTCCTTAAAATCCTGGATGTGGATTCCAGGAGCATTTTCTTGGTGGTCATCCCAGGAACTGTGATGAAACTGACTGGTGAGGAGTTCTCCAGCTCCTTCTTCTTGAAGATGAGTGTTAAATTTGCTGTTTTCCGGCCACTGAGATTCTCTTCCAGCTCCCATTCTATTATAAAAGTGATAGAGATTGGCCTTGTAAGGTCATTTCCCTGGTACCTTTCCAGCTTTGTTGCTGTATATGTCTAATATGTCTAATTTAATTATGTGGTTCCTGTCTCAACATTTTCTGTACTGTGGATAATGCTTTTCTAGCTGTCAAAAGTGACATATACCTTTAACCTATCAACACTGAGAGGTGGCAGATAATTGAGGGTGAAGAGCATGGGCACTGAATATCTGAAACTGGAAGCCTGAACTCTCCAAGCAGAAGCCTACTGCTTGCTTGCTATGAGCAGTATGAACTGGTGGTAAATTTCAATGACACACAGACTGAGGAAAAAAAAAAAAAAAGTGGCACATCTTGAGAGTCCCAACTGATAAAGAGACACAGGACAGAACCAGCAGTCAAGAAGCTGGTCATGAGATGTGCTTCTGCACGCTAGGTATTTAGATTGGGAAACCTGGGAGCTGTAAATAAGGGTTCCCAGAAAAGAAGTAAATTCTGCAAAGAAAAAAATCTTAGAGACAAGGAGTCTCAGACAGAGGAAGGTGAATGCCCTGGTTGGAGAAAAGATGCTGGGAGTGGAGAAGATACCAGAAACCATAGAATTACATGGGGACAAGCTCCGGGGTATGTCCAGGGATAGTGGCCAGCGATGCTTAAACTGGTACCTGCGGGCAGCTGCAAGATACGGACTCCATGATGTTCTTTTCATCCTCCATATGACAACAGTGAGGCAGTGAGGGCACAGGCAGTCAGGACCTTGGAACTGTAGTGCTGGAGGCAGCAAGCGAGTGGAGGGGATCATCAGTTGAGGTCCAATCTCAGTTCTCGTCAGTGCTTAGACTGCAGCATCCAGATCTACTACAGACTGGGCTATGCTTAGTCTCATCCATGACATTACCACAGAACCTGCCGCTAGGCTCAGGGACCTGGGAGGCCTGAGTGCAGTCTTCACCAAGAGAAACTCAAGTATAACCAGAAACTTTTTTAGCATTTTCCATATGCTTGGTCACAAGGTCTTCTACCACACCAAGCAGCATTCTCTACTTCCCTCAGCCTTTCTTTATTGCTAGTGTACTTATAGAAATCCTTCCTGTTACCCTTCACATCCCTCACTAATTTCAGCTCCATTTGCTCTTTGGCTTTCTTAACTCCAGCCCTGCAATCTTAAGTAATGTTTGTGTGTTCCCCTAGGGTAACACATCAACATTTTCACCTCTGTGTGAATCTTTTTGTTACATGTCATCCATGACAGCCCCTGCTATGAGTGCTCAACTTTCCATATGTGTGGTTTGAGGAGCCAGTCTGTGAAGATGACCAGCTACCCTACGTCATTTTGTCATCCAGGACAACCTTTCATGAGAAGCTGCAAACCACATTACTCCACAAGAAGAAATCTTCTCTTCTGGCATCCTGGACTGAGATTTTGTTGTTTGCCTTGCTCATGTCTCACAGGATCTTAAACTCATCAGTCTCATGGTCACTGTGGCCAAGGTTACCCTAGACATTCCCATCCTCAACCCCTTCTTCCTTCTCTGTGAAGGAACAAGCCAGCTGGCTCTTTGATCACTTATGTCAAGAAATTATCTTCAGCACATCCACGTCCTGTTTGCAGTTAGCCCTATGCCCTTCCAGGAGATTTCAAGCAGTCAAAATTCCTATAACTAGTAGGCAGCACATATGATCATGAGGTTTCTTCCAGCTCTCTAGATGGTGCTTAGTTTATTTCTCTTTGGGATCAGTTGGTTTGTAACTGACACTTGTCGTGCCCCTTGCCCGTAGGGAAGGGTCTTGACTAGCTTCTCACCCCTTTCAAGACAAAGCTTCATGAACTCAAGTCCTTCGTTTCCTTCCTGGCCTTTCTCTTCTGGAAAGCCTTTGTGCACCACCAGCAGAACTCCAGTGACATGGACAGTCTCACTGAATCTGCAATTCCAAAGAAACCATATCTGTGCAAATGCAACAGCAAACTGATTCTTGCAATTTATTTTCTCTGCTATGTGAGTTCATGCACAAACATTTGAGGTGGACTCCCAGTCACAAAGAATTTCACTTTCACAAAGAAATGCAAGAACTTCCTCAGTCTGGACACTTCCCCAGTATCCCCAGAGCCTCCATTACTTCTCTGGCTTGGGCTGTTCTCTCCTAAGAAACCAATTTAAAGGCCTTACCAGGTTGGCAAAGCTCACCCTGCTTAGACATATGGATCAAAGGACTTATTTTTTGCCTTAATACTTATGTAACATAGAAGATGAAAATATCTGGAGTGAATGATTACAATATTCAGGTAAGCTACTGTGAAAGAACTACCCATGCTGATGACCAATTTTATGCCATCTGAAGACTTTAAACTCAAATTAATGCATTAGATCAGAACTGGGTTACATAGATGTTGTTGAACTTGATGTTGTAATGGATTGACTGAAGTTCTACAGCATGATAAAAAGCCCACATGGATAACATATCTCTCCTTACGTCTGCAGACTTGCTTGCTAGGATGGCATAGAAAGCTCAGTGTTCTCATGTGTCTGAGAAATTTTCCATAGTGTAAGGCTTGTGTGTTTTCTGTAAACTTATAACACATCCATATCTGTACTTCATGGAATTGGCTTGAATTCTTTTTGTTCATTGTGGTATTAAAATCTTTCGTGGAAGGATGACAGGCACTATTGTCAAAATAAATAAACAAGAGGAAAATACACCTGTGAAAACTGAGAAAATACTTTTCCTGTAATTTCTATAGGCCTTTAAAGTGCATTCTTTTTGGGGCACCTGTCCTCTAAATCTCACATGTTCAGATAGAATCACATTTGACTTTTGCAGAAAGGATTTTTCTAACTACCAAATATTGTGCTTAATTTTTTTTGTTCAGGAAGCTCTAAACTGGATTTGAATACTGTTTTGTGTCCTGCTGGAAGAAATAAGGAAAATAAAGATAGCCTTTTCTAGTATTTTTTGATAGCGTAAGTCATGGTCTGTTATGAGCAGAAATTATCGTTCTTACAACATGACTAAGGGAAAAGTAAAAGGACTCTAAATACACTAAGAAAGTTAGTTTGAATTACTCAGAGACTGCAACTAAGTGTAAATTTATTATTAAATTCTCTCTGCGTAGCACATTGCTGTGGGTCTGTGTTAATTTACAATATGAGAGCTTAAGGCTCATTTCAAGGTTTTTGAAATTTACCAATTTTGAAATTTACCAATTTTTTGAAATTTACCAAGGTTTTTTGAAATTTACCAATTTCAAAGTCTTTCACTCAGGGGACTGGGAAGTGAGTAAAGTTATAATAAAGTACATATTGCATGTTTAAGATCACCCCACAAGAATTTTTAAGTGATTTCAAAGGGAACTCAAAATACAGATATGGTAAATTGAGTCCCTCAAAATATGTTTACTGTTTTTCAGCACATCCTTCTCATGCTCATATGCCTATGTACGCATATGTTTAAAAACAAGAGGCTGAGGGATATTTTTTTTTTAATTACAATGACATTTTTTGCTCATTTAATTTTCTTTTACTCCTTCTCTAGACTGCTTCTTGAAAGTGACTTGTTATCTTCTTTTTTCAAAAGTTTGATGAATATTTTCAATGAAAATTATTTGGAACCTGTTACTATATTTAGTGAAGCTGAAGTCAGAACTGGAAGTCAGAGAACTATGAAGGAGAAATGATGGCTTTTGAAAGGAAATCCCTCTTAAGGAGATATTTGTAATATGCAAACTTGCAAACTTCTGCTACAGTACAGTTTGGAAAGGCTGAAAGTTGTAGAAGAGTGATCTGTAGCTCAGCCAAGGTCATTTGCAACAGAACTGATAACAAATATCACAGTCTATCTTTTCTAAAAGTCAGTATACCATCCTTCATGTGAAATGTTAACGATCTTCTCTAGACTAATATTGCCATAGGTTAAAACACATTAATACAGTAGTTCGTGACTGTATAATACAACATGTAATCCTGAGGATATAGTTTAATGACATCCTTAGTTTTATGAGTACTTGCACTGTACTGCAACTATTAAAAATTTCTGATGAAATTTTCTGATGAAAATTATATTTTAGTGTGAATAATGGACAGCGTCTCAGGAAAATGTAGTAGGACAGTGAAGAGTGAAGACCACATGTATGAAAAGATATTCTTTAGAGTGAAAAAACAAAATTGTAGGGAAGAAGTACCTTTTTTCTCTTTAGTTACCTAGTTTTAGAAGTCCTTTACCTTAATAAGGTTATTCTGTAACATGTGGGTGTGTGAAATTATTTAAAAATAATTTATTAAATCAGTCTTTCCATGATAGAACCTATTAAAAATACCTTTAGCTAGAACGTGTTATGTTTTGTTGACTGTATAAACTTAAGGTTTTTTCAGTTGATTGTCATTATGTACAAATATATTTGACAAATAGATTCTGTATTTCCATGCTCAGAAAACAGTAATTTCAGTAATTATCTACTATACTGTGTGGAGAGAAAGTCACTTCTTCCTTTAGACTGTTTGGCAGCAAAGTCACAATAAAAAAATTCTGGTCTCCTTTTTTTAATTGCTGCCTTTTATTTTCTGTGATCATCTGAATACCTGCAGATAGTGAGTAATATATGGTGACCATAACACAGACATTCCTTGCACTTGCTCTTAGCGAGCATCAGTGAGAAGGTGATTATCTGATCCAGGTTTAAATGTATTTGGTAGCAATAGGGAATCTGTTGGCCATGACCATGATAATAAGGTAACTGCAGTTTTCAAGGCAAGTACTCTGATATGCAAAGAGGATAAGAGCTAAGCTGTGTGTGTTGGGATCACATACTATTGTCTGTGGGTGATATGTATGACTTTTCTTTCCCCCATGCTGTCAACTCTGTATTGCTTGAAAGATCTAACTGACTTTAAATTATTTAAATGCATTAGTTTATGCTGTGTAAACGGGGTGTCCCAGCCACAATCTATATAGGAAACCCTGTAAAAAGGATGGAGAACTGAGAGCTTTGGCTCCCAGTCAGATTATTTAGGGAATATATTTGCTGTGTTCTGGAGCACCAGGCAGAATACTCATCCAGCACCAACCTGTATTCATTCCTCTGTGCGTGACATTCAACACAACACAGGGAACCAATCTCTATCAAATAAGGTCCTCGTAGATTGGATATAGCACCAGACTGATGTGCCCATAGACCTTCCAATTCCCAGGATGACTATCTTGTTATTTGACATCCTTCCCCACTGAGCTGCTGACATTTCCTGAGACTTTTGTGTGGATTTTAGGTCTTGGGAAGGAAGGTGCGTGGGGTCTATACTTTACCTCCTGCACCAAGGACTCCACACCATGTTGCGGGGAATGCTTCATAATACTGGCACGATAATTAAAGTAGTTTACAGGAACAGTTAAGGTTTTGTGTAATCTTTTAAAGTTCTATTAATTGTTGAATAAAAAGGGAAGTAAATGCAGAATGACAAGCTACAAGCCTGCTATAATGGGCCTCTCTGTATTTCCTTCACAGACTGTTGCAGATCCTACTTTTGCAGAGAGTGGATGGTCCCCAGGAAGTTGGTGACATTAATGTAAATTTTGCAACTATAAAGGAAGAAAACTCTGGAAATAAGGGAGATGCAACCTGTTACTTCACTTTATTATCAGTATATGAAGAAAAGCCTAATTTTTGAAGTCATTAGATATAACAATTTTTAAACCTTAAAATGCGTATCTTTGATCAGCCAAAGGAAAAAATTTGGATCAGCAAAATGAACTATAAGAACAAAAATATGAAAGAGACAAATAAAGATAAAGTTTCGGGATACATGTCTCTCCAACTCCAAAAAATTAGTCGTTATACTAATGTATTTTAGCAAATCTATTTGTGCATTATCTTTCTGGTGGTTTTTTTGTTTGTTTTTTTTGTTCTTTTTTTTTTTTTTATTGTACTGAATTCATTACTTTCCTATGGAAATATAGAAAGCAGTATATCTTATTGTGTCTGTCATGGAAGTAACTGAAATATAACTTAGATTAGATGAGAACAGAAACAGTTTACTCCAATGGCTATAGGAGAGCTCACAAAGCAGCAGCAGAACAGCTTCTGCTGATGTGAGGTCTGCCCAAACGGGGCAGTTACAGGGTTTATATACCTTTAGTATTCTTCATCAAACCCTGTTAGATAAGCAAGATGTGGTAAATACCAACAGCTAAAATTTTAAAAATTATTTAAAATAGTCTTTGGAAGTGAATTAAACTTACCCTGTGCTACAAAAGACTTTAGGAAATATAGGACTTTTAGGAAAGGAAGTAAATACCAGGACAGAGGGATGCTATCTGAACCTATCTAAACTGTAACCTTAAAATAGTTTAAGTAATCATGTATGTATATCATACATATATTTTGGCCAGAGGTTATTTGCTTGTGCTTTTATGGTCATCAGGCAGTACGTGATGATATCAGAAAAGTATTAAGTTTACTTTTCAGCTTTGTCACTGACTTCCACATTCCTGCAGATAAACTGGTAGCGCTGGTGATGTAAAGAAGTCACTATCTGTAAGGTGTTACCACAATTCTATACAGATAGATCCAGAAAATCGTACTTTAACAGTAACAGTAAATAACGGTTAAATAATAGTTTAACAGGAACTGCTATTTGGTGGAAGATGGTTTGGTTTCTTCCCCTCCCTTAAGTATCCATTGTATGTTTTCCCCTTTACTTTTGCCCCTCCCTGCTATACTACTGGTGCTATGTTTTAACCAGGCAATTCTGGAGCCAAGTGCAGACACGTTGGATTATTCTTGGAAAACAAGAGGTTCTTCTCTGGTCGGTGAACTCATGGTTTTCTTTGTATTGCACTTATTGGCCAAATTACTCAGTGGACAGTCTGTTATAAGCTCATATCTACTTATTGCATTTGGACACTCAATTGGCAGCCCACACATTCACATACTGACTCCCATATAAAAGATAGACTTGAACTACTGTCTGGTTTCAGAAGGACTGTTTCTTTTGTTTCTGACTTGCACATGGTATTAGGAGAAGTGACAAAGTACAAAATCAGAAACAAGCTTTATATATTTTCCATCTATGGAGAACTAGAGCGAAGTGTTGGAGTCTGTGTACAGTTTTATTCCCAGGTGCCTTTCAGAACTGCTTTACAGAAATTTTTTTTTTTGGATAATTGTAATCTGAACCACTTACTTCAAATGGAAATTGCAGTGTTACTTTGCTTTTGTCCCTTTAAAGACATTTAATAGTAGATAAATTAGGTTTAGAAGACAGAATACTAACATGACAAAAATGTTGAATTTAGCAGTGGGTCTGTGTTGAACTCTTAAATCTGAGTCAGCTCACTGGGCTTTTGATCAGGTTTGCAGCTAGTCAGACAAATAATAATGTGCAAATACTGTTAACTAGGAATAACTCTCATTATGAAACTGATAATTGATAATGACAGCTATAGTAAGTTAGGAGCTCTATTCTAATATATTCAAATCAACATAATAATACCTGTGGAGGTTACTGACCACATATTAAAGGTAATTATGGTCCTTTAAAATCTTTGTTAGAGATGTACATTGTGTTCCTTCTTGTTCATTTGACTTTGTACTTTTCCTTCTGTATTTGTGTCATGTTATTTTTACATTCACATTTAGCACAATTTAAAGAGTAGCAAAAAGCACTTTCCATACCCTGGTGATAATGATTAGGAGATCAAACAAAAATTGTACAAAGATTAAAAATATAGGACTCACAAAAGCTCTTCTGAGTGAATAAGGAGGTGCAGGATTTGCTTTCAAACCTGTGCTACTTACTGAACTATCTGCGTTATGTCACAGTGATACATATGACGATAAAATGTAAAAGAAAATTGACAAGAGACTTGATAGTCATCCAAATTCCAAGTTCTGTTTAAACCAAGAAGCTCTTTCAAATACATTTCTCACCAAGATTTTATTTTGTATTGAAACTCTGGGACATTATTGGGGCCTGTTATTCATGTGATTTGAGGGATTGTAAATTCATGATCAGGTAATTTTAGGTTTACCTGCATTCATTATTCTTTAATGAATGCAGGTAAAATTGGGGGGTTTGTTTGTTTGTTTATTTTGTTGTTTTGTTGTTTGTTTTTTTTACAAAAGCTGAGGTGTTCCACCTAGGAGTAAATAGGTTTCTCTTTTCCTTTTTTAAAAACAATCTATAGTCTCATTTCTCAAAACTTGTTATTAATCATCTTTCAGGAAAGGTGGAGGATTCGTATTTTTTGTTTTATTGTTCCAGGGGAGGCTAGAGAGAGTTTGTATGTGTACAGAAAACACAAACTTCTTTCTGAAATGTTCAAATCATGTTATTCTGTTTAATTTGACATTGTTTACCATATGGCTCTGAGATTACTGAGATTACTTTTGAGTGATAAAAAACCTAAAGTTTCATTTTGAAATTACTTATATTTGAATCATTATGCTGAGAGTTAGGTAAAGGGACCATAAAGCAAGCTCAAGATTTTGTCAGAAAAAGACAGGCAGCAGCAGAGGAGAGCAACAAAAAATCAAACACAATATAGTGTGGTTTCAGACTGAAAGATTTTTGTAGTGCAGTCCTTTGCTCATGTATAATCCACAGCAGTCATATTCTTTTCATAAGATAACTGTGAAATTGTTTTTTAAAAGAGAGGTGAAAAGAATATATTTTTAACTTTGAGATTAAAGGGGAAATATTAGACAATTCAGGGATTATATATAAATTCTAGTCGGAATAATTATTACATGTTAAAGAAAAAAACAAAAACAAAACCCAACAATCAAACCAACTAACCACATAAAAAAAAATCCAAAACAAAACCAAAGTAACCTAGAGACTAGATGATGAGGCAGTCCTTTGCAAGCTGAGTTAGGACTTTTGTAATTATGAGTTTACTCTTATTTTCTTTGTAGTCATTTGTAAATTTGAGAGTGATTTCTGTTTTACTGATATCTAAACACAGAGTTAAGACTACTGGCCTTTGATGAAATACCCTCCATATAACGATCCTTAACATCGATGTTATATTAATATATATATAAATATATTATTTTGTGCAAAAGAAAGTGCCAATCAGGGATTTTCAAGAACTGGAAAATTTAGTATCATTTTCTAACAAAGTGAGAGTCTAAGATACGTCAAGTAAAATGCAATCCAACCAACATTGCCAATACTGTTTAAATCAGCCATGAATTCATACAACTGGCACCTGAAAGCTTCTCAAGTGTGTCACAGCCTCTTTGGTAACCTCATTGCACTGTACAACCTTCATAATGAAGATATCCTTTTTAATGTTCAACCTGAACTTCCCATTATGCAACTTTTTGCTCTTGCTTCCTGTTGCATTGTCTGGAACTAGCTAGGACATTTTAGGTCCATCATCTTTTGTAGCTCTTTTTAGATTTAAGTGTGGAGCCAAGAACTGTGGAGATAAACTTGTATGCCAAACTGTGCGGCAGATAGACTGAATGAGTTTGAGGACAATACTCTAAAGAGAATTTCAGAAAGGGAATTTCTCCCATTGCCTGGGTGTTCAGTGGGAAAGCTAGATGGAAAGACTTTACATGGTAGGTTAGTCATAAAGATACATTGAAAAAAATAGCAAGAATAATTTGAAAGAATTTCTTATGATCCTATTAGATGTCCACCAGTGTCATGGGTGGAAAACACAGGAGGTTTTAAATATTCTTTACAAAAGGTAATATATGTACTCTACATCTTTCTTCATTTTATCTTAAAATAGATGACAGTCTTAAAGAAATCAAATCATGACAATTGTAGCGGCTGGAAAGGACCTTCAGAAGTCATCTCGTCTAACCTGCTTGCTAAAGCAGGTTCACCTAGAGCTAGTTGGACAGGAACAAAACCAAGCACATTGTGACTATGATTATTTGACTTGTTTTCACCCAGGCCTGTTTAAACAAACCACCTTTCCCCATCTCTACTATACGAAAGTCTAAAACAATTATTCTTTGTGACATATTAAGTGGAAGAATTGTGCAAGTCACCAACTTAATGTGCCCATGTCTGTTGCAAGTGGGTGAGTCACAGAATCACAAAATGATAGGCATTGGAAGGGACCTTTGGAGATGATATAGTCCAACCCCGCCCCCCGTAAAAGCAGAATCACCTAGAACAGGTTGGACAGGAATGCATCCAGGCAGGTTTTGAAGATATCCAAAGAAGGAGGCTCCAAAACCTCCCTGTGCAGCCTATTCCAGTGGCCTGTCACCATCAAAGTAAAGAAGTTTTTCCTCATGTTGAGATGGAACTTCCTGTGTTCCAGCTTGTGTCCATTGCCTCTTGTCCTGTCAATGGACACCCCTGAGAAGACCTTGACCCCATCTTCTTGACACCTGTCCTTTAGATATGTATAAACACTGATGAAATCCCCTCTCAATCTTTACTTCCCCAGGCTAAACTGACCCAGGGCTTTCAGCCTTTCCTCATAAGGTGCTCAAGTTCCTTGATCATCTTTGTAGCCCTCTGCTACACTCACTCTAGTAGTTCCCTGTCATTCTTGAGCTGGGAAGCCCAGAATTGGACATAGTACTCCAGATGTGGCACCACCAGGGAAGAGTAGAGGGGGAGGATGACATCTCTTGCCATGCTCTTTTTAATGCACCCCAGGAGACCATTAGCCTTCTTGACCACCAGGGCACATTACTGCCTTACGGTCAACCTGTTGTCCACCAGGACTCCCAAGTCCCTCTCTGCAGAGCTGCTTTCCAGCAGGCCAACCCTTAACATCTGCATCAGGTTGTTCCTCCCTAGGTGCAGGTCCTTACACTTGCCTTTTTGAATTTCATCAGGTTCCTCACAGCCCAGCTCTCTAGCTTGTCCAGGTCTCTGAATGGCAGCACAGCCTTCTGGTGTGTCAGCCACTCCTCCCAGTTTTGCGTCATCAGCACACTTGCTGAGGGTACACTGTTTTCTCATCCAGGTCTTTGATGAATGTGTTGAACAGGATTGGACCCAGCACTTACCCTTCCACCTACAGGCCTCCATCTAGATTCTATGCTGCTGATCACAACTCTCAAACTCTGCCATTTAGCCAGTTCTCAATCCACCTCACTGTTCACTCATCCAGCCCACACTTCCTTAGCTTACCTATGAGAATGTTATGGGACACAGTGCCAATAACCTTGCTGAAATGAAGGTAGACAACCTCCCCTGCTTTTCCCTCACCCACCTAGTGAGTCATGCTATCATAGAAGGCTATCAGATCGGTTGGGCATGATTTCCCCTTGATGGATGCATGTTAACCACTCCTGATAAACTTCTCTTTCTCTGCATGCTTCGAGATGACATCCAGGATCACCTTTCCATGAGTGGAGATGAAGCTGACTGGCCTGTAGTTTCCTGGGTCCTCCTTCTTGACCTTTTTGAAATCTGGAGTGATATTAATTTTCATCCAGTCTCAGGCACCTGGAAGGTTGAAAGGCTCTGAAACTTTACAAGTACATACCTCAGTATTCTAAAGTACTGCATGTTCATGCAAACTTTGATAAAATCAGTTTTCCTGTTCAAAAGCAAATGAGCATCTACCAGTGTTTGCCTGTACTAGTAAGTTTCAGGCCAGTTAAAAAAAAAACAGTGTGATAGTCTTCAGTAACAATTTTCATGAATGATTATATGCCTTCAGCATGTAAGCAAGTATCTTGGAAGATGATCAGAGGGTTGGAGCACCTCTCCTATGAGGACAGGCTGAGACAGCTGGGGTTTTGCAGCCTGGAGAAGAGAAGGCTCTGGGGACACCTTAGCAGTCATACAGGACTTAAAGGGTGCCTACAAGAAATATGGGGAGGGACTCTATCAGGGAATGTAGTGATAGGACAGGGGGTAATGGTTTTAAACCAAAAGATTTAGATTAGTTATTAAGAAGAAATAGATTAGATACTAGGAAGAAATTCTTCAGTGTGAGGGTGGTGACATTGTAACATGTTGCACAGAGAATCTGTGGCTGTCCCATCACTAGGGCAGTGTTTAAGGCCGGTTTAGACTATCTTGTCCAGTGAAAGATGTCCCTCCTCGCTGTAGGGGGGTTAGAACTAGATGATCTTCAAGGTCTCTTCGAACTCTAACCTTTCTATGATTCTATTAATGAATATATATTTCTTGGTAGAGGGAGATAATAAGTTTCTTACTTCTAGCTGTAAAGTGATCATTGTCTCTAATTGTACAAATATATGTTGAAACCTCAGCCCAGCTAATAGAGTTCACATTTCAAGATCCATTCTAGGAGACATTAAAAGTTGGATTCTCAAGCTACTGTCATTTACAAGAGGTGATATTCTATGTTCAGGCAATGTGTTTGTCATTCTTTTTCTTAGACAACAAGAAAGGCATTCCCAACTTGAGGAGTGTATTTTTCACTGGGGTTCTGAAAACACTTCCTGAACAAAATCTTATTGCAGAAATTTTAATTGCACATGACGAACTGATTTCAGGCTCTGTCTCAAATCAGTATGAAAGACAAACCACTGAAAGTCAAGAAATCTTGAGAGTATTGAGTGTGTTGCACTATTTTTCACTAACCTAGCATTTTTAGCTCTGGCTGATTATTGCCCGGTCAGACCAAGCTAATTTACCTCCTTGGGCTCCCAGGCCAAGAGCTGTGAAGACTTTCAGCTAACATTACTCTTCCTTAGTTCCACACTGATTTCCATCAGCTCTCCATTCCTGGAATCTTCTTTATTCTATTAGAAAAAGTAAAGTGTTAGTCTCAGTGCATAATAAGAGAGAAGGGGAGCAAATACGGTTTAACATTAAGGTTTTATTCCTAGATTACTTTGACTTGACTTCATTTCCCTGACTTGTTTCATTACTCAGACACATAAATACTTATTGGAAGTGAAAGAGATTGTATGCAGGAGCATGAACAAGTAATTGTGAAGGAAGTTAAGGCAACACCTCATGATGAATTAATGGCTATACAAAATCATTACTTCAGTTCACTTTATTTTACTTGTTACAAATCTGTAAAGAAGGCACATAGTTTGAGAACACTTCAGAATATAGTATCTAAATTTGGGTTTTTTTCTACATCTTAGAACTAAAGCCATAATCATGACCCCTTTTTTAAAGAGCAGGTGTGATTTCTTTGTAACATTTTGACTCATCCCCTACAAAGGAATTAGTCTGTTTCATAAATGCAGTTTACATAAAGAGATCATTCTTACATATTTTTTGCATGTATAGGTTCATATATAAAGCAAACTAAAAATCTAATCAACCAATTTTTGTTTTTATTATTTATGTATGTTATGAATTTAAAACAAAATCTTAAAAATAACTCATGTAGAAATGGTCTCTTCCTTCCTTTTCTGAGAAGCTGGACTTCAAGTATTTTTCTCAAATTCCCATAGAAGCTGAGAAGCAGCTTAAGCATATTGATGGAATTGCCAATGGAATATTCCATACCATAGACGTCACGCTTATTACATAAATGCAGCTAGTCAGGCAGTGTGTATCATGATCACTTCTTGGGACAGTGCCAATTCACTGGGTAATGAGAGTGACTTGTGTCTTTATTACTATTATTATTACTGTTGTTATTTTTCTTTTCTAATGTTGTTCTATTAAACTGCCTGTAACTCAACCCATAAGGTTTTTATTTTTCTCCTTTCATCTCCTTTTCTCCCTCTTCTCCCTACTCTTCTTGGGGGTAGAAGTGCAAGTGAACAAGTGGCTGCATGGTTCTAGCTGCCAGCTGGGATTAAACAAAGACAGTTCTTTACAAGAAAACAAAAATAATTGAAAAGAAAGTATTAACTGAAGTGTGACACAGATATTTGCTCGGTAAGTCATTTTCTGCTCATTTATCCCTGATTTTCAAAAGAGAATCATGCAAAAGAATTAGAGCTTTGATCACCATTCATCTTCCTCCCCACGTTTTCTACCCCTTTTTTGACTTTTTACAGTTGCTTATCTAGGAAAGCAACACAATTTGTTCCCATAGGAACCAACCAACTATATCTCTCTTGCACAAGAATTTCCAGCAAAAACAGCTATTTTCCAAAGCAGATAAACAGTCCTTCTGTGTATAAAAAGAGTAGAATAAAAGAATAATTTTCACATCTCTTTGGGCCATGGTCAGTATTATGGACTTTTTGAGCAAAGTGCTTGCAAATCCTTGAAATACCAACTTTCCAATGCAAGATGAGAAAGCTGTTACAAGAGTCTATATCTCTATGTATTAAATATTACTAGACACAACTCTTTAAATCCAAGGTTGCAACATAAACAAATTTGTTAAATATTTATCTGATGTACACTTTTTTTTCTTCTGCAAATCATTAAATTATATGTGAACAAGCTTGTTTGTGACTTGAACTTTTGAAGAGTTCTACTGTTTTTCATGGTCAGCATTAGTAGGATTATCTTCTTGATCTTAACTGATGCCTCTGGTCATTAATGTTTTTGTCTGAGAGCACTGGAAAGAGAAAATGACACTCATTAGCACTATAAATGCAAGGAGTAATGACTCAGTATTTTAGTGTAACATTGCTGTTATAATCTAACATTTATCTCAGTGACAGAAGCCAGTTTAATCATTTCCATAGAAAGAACAGGTTTTCTATTTGGTTTTACAATTCAGGCAGAAACAGAAAGCAACCAAATATTTTTGTAGAAAGATGCTTGGAAATGTTAACAAGAAAGGGTGTTTTTGGGGATGTCTGGAGAAGAAGATCATCAGTGGGCTGTGATGTGTCAGGATTACTCCTGTGAAAAAGTCTAAAAGTGTAAATATAAGCCATACTGAATGACATCAAATGTTCTCCCGCTCTGTTTCTGGTAGTAGACAGCAGTAAATATTCAGAGAAATATTATAAAAGCTGAAGTGTGTATAGAGTGATTTTGGCTTTGCCATTCCCCCTACCTGTTTTTGGCAACCTAAAGTTTAGTGACTCACTCCCACCAGCTTCATCCAGACTGTTGTGTCTAATGCTTCTATCTTTCATAAACTTGCCTAATCTCTTTTTTTTTCTGAAATCCTTATATACTTTTCGTTTCCATGGCATTGTATGACAATTAGTTTTAGCAGTGTATTTATGCATTATGGAAACACATCTTTATCAGTGTTTTCACTAATTGATAGTTTCACAGACTGCCTCCTATTTCTTCTTTTGCCTTCTTCAGAGTAAGAAGAACACAAGAGATTTTTATCAGAACAATATTATTCAACAAATTGGTCAAACTAGTAAGGATAGGGTATTACATATCCTACTTCCACAGTACCTAAAAATCATTAGCCGTGTGAGGGTATACTGGCAGTAGTGGTACAGAAGAGCTTTTATGACACAGATTTTTTTAAGCCATTTACAACATTCTTTGCCATAAGTCAACCATGTGGAAGCTGCCATATAACATCCAGTCATCTTTGGTAAGGTTAAAAGCATGAATATGAAATAATTCTCCATGTAGTCCAAGACTTGTACCTCTTTTGACTTGTTGGATATATTAAAACATTATCCAAAAATACTTGAAGCATAATCATGTGATTGGCTCTGCTGAAAATGTAGTGCTTGCGTGATGAAGGAAAGGGGACACTTTCTTATCCTTATGTGGAGTCTTTGGATAAACCTATCCATTTCTGATGACTGCAGCAGTTCTACCAGCAGAACCAATACTGCATCTTCATCTACTCCAACAGCCATTGATATCACTATAAAACAAGGCCTTCTGATGCCTAATATTTTGTCAGCTAAAAGAGGTGTTTGGTCTTATTGCAAACAGTCATATCATATCTGATGACCTTTTAGCAGATTCAACAGTCAACAACAACAATTTTGCATTCACACAAACTGAAAAGCCTCGATTTTTAATTAGCGTGAATCATTCATCTTCCAGCCTAAAGATTTAGTACTTGAAAAGAAATATAAAAGTAAGAGGCTAAATATAGAAGAACATTCAG
Source organism: Gallinago nigripennis (assembly GCA_027564165.1). NCBI lineage: Eukaryota > Metazoa > Chordata > Aves > Charadriiformes > Scolopacidae > Gallinago > Gallinago nigripennis. The sequence continues at coordinate 68,009,034 of JAOQGL010000019.1, forward strand.
CATAAGTTGACATGTATTATTTGTTGTGACAAAACAATTGCCAAGGTAACTTGAAGCCCTTTCAACTGAAATGCAGTTGGTTAAGAACTACCTGTCTTTTTTCTTTCTCACTAACTGGCACTGTGAGGCATCATAGCAAACTGGCTGTACATAACAGCCAGATTGCTGTTGGGAAGAGCAAACAGTGATCCAAATGTTTGTTTTTCTTTGTGGTTTTTTGTGAGTTTTTTTTTCCATCTCTGTTTCCATCTATTCAGACATTTAATTTCACAGGGCATGACGAGAAATTGCCAGACCTATCTACAAAATCAATTAGAGAAGTTAATCGGGGGACTTTTCAACTTTTTTTGAGTGTTATGTATATGTATTTGCTCTTCTGCCTTACAAAATTTTTTTGAACATTTGTTTTATTTTAAAACTTGTAGTTTCCATCTACTCATAGGTATTTGAGTTGCATGAAACACCTTCATTGTGATTTGCTATCTGCAAATATTTGAAAGGAAAACATCTTCAAATTAGACTGCCAAAAGAAAAAAAGTTCAATAGTTCTGAATGGAATAAATTATCATTAAATCACAGTAAGGTGAAGACTACTGAAGAAGTGATTTTAATTAAAATGCAATATATTTATTTTCCTTAATTATTTAGACAAAATCAGTAGGAGTCGGATCAGCAACAACTTTCATACACAAAACAATGCAGAAGTAAGTTACCCTAAAAATCAGAACTCAACACTTAAGGAAGAAACAGCTTAATAAGTGACTTTTTTTTTTTTTTTTTACTATATCTTTTTTCTTCATTTCTTCTTGAATGCTCTGTTCCTTGTGGAATTGAGGGAATAGGCAATACCTATCTGAGTATTCTACTGAACTTCTCATTGCAAAATAAATTTTTTAATTCTTTTTTTATAATGTATCCAACTTAGCAATGACAACATCATTTCAGCATGATGGTGGTAGCTATAAAAATACATAAGAAAAAAATTTTAAACAATAAATATTTATCAATAGCTGTGGTAACTGTACAAATACACCTTTGAGTTATGCTTAGTCATTCATTTAGCAGGGCCAGCCTTCTGTTTGAAAAGTTTTCCTCTAATCCTTGACCCTTTGTAAAAGAACATAAAAATCTATATTAATTCCATTTATGACTGAGTGGGAAGTAAACACGCTGCATATTTTCATCTGTCTGAACATGACCTATATCTCTTTGCAGGTATAAAGGAAACTTTTAATGGTGGGAATTATATACTATAGAGTTACTGGGAAATGTATGGTGAATGACAACTTCTTTCTATATCCACTTGTGATATCTGAAATTGATGTCTCAGAAAATGCTAACTGAATTGGCAGCAGTTGAGGGGAGAGTGAAAAGAAATTAAACTTATTTTCCTCCATGGGAATTGAAACAATAAAAGTTGTAAACAACTGCTTGTTTCAAATGTATCTTTTAATGAACCTATGTAATTAGAAACACTAAATCATTGTTACTTGGAGAAGTTTGGTATTAAGGGACCAAGTGCAGTGAGGCTTGCTTTAAGCAAATATGTGTAATTCAAAAGCAGAACACACACATAGGTTTCAGGCTGGGTATTGATACCTTCTTTCATGTTTCTTTGATTTACCTTGTTGTATCACTACTTACCATTCCCAGGAGAGATTTGTATTGTAAATTAATTGTATATTCCTCCTCTTTCTTCATAGTTAATTACATAATATTTTGATTAGTCACCTAGTTATGGTTTTCTTGTCATTGTACTAATATTTCTACTGTGTTTACATAGAGAAATTTTCAGGATGTCACATATGAACTAGATCATCTTTAAGATCCTTTTCAACCTAAACCATTCTTTGATTCTGTGATATTACTTGTGTTGCTAGTAACATAAAGTGAAATTATTTAGAAGAATATTTATTATAATTATTGGTGCTGGTTGGTAATATCTTGAGGCTCACTCATTTTGTATGGTGAAGCTGTGTGACACATTGACATGGGCTGTTAAAACACCAGAGCTCAAGAATTCTGTTCGACATGCTCTACATTAATCTACCATCAAAACCTTAATGTGTGTCCATATAAGCCTAGAGTACATATCATTATGAGGTCATTATAGAGGTAGGGAGTAGATTTTTATAACAGATCAATGGAATAGTTAGTTGTCCATTAGCATAGCTTCAGATTTATTTTACTATAAAGAAACCTTGCATTTTACATTGGATTTCTTAGCAGTACCCATTTGAAATGTTAACAAAAAATATTCTGATAGTCTTAATGAATTTTCTTTATGTAACCATAAGGTAAAAATATTACTAAAATTACACGTGTGATTACAAAATTACAGTTATGGTACAGTGTCATAGAAGACAAGCTGCACAGATTTGCGTGGAATGAACTCTGTAAATCTGTTTCACAAAAGTAGCAAGTACCACCTGAATATCAAATTTACAATCCATTTGTTTAAGCAGAAAGCTAAAAGATTATTTCAAATATCAAAGAGTGGTAATGAGATAATGGGGAAAGAAATGGCAGTTAGTGTACTAACAAGAGGAAAATAGCCATGGTCATCCTTTATATGAAAAAAAAAAAAAAAAAGGAATTTTACTGCATCTTAAAGAATACCATATATTTACCATAAAGTAAACAAAAGACAAAAATAACACAGCTTTCTTTCCTCATGATTTTCATCATTCTGAAATACACCAAAATGCACTTCTCTCAGTAAATAATATATTTAGACTTCTAAAACTTTGTTATAAATAAATTAAATGGTGGCTTTGCACTAAACTATTGTCTATGATCCCTATTCCAAAGACATTAACTGAACCTATAGTTTCCCAGCTTTGATAAAATATTAGAAGTAGAACAGAAGATTGAATGAAATAATACTTCATTCATACTTTGGCTTTAAAATAATTTAATATTTATCCATAATTTTCTAAATATTCTATTCCTCCTTTTTTTCTTCTTTTTTTTTTTTTTTTTTTTTTTTTTTTTTAGCAGAATATCCTCAAACTGGAAGATTTGACACGAACTTCAGTTCTTTATTGAAAAAACAAATAAATAAGGCCTGGAGTAGAAATAAAAACATGGAATCTTTAATTTTGGAGTTTAAATTGCTTAAATAATTATGGGAAATAAGGGACATTTTTCATGAAGAACTAACATTTTGATAAGCAAATGGCCATTTTTTTGTAGTCATATTATTAGCTATTGTTTATGTTATTTTCCCACATAAACTGGCTTCCAAGACTGAATAATGTGCCTTATGACTGTTTAGCATTAATCCAGTTTAAGGCACGTGCTTATCAACATCTGATGTGAATAAGCTTCTTTGTATTCTGGCAAACTACAGTGGGAATGGATGAATCATGTAATAACAGCTGACAGCAAAGACTGCAAATACGTCCTGGATATACAAACTGAAAGATAATGTTCCCTTTTTGTGTGGAGTTATTATCTCATAATGTAACTTATCACTATTACAGTCTTATTTTAGATATATAACTCCTTAACATTGGCATTTAAGATGTGACACTAAGTACTCTGTGAAAAGACAAAATAATGTGGGACTTAAGTTTATAAAAATGCAGATGCAATCAAAATTCCGCTGAAGCACCTGTCTGAAAAGTATCACTTGGGTAGAAAATAGAATCAGCAACATCTGTCATGTAACCTAAGCATTAGCCTAATATTCACTTTAGATCATGAGCACTTTTAAGAGTGAGTCATCCTACCTGTTTTGCTGCTGGTCATGTCAAAGAGTGATCCTGGTAAGCACACACTGGAGTCCTTGTAACCAAACTGGAGGAATTAATTTTTTTCACTCCAACTACTGTTGGACATTCATTGCGGCAGAGACCGGTTCCAGGGCAGGTAAGACTGCACTGGGTGAGGGCTCTGTAGCTACAAAGGCCGACGGAAAGCTCTTTTGGGGGCTTTTTTGACGCCGGGCAAAGCCTCCTCCTCGTGGTGGAGGCTGACAGGCGGTGGGCGGGCTGCTGACTGACCTGGGCGGAGCCAGCACCTCCTGCGGCTCATCACACCCGATAAGGAGCCCCAGGGAGGGCTGAGGCTAGCCTCGGCCCACTGAACAGAAAGCAGGGCCTGAAGGGCTGTCCTGCTTGGCACCTCATGCAGCTGTCACTTGTGCAGCAGGTTTCTGCGCCTCTGCCTTAGTACACAGTAAGTTGGGTTTCTTTATTAAATAGACAGCTAGCAAGTGCATTCTAACTGACCGTGCTGTTGTCTCTTGCTTGCAGACGTCCAGCTATGGTTAGAACCAGGTCAAAAACTCTTGTTAAGAAAGCCGTGGGTACCCAGACAGAGGCCCCACGCAAACATGTAGGTGTCCAGGCCTCTGGCTGCAAGGAGTGCCAGGGCCTGGCCATTGCCATGGAGAGTAGTGAGGACAACACCTGTGTCAGATGTGAACAGGTGAATGATCTCCTCAGCCTGGTGATAGAGCTGAAGGAGGAAGTGGAAAGGCTGAGGGCCATCAGGGAGTGCGAGAGGGAGATGGACTGTTGTGCCCACTCCCTGAGAGTAAGGGAAC
>JAOQGL010000019.1:68019513-68041937 GCA_027564165.1 Gallinago nigripennis
TGAAATTTAAGCGCTTTTTTTTTTTTTTTTTTTTTTTTTAAGAACATGTTAAGAAGGGATTACTTGTTTGGACTTAAGACTTTAAAGTGTGTTTTTTTATGCATAAATGTGGACTTCACATTTTTTGAAATTTCAGACTATGAAATTTCTTCAATGCTAAGGGACTTAACTAACAGCCTTCCTTAGCCTAACACCTGAACAAAACAAGTTGTCATTTACACCAGAACTAAATCAGACTGAAAAGCATCTAGTGTCTTACTAACAAAGCTAGTAGTTCATTTTACTTTGGTAATATTCATAGCAAAATAAATGGAACTTACATATGGGGTTGGTATTTTTAGTCCAGAACCTGAGTTAAACTCCCAATTTATGCAAGAAAAGCAAGAGAAGAAATGCTGAAGAGACAGTAAAGAAAAATGCAGTCTTTGATAGGAGTCATTTGATGAAGAGGAAGTATTTAATTTAAGCCAGCATCAAGTTGTAAGTAGTTTCACATTCATTTACTGATTACCAGAAAATTGTGTATTGCATTATGATGGTTACTTGAGGTGCAACTGAGACCTGAAGTCATATCCGCTTCCTATATACATATATTTTTATATATGTATGTGTATACAAATATATATATAAAGGAAGATTATAAATTATTAAATAGTTCTCTAGATAAATTTCATTATATGGAATACAGGGAGAACTGTGGCAGAGTGCAGAAGATGTTGCACTAATCTTGGATTGTGGTTTCTTGTGAGATAATATGCACAAGATCAATTTGAAGAAAAAATGGGTCTAGTCTAACTTTTAATCTTTTATTTTTGCCTATGACTGCTTGATTTTCCTCTGGCTTTATTGATTTCAGATAGAATCTGGTTTTGTCTTCCTGAGGGGATGCCTCAGCTAAATGCTTTGGGCTTAAATACTCATAATACCCACAAGATTAATTTAGAAAAGTTTAAAAAAATAAAATTTAAAGAAATGGTCTGCAGATGTTTATTACCTGTATGCTAAGTCAGAGCTCTGCTACAAAAAATTATCCCTTTGGGTAAATACAGAAGAACAAGCATAATTATACTGCAGATTCACTTTTCTTATTGGGCAATCTTTTAGTTCAGGCCAATGCCCTTGTCTTTCCTCCATCTCTGACATACATTTTCTCATAAATATATGATATGCTTTCATATTATATATGCCACTGCAAAACATACAATCAGATATCTGCACAAGGAAATATTTCACTCCATTCAAAGCATATGCTTGAAATTTATTCAGACATAAGTTTTTTTTTTTTTTTAAACAAACAGGTTCATGTTCCTATTTTCCTTTCCACAGCTGAAGTTTCCCAGTCCATAAAGCATTAATGTCTGGATTATTTTTTTTCTATTGCAAGGCTAGGTTGTTGGCTGGTTTGGGTTTGGGTTTTTTTGTTTTGTTTTTTTTTAATTAAAAAAAAAGGAAAAGTTTACTTATATCTTCATTTGCATGAGGGGAAAAATAATTTGGAAATTTGAAGATAAAACCCAATTTTCAAAATGAGGTTGCTTTCACTTTAAACTTCGCACAAGGATTTTAGGAGTTCATCAGTCCAGTATTAGAAAAACTTTTCTATTTTAAGAGCCATTCAAAAATAAACAGCTAATGTCTAGGTTCTGATAAAATGGCAGTACATCCTTAAAAATAGAATTTATGTGATGGAATTCTGTAGTTGCAGTTTGCACAAGTGTAGCACCTTCCTAGCAGATCAAATGAAAGAAGATTGACGATGGCTGTTAGGATAAAGTTGTAGGAAACATTGTGTCCCACACCACATTCAATTTACGGTTCATGCTCAGGTGTGCTTCCAGCGGGAAACCCAGAATCTCAAAGCATTACTGAAATATTCTGTCCACGATTTTTACACCTTTCCTGGGATTTAAAAGCAAAGAACTCTTCTGCCTCAAAGCTCACAGTTCTGACAGGAGAGAAGACAGAAAACTTCTAAATTTTGGAGATTGTAACTTTAATCTCTAGTGCAGTGAATCATGGTTCTTTGAAAAATTTGCCAAAAAAAAATTAAAATAGCCCTTTAAGTTATGAGTTTGCAGTCTTTTTTTAATTCTTTATGACTTCAGATGACTATGAGGACATACTTCCTACCTGATTTAGGAGGTGAAAGATAGAGAAGCAGAGAAATAACCTGTTGAAATAAACATTCAGAAAAAAACAAACGCATTTTCCCAGCTGTATGAAGGTAGTGGCCTGCACTGTGAATTAGCCCAGAGGTATACGAATTGTGATATAAAAAGCAAGCAGAAGAGGGGAATACCAACATTTTGGTGGGTTTTTTTAAGCATAACAGAAATAAAGCAAAGTTACTGCTATAATTAACAAAAATGCATGTTTCTTTACCTTTCAGATTTTGAGAAGAAAGATCTTCCAAGACTGCCTAGGGCTGATCTTTGAAGTGTAAGATGTAAAATCCAGTTGATATACAATAAGTGTTACAATGATGAAGAGAGACTTAGTTGTTACTGTGCCTCTGATAATGGTTCACAACCTATAAAAAATCTGAAAGGTCAACATTGTTGTGAAAAAGGAAAGTGAAATAGGGAGTACAAGTTAGGGGCAGCCTTGGGATGTGAAGGGCAATAAGGAGGGCTTATTTAAGTACAACAGCAATAGCAAAGGTAGGGAATATGTGAGTCTACCACTGAATGGCTCAGGGGACCTGTAGGCAAAAGATACAGAAAAGTCTTTACCTTGGTCTTTACTGTTAAGATCATTCCTCAGGAGTCCCAGACCATTTAGACCAGAGGGGAACTCTGGAGTGAAAAAGACTTACCCTTGGTGGAGGAGGATCAGTCTGAGAACATTTAAACAAACTGGACATAGACAAATGCAGGGGAACTGATGGTTTGCACCCACGAGTGCTGAAGAGAGGTAACCATGTGTATAAATACCTGATGGGAGGGTGTAAAGAAGACAGAGTCAGACTCTTCTCAGTGGTGCTCAGTGATAGGACAAGAGGCAATGGGCACAAACTGAAATATAAGAAAGTCCATTTCAAAGTAAGAAAAATGCCTTTTTACAATAAGCATGGCCAAAAATGGGAAAAGGTTGTCCTGAGAAGTTAAGGAGTCTCCATCCTTGGAGATATTGAAAACCTAACTGACCACAGTCCTCAGCAACCTACTCTAGGTAACGCTGCTTTAGAATGATAGAATTGTGGAATGGTTTGGTTTGGAAGGGACCTCTAAATACCATTTTGTTCAAACCCTGTGCCATGGGCAGGGGTGTTTTTCAATTAGATCAGGTTGCTTAAAATTCTGTCCAACCTTACCTTGGACACTTACAATGATGAAGTATCCACAACTTCTCTGGAAACCTTTTTCCAGTGTCTCTTGACCCTCAAAATAAAAAAAAAAAAATAAATTCTTCCTTAAACCCAACCTAGAACTATCTTTTTTTTTCAGTTTAAAACCATTGCTCCTTGTCCTGTCTTTACAGCCTTGGTAAAAGTCTCTCCATCTTTAAGTCCTGTTAAGTACTGAAAAATCTCAGTAAGGTCTCCCCAGAGCCTTCTGTTCTTCAGGCTGTCCAAACCCAACTGTCCCAGCCTTTCTAGCTAGGAGATGTGTTCCAGACCTCTGACCACTATTTTCATGGCCCTTCTCTGGACCCACTCTAGTAAGTCCGTGTCTTTCCTGTGCTAAGGACTCCAGAGCTGGATGCAGTCCTCCAGGTGGGGTCTCACAATAGCAGAGTAGAGGGGTAGAATCACCTCCCTCAACCTGTTAGGCCACGCTTCTTTTGGTGCAGCCCAGGGTATGATTGGCTTTCTGGGCTGCAAGCACACATTGCCAGTTTGTAACAATGTTTCATTCACTGGTAACCCCAAGTAGTTCTCTGTGTTGCTCTCAATTATTCATCCCCCATTTGTATCGGTATTGTTGATTGTCCCAACCCAGGTGCATTTGGCCCTTTTAAACTTCATGAGGTTTGCACAGGCCCACTCCTGAAGCCTGTCAAGGTCCCTCTGGATGGTGTTCCTTCCCTCTAGCAAATCAACTACACCACTCATCTTGGTGTCATCTGCAAATTTGCTGACAGTGCACTCAATCCCACTACCTGTGTTGCTCATGAAGATATTAAAAAACATTTCACCCAGTATGGACCCTGGAGGGACACCATTTTGAGAAGGAAGGGTTGGACTAGATGATCTCTAGCGGTGTCTCCAACCTCAGCTATACCATGATCATTTGGTTCTACATCCCTCAGTGTAAGAGATTCCACTTAAATTCTGTAAACTGGCATACGGAAGTCTGAATGAAGCCATGATCTGTTAAATTCCCTATAGTTTGTTGTCCCTTTAATATTTCATAGGCCTATATATAGCTGCTAAATTATTCAAACATGTTTGTTTTCCAGATTGCAGTATGTCTTTTATGGAGATTTTCTCTAAATGACTGAAATGTGACCTACTACCTGGAAATTTGATACTACATAAACATTAAATGGTGTTGGCACACCTATTCAAAACATTAAGATAATTTTGGATTTTTAACCACTATCAAGAACAGAATATTCTTTAGGATATATGTTCTCCTTAAAAAAAACCCCAAACAACAACCAAACAAAAACCAACCACAAAAAAAGCGCCTCTTCATATAACAATTTAATAGCCTGAATTTCTTATGCAAGTATGAAGATATTTGCTATATAGAATTCTATTACTTGTAATACTTCCTCTTTTTTTCCTGCACTCTCTTACTGATATTGCATTAAAATGATGTCTTCTTTGAAATGCACTGTTTAAATTCTGCAGACACTCCTATGATACAAGATAGTGCTTTCTGATCGCATACAGATTAGTCCACTTTTGTATTTCAGTAACATGATTTAACAGATAGCATAAAAAGTCATGCAGAGATAGCTACTCTGGATTTTTTTTGTGAATGAAATTAAATGATCTTTTAGCACAAATTGTACTTAACAGCTGATACAGACATGCCAAGTGATGTAACATTTAGTTGTTAAATTATTTTTTTATGGAAAACCAGATTTCCCTATTAAAGATCTTACTGAAATAAATTCCAGTTAGTTCTATTGACTAAAATGGACTTTGAACCTGGTCCACAACAATTTGTCTTTCCAAATTGTGCTATGAAAGGTGCCAGATTAATTGTCAGGAGTACGAATGATACTGTGATAATGAGTATATTTTGGTCTAGCTGAAAAGAAGCTTCTATCTGAGGTGTAGTAGAAGACTGCTGGCAATACCAGTCCTACTTTCTATCCTACTGGAATACTACTCAGTTACTTCTACAATATGCAGTGCAGCTGCCTCTGCAAATGATGCTTTGTTCTCCAATACTATTTTTCCATTGCTGGCAAACCTGCAGCTTTGTTTAAGAAGCCCTTCAATTTTCATTGAATAGCCATTTTCAAATTACCTTTCTTAAACATCACATATTCCTCAGAGTTAAAACTACTGACTAGAGGAATTCAGCTGCTCGTCTTTGCTAATTATCACCTACTCTTGCCTTTTATTTCACTTTCCAGGTTATTTGTGAGGTGCCTCAGGGGCACCTGGCTTCCCTGCCAAATTATTATATTAGCGATTTTATACATAATGCAGTGGAAGAATATGTCTTACAAAACCCAATTATAATGTGTATAGGTATAGCTATAGCTTCAGACATATGTGTACGCATGGGCACAAAAAGATCTATTTATCTGTTCTGTATTTTATTGTATATATGGGTTGCAAACATTGGGAAGCTACTAACATTGCTCATGATTTGTTTTATGAGAGGGTTTGCCTGGTGTCATTCAAGAACTTTCCACACAGATTAGATTACCATAAATAACAGTAAATTTTCACCTAACTTTTAACATACATGGTTTGGCATTTATACAGGAGTCATGCTTTGGATAAGAAAATTTTGACAGTATAGCATTGGCATCCTGAAACCTACAAAGCAATGATAGTTTTCGCCAAGTGTCTGACCTTCTTCTAAAACTTCTCTTCTTCAGAGGAAATTATGAAGTTTACAGTATGATGTCTCTCAGGATTTGCAGTATCATATAGGAAAAAATGTTATAAACGTACAAGCAGGGTATAGTCGGCATGGCATGCCCTAATCAAAATGCTGAATCTCCTTTCTGAATTTTGCTTTTCCCTGCAAATGTAATCTGAATTAATATGTAAATTTAACTATTTGGATAAATGGGTTTTTTTTTGCCTTCAGCAATATATCTGTGTCACAGAAAGTATTTGTGAAAATATCATCTGGAAGAGGAAGTTTAAACAAAACAAAACAAAAAAAAGCATTGTAAATATTATGCATTATTTAGTAATATCTAAAATAATAATAAAAAAAAAAAGTCATGGGGTTGACAAAAAGTAAGGCAAAAGGAATTTTAGGAAAGGGAACATAAAAGGAAGAAAAGAAAACAGAATAATGCCCTAGGCAAAATCATTATCTAAAGGCTTAGATACTTTGAAGCTTCTGATTTTGTTGCTGCATATCTTGGGACTCCCTAGTGAAGGAAAGAAATTGACTAACCAGAGGGGCTCAGGGGATGCCTGGGACAGCAGGGCTGGAGGACTCACCCTGTGAGGAGAAGCTGTGGGGCCAGGACAGGAGCAGAGACATTTCCCAGACCCCTAACTGCAACTCAGTGTCTACAGGGAGAGAATCAAGGAGAGAGGAATGGACTCTTCACAGTGGTACAGGATGGGAGATACTGTCATCACGCAGAATGGAGCTAAGGTTAAAAAAGAAGAAATTCACCTTAAAGTTAGTTACGCATTGGGGCAGGTTGTGGACCCTCTATCCTTGGAGGTTTTCAGTACGTGACCACTCAAAGGCCCTGTTTTCTACTCTGAATTGAATGTGCTCTGTGCAGGAGGTTTGTCCAGAGACTTCCTGAAGCCTTTCTAACCACAGGAACTTGATTATTGCCTTGTCTCCTATGGGCTTATCTCTCTGGTGAATGTTTCTGAGTCTCTGTAACCATTATTTTATGCCTGGTTCTGTCCAGTTGGTTGAGGGGGCACTTTTATGGTGCATGCAATGAGTGCTGGTAATGCACACTGGCAGCCCAGAAAGCCAACCATGTCCTGGGCTGCATCAAAAAAGAAGCACGAAGACCAGGTTGAGGGAGGTGATTCTGCCCCTCTACTCTGCTCTTGTGAGACCCCACCTGGAGTACTGTGTCCAGCTTTGGAGTCCTCAACAAAGGAAGGACATAGACCTGTTGGAATGGATCCAGTGGATGGCCACAAAAATGATCCGAGGGATGGAGCATCTCTCCTATGAAGCCAGGCTGAGAGAGTTTGGATTATTCAGCCAGGAGAAGAGAAGACCTTATAGCAGCCTTCCAGTATCTGGAGGAGTCCTACAGGAAGGATGGGGAGGCACTCTTTTTCAGGGAATATGGTGAAAGGACCAGGGGTAATGGTTTTAAATTGAAAGAGGGGAGATTTAGATTAGATACTATAAAGAAATGTGTTACTTTGAGGGTGGCGAGACACTGGAACAGGTTGCCCTGAAGAGCTGTGGATGCCCCATCCCTAGAAGTGTTCAAAACCAGGCTGGATGAGGTTTTGAGCAACCTGGTCTAGTGGAAAATGTTCCTGTCCATGGCAGGGGGGTTGGAACTTGATGATCTTTAAGGTTTCTTCCAAGTCTTAAACGATTCTATGATTCTGTGATTCGTGATTACTGCTTCACTGGCAATGCAATGCCACCAGAAGGACCTGCAGGGGATGGTTACAGCTACACAGTGTGATAGGTGCTTGGGATAGACATGGGACTTAAATACAATGATGACAGGTTTTAAAATTTTAATTAAATTGAAGTAAAGATTAAATTTTATATAAATTATTTCTAAATAATAAATAAGATTATGCTGAAATTTGAAAATATCACCTTTATGTGTACATATCACATAAAGGTGATATGTACATAAAAAGAAATCAAGAACTATTTGTACATAAAAAGAAATCAAAAACTATTTACATCAATGGGCTAGCTATGACAACTTTTACAATACTGGAGAAAATATTCCATTTTCTAAAACTATTGTGGTGCTATATAAAATTTTATACTCTTCTTAATTTTAATAATATTGTTGTAGAAAGCTAAATACATATCTCATGAAAAAATGGCTTTAATTTATATTTATTCATGGGGGAGGTTGTCTCGTATGCTATGTCCTTCATCATATATCAGATAAAAACTCTATCAGAATTCTTTGTATTAAAAAGTTTTGTAATTTTTTCAATTTGAGTTTTACTTTAAGATTAATTCAACTTTTTGGGAAGTATTTCTTAATCAGAAAGATTGTTATCTAAGGAGAAATATGTAAAAGGCAGCAAAAGGGTTTTAAAGAGTGTTAAAAGTTTTATTACAGTTGAAAGCTAAGAAATATGTTTCGTTGATATTCTGCTGTCTTACCCTTTAAGTTCAAATTGTGTCAAACTTTACACCTATCCACACAAATTCTGTTTATGTATCCTGACCATGAGTGCCCTTTCAGAGTGAAAGTTAACACATTAAAAATAATTTCTGATAAGTATAATTTTCAATACTTGTGTCTTCATAATAGAGGCTATCCACAGTAATTGGAAAGTACTTAGATTCTTAACTTTTTTTGTCTTGTTAACAACCTTACCCTCTATTTTTTTTCCATGATAGTAAAAATATAGATGTTCTGCAGTCCTCAGAGAAAGCTGAGCAGACAGCAAGGGAGTTCTATATTTCCTTGTAAAAATAGTCAGAATGATTTTGAAAACAGATGGCTTAAATCAAAATTAAATATTTTTCCTTTGCATTTCATTCCTGTATTTTATGAAATTGTGAAAAATTTTATGTAAGAAACTTTATTGTTATGTGATGAGCCAAAACCATTGCATTCTACTGAATTAATTACTTAGCCAAAATATTGGCAGAGTTGGTGGGATAAATCAGGGACACATTCTGAAATAACAGAAACTGTATCAAACACTTTTTTTTTCCAAGTGTTGTTCTTACCTTTTCATTAGTACCATACTGGACAGAAAACTGTAAGGGAACTAACAATAGGATCCAAGGAAATAAATACGTGAGTTCATGTGCAGGCACATACATACATAAAGTTTTGCTTATATGTGAAAGCTTATAAATATGGATTTATGCATTGGGATTTCTGCCTCATCTGCATGCAAATGCTGATAAAATTTTTGCATCCTATGCAATGTGTAATACCTCAAATAAAGAGGTATTTATAAAGATTTATGGAAAGTACAATCAGATAAAACAGTGTATTTTTTTATGTCAATATAACATTTTTTGCTGAAATTATAATACCAGCATTCTTTATAATATAATATCATACTCTAGTTGAGAAATTCACTCTGTATCAAAATCTTCCTTTAGTAGGCCCATAATTCCTTATTTTATGACCTGTGTGTGTTATGATTTCAAATGGCAAATTAGGCTTTCAGATGAAAAAAATCAGATGGGTCACACTGCTTAGTGTTGTTTCAAACTTGCATATTAAGAGAGCCTTTTTTAAATGAACATGTTCTAAGGAACTGAAGTGTTAGTGTTATATTTTATAATCATTAATCTCTGTTTAGAAAAACAACCCTAAAAAAAACAACAAACAGTTAAAAGTAGTTGCATTTCTACCACATTAACAACATAACTCAGCAGTTACATTATGCAGTTTGATTAGAATGACCTCTCCCATAAATTGTCTTGGACCAGGTATACAGGGAAACTAAGTGTTCCAGTGAGGCAGAACCTCCTTCTCCAGTAAAATCTTGTGCTAGTTCTCCAATGAAGATTTGACATGGTCACTGTAGTCCCAAAATGAGAAGTCAGTGAAAAGTAGACTTTTTTACTGCAGAGTAATTGATCATGCCTTCCCTGAACTTCTGGTAAATTTTCAGTACACTTGGTGTGGAAGCCAAAGCCACTGTATTTACCTTGTTCATTTGTCTACCTGGATGTTGTTTTTATTCTTCTCCATGCACAGCTGTCTGGTGTTTCTTGCTCTGTATGTATCCCAGCATATGCACATGTAGAACAATTCTGCTCCCAGCAAAGTATCTGTGGATAAAGGAACAGTAATATGGTACAGCCTTCAAAACTGTGTTCCAAAGCTCTACAGCAGGATTTAACTCACTTTGATTTGTCATGGGGAAACCGTTTGTAATAAAGAGTTTAAAATAAATAATTATAGGACAAGGACCTTTAAAATAACCACTGACTCTAGGAGAGCTTCTTCAGCTGCTGATCTAACTACTGTTGTAGGGTGCTCTGAGGAAGTCTGTGTATTCATCCTCTTTCATAGCATTTATACTCCAATTTATACTCACCCTATAGGCACTGGGATTTGCTCCATGTCCTGTTAGACTAATTTCCAAACACATGGGATCATAGGTATGCTCCTAGCTAAAGAGAATAGCTATAACTGCTATAACCTTTTCAGTGTGATTTTTCATTGATTGATGTAAGGAGTGACTTTCTCTGTAGGCCTGGAAATCCTGGTATCTGAAAAGAAATCTGGTTTTACAGCTCCGTCCAAATTCTTTATTGGCACTGATATTACTCTCACTAGTTTAAACCGGGCTCAGGTATGCATTTGCCATCCTTGTACCTTTTTCTTAGCAGGAATGCTTTGTGCACGAATTCATATAGGAATTTTCACAAGAAGGAATCACTGTTGTGTAACCACAGAATAACTTTAGTTGATAGGAACCACTAATAGCTTCTGTTATGAACTTCTACATGGCTATCTTAAACTAGGTTGCTTGTGGCCAGTCAAGTTCCCAGCATCTCTGAGGATGTCCCACAGCCTCTCTGAGCAACCTGTTTATTACTTCGTACTTAATGTTATTCCTCACTAAAAATTTTTAAACTTAGTATTTGATCTCTTTGTATCTCATTCTCAGGGACACGCAGTGCACCTTCTCAGTGCCTGGACATGGATATCAATTACTCTTTAAATATTGAGGAAGTAACATGAAATAATTTTGCCCTTTTTTCTCTGAAAGCAAATACTGTGGTCTCTGCTTCTGAGTTTTGCGTTGTGACAGAAGCTCCAAATCTGCCATTCCAGGTCACAGACCCTGAAAATTATTTTTTTTCCCTAAGAGTAAGCAATTCAATAAAAATATGCATGGATCTTATAAAATTATATGTTTAAAGAAACACATTTTCCCTGAGAAAGGCATGACTTTATGCCCAAGGAAAGTTAATACTGCTTTAAAGTCATTCTGGTCTGATGAGCTCTATGCCACGGTTGCTGGAGTGTTGAAATAAAATAATTGTCCCATGTATTTTAGATCCTAGAAGAAGAAGTAGTCACTCGGGATAAGATATCCTGTGTTTGGGGCATCTTCCATTGCTTTTGTGTTTTTGATAGCAGCTTACCTTACGAAGATATCTCTGATTTGTTTCCTCCTCTAACCTTCCTCCCACTACCCAGAACAAAGCCAAGTAAAATGTTTCCTCCCCATTTTTTAATTATATATTATATAATACTTTATATTTTTATGACTTTTATATATACATATGAGTTATATATATTTATATATGTTATATATATATATATGTATAGTTTATATATAATTTATAAGGAGTCTACTTTATAGGACTCCCTTCCCTATTTAATTTTTTTCATTTTTTCGTCCAAACATAACCAGCATTTTTTTTTCTGCCTTGGTACCCAGCACTATAATCCTTTTGCACGTCAAGATTTGACTAAATTATTTTATACTTGTTTCTTCCCAATTTCTTTGCTCTGCCTTAAAAGATTTGCTCATTATTCAGCTCTTCTAGTCACTTGATTCATATGATGAGTCCACCACTTGTTTCTTGGCTTACAGCATCAAACTGCTTATTTTGATTTCAGAATTCTACATGTGCTTTCTATGACACATATCACAGATTTTCTTTCATCGCACTCCCTCCAATGTTGTTTTTTAGATACTTTTTGCTTTCCTCATTTGTTTGTGTTGTATTTTCTATTTTCCATTTGGGTAGCATATGTTGGTTTTGCCTTTAAAGATTGTCTGTATGTAGACTTGTTTGGTTGACAATAATTTTTAATTTCAAAACAAATTTTTGATACTTTGTGTAAGTAGCTTAATCATTTGCGTTTGACATAACTTTTTTAACATAAGGCTGTGTAGAGTGAGTTAGATTTTAGATCGTCTAAAAAGGTTTAAATTTACCTCCCTGTAGTAGTCAAAGTATATATTCTTTTGATCGCGTTGCTGTCAAAAGCATAGTGTTAATGTTTCCCCATTGTATGTCCTCTTAGGTTGTTTTGAGCTCATTTGTGAAAAGACCTTACTTACAGTTTTAGTGTTTGCTACATAAACAGCTGCTGCCATTTTAGCTGTTCCTCCATTTTATTTTGGTATTTAGTAACTGCCAAAACCCATCTATTGCCTTTATAGATGGATGCCACAATCTTTTAGCGGTTTGCCATTGGAGTATCTCGTGGAAGCAAGAGAATCTTTTAAATTGTATGTAGAAATGTGATCTTCTTTCAGACAGCAACACTTTTCTATTACCTAAAAGGCAATCAAACAGAAGGGTGGATTAAAAATGGTATCAAAGGTTCCATCAAATTGTACAGAGAAACTGCAGTTAAAGCAACATGAAAAAGAGGAAAAATTATTATTTAAGACTGGGAGTCCCTGGTGACTACCAGCCAAACAATATCATCATCAGTGGTAACATCGAGAAATCTTACTGTATATACTCTGTGACCATAAACCTTTGACAGTGACATCTTTATAATATTTGGATAGAAACTCTTCCTTGTTAGGGGCTTTTGGATTTTTAAAAAGTATTTTGATTCTAAATGAGAAGAGAAATTCAATACCTTTTTTGTGTTTTTAGGCAAATTAGAAAACAAATACAAGTGATAACTCTTAAACAAAGTTATGCCTGGGAGTATAAAGTATTCCCACTGCTCCCAGCTTTCTGGTTCCACTTAAAGCTCCCCTGAAAAGCCACACTATCAATTTCAGAAGCCCAGTTCTTCCCCTCTGAACTCACCTCCTCTGAAGCACTGTAATATTTTCAAGAGGTCGATCCTTGTGTGTTCTGACTTTCTCACTGAAGTTCTAGTTGGATCTTCTTCTTCAGATCTGTATTTCTTTTACTCAGCGTTGTGGGTTTGTATCGTATGTATATCCACGTAACCCATATAAACATACAACATAAAAGGTTCAATATCAGTGGGAAAATGGCAGTCTTTACTGTAAATGGAAAGCTTCCTCTTTCTAACAAAATTGGACAGCTTTGCACATTATATATATTGTCCATTATATATTTACATTTATTTATCTTTATACACAAGTTATATTTAGCTATTTATATTTAGATACTCTATCATCTATGTTTCGATCAGGACATAAAAGCATTCCACAGTAACAAAGGCGCGAGGACACTGAAGTCTTTAGACCTAAAAAGACATACAACCATGCCGTATGTCTGGTTGTGATGACAGTATGGCAAAAAACACTTCCTTTGAGACCATTCCAGTCACATATTGTGAATGCACAGCTGTCTTTCTGTGTTTATGGAGACCACTGTCCTTCTCTGTTTTCACTTTTTTCGTGCTACTGCTAGGAACCCAATGTACTTGAAAGGCTGAATGAAACAACATGAGGACAAAAATCTGCTGGATAGAACTGTCCTCTGTTTTCTCTCCATGTATCTTCCCAAGGACAAGTGCTAAATTCACTACCTAGTTTTTCATTGAGGTGTCTACCGGATTTGAAGGTGGATGCATACAGTAAATGATTCAAACAGTGCCATGAAAGCAGGGGAAATAAAGAGTGCTGTAGGAGACCCGATTAATTTCCACAGGTTTAGCAAATTTCACAGTGAGCACTTCAAAAGAGTAGGGAGAAAAACATGTCTGTTCCTTTACAAAGAATGAAAAAACCAGATGTCTCCTACATCAGGGCAGGGTGCTGAAGGGAGGAGTTACATACTTTTTCCCCCAGATACCTGTAACTCCTAGATTGACTCAGAACACACACTATCTGGATTATTTTTAATATTAAAAGAAATACTGCATCATCAGTAGGTGTAACTAAAAAATCAGTCTCTTGACAAGGAATTATCAAAGTTATGATTTTTGCTTCATAAATTTTTACCTCTGATCATTGTAATAGCTCTGATCACATTAATTCTTGAGAGGTTTTTGGTTTTTTTTGTTTCAGAGAAAATGCAGGAAAATCACCGGTGAGCTTAAAATCAGTGTGACAATTTTTCTGTAAATCCTCTCCTGACTTGTAGAAAATAACACACGTAACAAGAATATACTTAAAAAGAAGTTTGATATTTTTCTCACCCTTGGGAAAGAGCAAAAATTTAGAGTTGGCTGTTTTGGGGATTTTTGTGGGGTTTTTTGTTTTTGTTTTTGTTTTTTTTTTTTCCGCTTTGGTTTTGGTTGTGTTCCTGTTAATTAGTTAACAGTGGTGTACTAAATAAAAAAGAAACTATTTCTATTTATTTGCCTTAGTGAATCTTGGGTTTATATGCAGGAAACCTATTCATACAAAACTTCCTCTCGTGAAGATTTGTAATTTCATTTTCAACTACACAAAGTTAAAATTACTTCCTTAAGCGTATGGAAATGAAAAACAATAAAAAAAAACCAACAAATTTGAACTGTTAAATATTAGAAATAATTTTTAGCCCCAGCGTTTTGTCTAGTTAGAGTTCCATGTGAGAGAAACTCCTGTCTGATTCCCTTCTCCAGTGACAGTGGCAATGCCTGTGTTCATAGCTTGAGTGAAAGCCACAGGGAATAGGTGCATTAAACAGGAGACACACAAGCTTCACTGGCTGTTTATAAGAGGAATTATCTTATTTCATAACTACTTAAAGACAGATTATAGTGAAGGTATAGAACAGTTATTTCCATGCTAAGTATATAAGATCAGGTATTCAAGATCAGAACAGGTCCACTGTGACTAATATCCTCTCTCAGGAAATATATATAATGAAAAGTATAAGATCTAGGGGAATATGTACAATACATCCTCACAGTGCCCTCCAAACTACCAGTGACAGGATTTCAAGGATTTTCTAAAGCAGTCACTTCTTGCAGGGACTTTTGTTCTAAACTTCTTCCAGTTTCTTTCTGAACCCATGAGACCTTTCAGTGCCCCAAATGTTCCAGGGATGAGTTCTACAGATTACAATATCCTTTTTACAAGAACCTCCTCTTTTTTTTTTTTTTTCTTCTTTTTTTTTTTCCCCTACAAACCTTACTAGATGCATGTCTAGTTCTTGCATGTGCGAGGTAATGAACAATCCTTTCCTGATTATTTTTCTGAATGCTTTGTTGGATATTGAAAACCAGTATACCACCTCATGGTCATTTCTTTGAGACAGAAGTGATTTAGTCTGTTTCTTTGCCTTGCTGTTCTTCTGTATTTTCAACATTCTTTCCACCTTTCTTATGTTCTTTTTCCAAATGCATCTTGTCTTTTTAAAATGAGATACTTAAGACATAACTAAGTGAATCAGTTTAAATTTCTTTATACTGCATTTCAGCTGTTTTTTATTGAATTATCACAATTTTATAAGATTCTTCTGTTATTCTTCACAACATGTTAATCTTCATTTATCTGAATACCATGGTGAAGTCAGCAAAGTGTAATCCTTTACATAGCTACCTGCTTTTCTAAATAGTTTATTAATATCTTTAATACTTAGATCCATGCACAGATCCTTATAAGATTCAACTCTTCCTCACTACCTTTCTATACTATGCAAAGGTTAAGAATCAAGAAAGGTTAACAGGAAAGGTATATTGTTTAAGAGGAGAACGCAGGTAGTCAAAGAAATATAATTGTCCCATTATATAACAAAAGTATGTACTGAGTTTTGCTGATAGGTAAGAGTAGCCAAAATAATAGGCTTAGATTTTTATAAGGCATTTAATTTAATAAGGTACAATATTACATTTTTAAACATTGATATTTTACACTGTAAATGTATTAAAACAGAAAATGTAACATATACATATGTCAGTATAGTGTAGTTTTTCTAGTGTAACTCTGAGAGGATCAGTGCTTAGTTTTGGTATAGTTTAATTTCTTTATCAATGGTCTAGGAGCAAATGCAAGTCTAAAAATATTTACAACAGTGCAAAATTTGACAGAATATTAATTATTTAAGTCAATCATATAATGCAGTATATATATAGCAAAGGAGCAGCAGAGATGATTAAGAGGGTCATTTCCAAGTCTGATTAGGGATAATGGGAGTGGAAGTATGGAGATAATTGTGTCACAATAGGTCAACTTTGGAAATGAGCACTCACAACTTTAAAAGGATGGTGGAAGATTAAGGCAATTGCAATTGAAAGCTGCAAAATCATTTGACAGCTAGAGAAAAAAAAAAAAAAAAGTAAAGTAAGGTGCTTGGAGCTTGTGTTCAGATTGTCCCTGGCAATGGTCTAGACAGATATTTATTTGCTTTGTCATTGTTCCAAGCCCAGTAGCAACAGTTGGTCTGATGATTAGCCAAGCTAATAAGCCCTGCTGAGAAAAACAAAATATTACTTGGTACTCAGTGCCATATTAATGCAGGCATATATTTGTGAGTATTTAGTTTTATTTCCCTATCTTTTATTTACAATACTATGAATAGCTAGTAAAAGAGCAGCTTAAAAATAAGATGTCCTTAAAATGCCTCAAGGTGTGCATCCTACTTCTGCTCTTGTTTTCTGAAATCCTGGTGTAGAGTTTGGTAGGCAGCCCAGTCTACAAGTAGGTATCTGATGCAAATTCATAGACAACATTTTGATTTAAATATGAAGGCCAGCATTTGCTAAAGAATGATCTAAATAAATTAGAGAGAACGAGAGATCACCTTTCTGTAAAAATCCTGTTTTGTAGGATGATCCAGTCTCAATTCTGCCAGTTTCAGATAATCATTTTTTAAAGCTGTGCACTTCTGCTTTTTGGATTTCACATCAGGTTTTAAATCAGTCTGTATATTCTAATAAGTAAATAAAACTCAGATGAGTGCTAGTGATTAAAGGATTATTGTCTCATTGTGTTAATTAATTCGATTCCCAATATATTATTGCTTCCTGTACTCACTTTTTTTCTTATAGGCTATGCTCATTAAAAAGATTTATTAATAAAAAGATTCTCTTCAAATCCATGCATACTTTTGGAAGATTCAGAGAGGGTCCCTAAAGGTACATGGACTATAAAATCAGGGAAAGAAATTTTGGCATGAGTTGCCCATATGGCATAAACATTCAGCTGCTGCGAATCACTAGATGCTTCCTAAACCTCTTCACAGCAATTCTTTAACTGATAGATTAGAGTGATTATTCCATTAATTGTTTTTCGGAAGCTTTTCCAACTCTCTAATTTGGAGTTTGGGGACCTGCAACAGGCATTCTGGGCTTTACATTCTGGGGATTCATTACTGAATTTATTCTATAAAATGGGATTTGTTAAAGAGAAGAGAAAAGCAGAGAATCATGAAGAGAGCACATCTTTCACAGCAGTCTGCACACTTCCGAAATAATAGAGTAGGTGGAAATGTAAATCTCTATACATCTTACTACTGTGACAGAATTTTTTTTTTTTTTTTCTCTAGTATTGTAACTTGTGCTTCTTCAAATAGCAATAGTAGCTGGGACTTTACTCATGAAAGATTTCAGTCCTCCCTCTGAATTGTAGGAGTGAGTCTTATCAAGTGGTGCTTGTCCCGTCTCCTGCAAAAAGAGGTCACAACACAGACACTACAGAAATTTGCAGAGTCTGAGAGAGGTCAATTTTAAACTCCTTTTGTGATGTCAGAAGCTTCTATGACAAAGATATTAATATAAATCATCATTACGTGCCAAATCATGACCTTTTTCCATCTTTATCCACTATTGAGACAGTTTGTGCACAGAATAGATTTTATTGGCCTTTTACTCCCATCCCCAGACATCTTTCCTATCATCTTGTGGTGGTGAGTTCATCCCAGCATATCCTCAGGAACAGGAGTTACACCAGGTGAGTATAAATTTTAGTTCCCTTTACAGAATTCCCATAACCCCCTTTGTCCATGAACCTGTGGAAAGAAATAAAAACAACAAGAAAACAAATACCCTATCAAGTGCTACTACAATGCAAAAAGAAAGTAATGAAAAATGCAGTATCTCAGAGAGGAAAAAAAATCCCTATGAAACCAGTTCTCACTGAAAGGTATATTCAAATCTAGTGCCGGAATGGCTGTTGAATAAAATCATCTGATATACAGTAGTATAGAATAAACTATTAAAAAGTGATTAATTTGCACTACTAATATGAAAGCAACTGCATTAGTCACAGAAGCATAGGAAAAACCATCTGAAGTATATGAAAAAGTTTATGGCATATTTCTACAGTTTCTCACTGGTTTCCCTAATGTAAACATAATGAGCATATGTTCATATTTTTGTCTGGGTCTGGACACATCGCTCACATGCTCATATCTATGGAGTCAGTTATACTTGTAAAAAAATCTAGAAACAATAAAGCAAATATATTCTGGTTTTTTTGGGCTATTTTTTGTGTTTTATAATCATAGTCTCCTTGTATTTAGGCAGGATATGAGTCTTCTTTTCTTGCACGCACACATAACACACAACTCATACATTCACATAAATTTTAACTCCACCATGTGTTTAGAACCTAGTAAAATAATTTTTGGAGTGTCTTCAGATGTCTTTGACTTGTATGCATCTTGGCTGGTTTGAAACTGTTTATGTTCGCACTGTCATCTGCTTCACTATCAAGTGGCATGTGTTTGTGCAGACACAAGCAGCACGGGCAAAAAAGAAGTGATGCTACGGTTCAAATTTTGATCAGAAATTTTTGAAAAGAATTATGTATACCGAATTGAGTTTTGTTCAGAGTGCTATCTGTATATTTAATAAATAAAAGAAAGAGCAAAACAGATGTTAAGTCTTCAGTAGAGCAGAGGTAGTTCAGGACAGGCAATGCACATTACCCCTCATAATCTATGAAAATTGTGTCAGCTTTTAAGTCATCCAAGACACATCTTGTGGCAAGTGGGAATCTCCTAGATTAGTTAATTAATAACATCTTCAAGATTTTGAAATTAGTCAAATATATTATTATGCAAAATTTAGCAACCTATCACATCCTGGAACACAGCTTATGTTTAAGGATTTAATAATTGTATACTGTTCATTTTATAGATTCTGTACCTTTGACTTTAGTCAAATATGACAAGTTTTGACTCACTGGAAATAAACCTGTCTCCTCCATGGAACAGTTAGATATTATTGTGTAAAAGTTCTTATAATAGTTTAATAAAATATTAATAATTCATTTGTCATCTGCATTGATATTATTACCCCTTTCAGGTTTAATTGAATGGATATCCTTTTCTTCTAATAATGTATAATGTATAATGTAATAATGTAGGGAGCTAGCCTTGCTTTTTTGAAATTTGTGAAATTGAAATGTGCTTTCATTGTGGAGTATGCCTTGATTTTTCTGCATATTTTGACGGTATTGTAAGTGAACTGAATTTCCACTCCTTCCATGTAGATTTTACTGTCTTAACAATATTGAAATTCTTGAATTTGCTCTCTCTCCCTATTTTTAAGGTCACTGTTTTTTCATTCATAAATATATTTCACAGAGAAGCTCTAATGGAAAAATATAACACATTGTGTTTCAGAAGGATGATTCACATTAAAGGCAAAACAGGACATTCTGCAAGCCACATACATCATCCCAGTTAATACAAAATGTTTTTCATAAACTTTTAACCCTTTATTAGAAAGCTACTTAGTCTGTGCACTCTCTGGACCCAAACATGCTGACAAACATGTTGCATACTTTGTAAGTGGTCTTATTAAATTTGTTAGGACAACTGTGGGAATTAGGCCACTTTAGATATTTGCAGATTTGCAGTGTTTTCAAGTTTTACATATTTAAGTTTGGTTGTCTGCTTTGCCAAAATGCTTGCAGAAGTTGAAAGTTTACAGTGTATTTACCAGTCGGCTTCATATAAATTTTGTAATATAGAAAAAAATAATGGTTAGGGGAGTATGTGCAAAGTGTGATAATGTACAAACTTGAAATGTCGTAGGAGTTGCCACAGTATTTTCCACTCTTACCAAACTTTTCCATAAGCATTTGGGGATAAGAAGGTAGAGAAATAAAGGGGATATAATCAGCAATATTACAGCTGAAAAAATGAGGATATTTTAAGAATACAAAGAAAAGGGAAGAATAAAATGAAGGAATCTAAGACAAGGATCGTAAACATGAAGAAAAGACTTCAAGTAACAGGTGTTTCCTCCAAAACAAAGAGGTCCAGTATTGTATGTTTATGGTTATTTCTTGTTAAATAGTGCAGAATAAATAAAGGAAGAATTTAGTAATTTCAATGCACACTCAAAAAAGTTGTAGCAAATACATATAAATGAAGCAAATACATATAATGTGCATACCTATGTTTTCTGATGTATCTTCTTTCATTTAATGGAGAACACTTCCTGCACAACATTGTTATTCATCTTTTTGAATATAAAAGAAAAGTGTTCTCCTGCTGTAAAAACCTAGTAAAAAATACTCTGCTAGATTTTTCAAGACATCTGCTGCCTTAATTCGTCTGTCACTAGGAGAATTCAATAAGAAAAAGAATGTAAAAGGTTATAGTCTTTTTTACTTTTGTGTAACTTATCACAGTGAGTTCTGCTAATTAATTTTGCATTTAAGTATTATCCAGTATGGTCCTTTTAATATGAATAGATTAGAGCTGAGATAAATTGTTCTATTAAAAATTTGGAATATACAATACACAGTTCAAAAGAGGCATAACCTGATAAACTTTTTCTAAGTGTGTGTCTGCTAGTTCCTTTTGATCATCAGCTGTGCTATTTAAAGTCATAGGCAGAGACTGGATAAACGTAAAAGCTATTCATGTGTGTGAGAAAGGTGTGAGAAAAGTATGTAGCAGTGTTGAAGAGTTGGGAAATATCTTTTTCTTGTGACACAAATAACAAGTGGAATTCAGGTCTGTTCTGACAAAAGATTTTCCTTTAATCTGTCCAGTGATTAAGCAGCATATTTCTTCCTTCTAGTACCTGCACAGGTATTAAAAGTGATATGTGTGTATATAATATGGCCATATGACAATGTAATTCTGGAAAAAAAACCACAAAACTTAGTGTAAGTGTTACTTGTAAGGTGAGTTTGTCTTATAAATACAGAGTTGTGTACATTGTATTTGTCTAAGCTTCTTGTTAAAAAAATGAAGATTTTGGCTAAGAATTATTTCAATGAGAATTCTATGAAGCTTATCTTTTGTTGCAGGATTATTGTGCATATGTAATAAATTGAGGTAAAATCTCAGCTTTTAGAACATTATATGACTTATAAATGCATTTATAAGAATTATTTAAAATTAATATTTATTGTATATTTTATACTATAAAAAGAAAAATTAAAGTCTCGTACCTTTTACATGCTTATTAAAAAAACCCTAAAGATAAAATTAGATGTTTAAAATGTTGCACACCAGCTGTTAGGTGCAAATTTTTTTTTTCCTTTTTTAATAATTATTAGAAGAAGTTAATATGTATGTCTGTGTTCTCCATGATAGTATTTATCATTATTTGGGAGGATTGGATTATTATACTCTTGTCAGTGATATCATTTGTTTTATTTTTTTAAAGAATTACATTTGTTAAGGACACAATATTTCGGCATTCTCTTTGACTATGTAGAGGTTATTTTGCATTTCTGATATTTTTCCAAGACATGAGATCTGTACTCAGACACAGATTGTAATTTCTCACTTTTAGGGAGACCATATGAGACCCACATGTGGTCTTGAAGAACAAATCAGAGAAGTTTAGTAAGCCATTAACTATCAGAATAAGCTCCCCATATACAAACCATCAGAGGAATAGGGGGAAGAAGGTTTATTTTAATTGAAATACTATGAAGGTTATGTCTTGAGATGAAATAAAGCCAAAATTTGAGAAATCTTGTTCAATCAGTGGATTTTCTTAGATACACATTTGGGGTGAAATCCAGTTGGCGGCCAGTCACCAGTTGTGTCCCTCAGGGCTCGGTTTTGGGGCTGGTCTTGTTTAATATTTTTATTGATGATCTAGATAAGGGGATTGAGTGCACCTTCAGTAAGTTTGCAGATGACACCAAACTAGGTGGGAGTGTTGATCTGCTTGAGGGTTGGAAGGCTCTGCAGAAGGATCTGGACAGAACTAGATCAATGGGCCAAGGCCTATGGGATGAGATTTAATAAGGCCAAGTGCCGGGTCCTGCATTTCAGTCACAACAACCTCAGGCAATGCTACAGGCTTGGGGAAGAGTGGCTGGAAAGCTGCCTAGCAGAAAAGGAGTGTTGGGAGTGTTGGTGGACAGC
>JAOQGL010000019.1:68068831-68082805 GCA_027564165.1 Gallinago nigripennis
GTCTAGCAGGGCGCTTTCCCTGGTTGGCTTGCTCACCAGCTGTGTTAGGAAGTTGTCTTCCACACACTCTAGGAACCTCTGCTCTAGTGTCCAATAATCTAAAATCAAAAGTTATATTGAACCATGCCATGAAAATGTGCAGACCATATGTAGCCCTGGAGATAACTTCTAAAACTCAAACTGCTTATTTTAAGTTGTATTTAGGGCTTTAGAGACACAAGGTACCAATTGTTTTCTCTCATAATTGCCCATGAGCCTGCAAGCATTCAAAACCACATGTAACTCATCATCTTGAGAACAGCTCAGCTGATATCAGCAGGGCTTACTTGCAGTGCATGGAGTCATCAGATGTATAAATCTTTGCAGGGACAGAACATGAATCCTACATTATATCATCTTGAGGCTGTATTCGGTGCTCTCTCTAGAATCCTGCCTATAGAGACAACTAATCAATACTCTGAGTGCCAAAAAATATTACTAAGTAATATTATGTAATGAATGGTGATATTTTGACACAAACAACTCTAAAGCAAAACAATGGTAAAATAGGACAGTTTAGGTCAGTCACTTGGGCTCTCTTCATTTTGCTAGAAATGGATATGCTCAGAGAATTGCAGAATTATGAAAGAAGAAGCAATATCGATACTGGAAAATCACACTACTTTTTATTGTGTAATTCAACATTTGCTTTTCATAAGCATTCAGGATCTCAGGAGAAGTGGGAAGTTTATTTGTTTGAGTTTTCGTCTCAGACATGTATAGTATAATCAGAAATTCATGCGCGCACAAAATTAAGGCAGCTAAAGGATATGTATAAATTGCAAAGAGAAAGAAAAAAATTAATGAAATCAGTATAAAATCTTTTTGTCCTATTTCTAGTATATTTTTATGTTCTCTTTAGTTCCTTTTTTACCCTCTGGCTATAGCTATTTTTACTATCATTACTTTATTTTAAGCTCAAACTTTTCAGTCCAAAATAACTCATGATAGCATGCTACAATTTCAGGCAGTGTTACAAACCTAATTTGGATATCTATACCAGGCAGTAAGTCTCAACCAATATTTTTTATTTGCTTGTTCTTTGTTGGGGGAGGGGTGTGCAGTTAGAATTTTTTATACTCTACAACAGTTGCATTGCTTTTTAAAGTTTTAACTGTATCATTGGCTAATATTTCTGAGAGAAAACCATACAGCAAATTATTCGTTGAATGACTTTGAGATGAATAATAATCTGCTTTCTTTCTTGTTCATTTATAATCCTTCCACTGTTCAATAGGCTAATGTATCTACTGACTTGAAATTAGTTCCTGCTCACTGTTGACTGCTTTGCACTCTTAAGCATGGTGAAGCAATTGTGAAGTTAAATTAGCCCAAAGACATCATGGAAAGCTCCTCAAGTGACCTAGGTTGATCACAGCAACTCCTTTGTTTCTCTTCCTCCACTGACTTGTGCAGTCACAAATCTGAAAATTTCCTATCCCTTAGAAATGTATTTGTTTGAGCAGTCTAACTGATGGTCTTAACAGAGAAAGGAGTAAACCAAACTAGAAAGGTTTCAGGACCAGAAGAATAAAAGGGATTTTCCTTGTTTTTTTCATGACAGTGTAAGGGTTCTTCAGCCACACTTATGGTTCTAGTCTTTCACTTTAATGAGAGAATTATAACCTCTCAAAGTTATGGGCCCTTGATTCATTAAATCAGAAGTCCCATTCTATGTGTTCTGTCAAACTAGGACATAAATCTTTCTGCAGTTGAATTTGTGGCCTTTTATATTCATAGATGAGTTCTGTTTATTTTAGTAAGGGCTGAAATTTCTTTTCTGTGGCTAGGAATATATGTTCAAAGTGTATTTGAATGTGCATGCGCACTTGCGTACATAGTCTAGTAAGAAAACATTCTATCTTATGTAGAAGGGTGCTTCGGGATGCACTTTTTTACGCCAATAATGTAGAAGACCATTATAATAAGACAAATCATCTCTTGCTTTACAAGTGTGTATTACAGAAAGATTACTTCCGATCAGGTTCAAAGAATACAGAAAAACTGGTCAGACTTGCCTTGCAGGAAGATTGGAGTTTAGTACATACTTTTGCACTGCAACAACACTACTTTTATTCATATATGGACCTATTCTTGTAAGAGTTAAATGTTCTGAGTTAGAATTTAAAAATGTAACTGAATTTACTGAATCAAGTTTCAAGGTCATTTCTGTCTAAAGTGCAGTCACTTTTTGCACATTAAAAACATACAGCAGTAACTGTGTTCTTGTTAACCTCCTTCCCAAATATTTTACCAGATTTGATAATGTTAAATATTCATTCCTAAGTATATTAGTGTATATATAAGGACTGCAATCACTTTATTTCCAGGAACAAAAGATTTATATAAAGTCATGATGCATTCTTGCTGAACTTTCCTTTTCTGTACCTAAGGATATTGAATAAAGTATTCCTGCTGAATATATTAAATTGTGCAAAATTATTATGTAGAATGGTATTACTACATTAATGTGAAATGTGTGAACTATGAAGCTATGGATACAAATTCCAAGCTTCAAAATAAAAATCAGGTTTTTTAGGTTGTATTTAAGCATATCTGATATAAAGAAATGTATTTTCTTATTTTCATCACAATAATATGTAGGTGTCACCTCTGCACTTAGGAAATTATTCCAGTGAGAGTAATTGCTTAATAAATGCAGTATCTTCTGTGATGAAAAAAAAAATGTGTAACCAAAAAGCACATTTTCCTTAAGAGTGAACTATACATACAGTTAAACAAAATTTGTATGACTGTCGATAATTTCACCATCCAGTGACTGACAACAGATTTGATTTGCCATTCATTTACAAATTCATCCAAGAGAAAGAGGTTCCACTTTTGCTGTCTACACAGCAGAAATGGTGAAGGGCAACAGTTAACATTATTTTACTGATTGTACCTCTGATGCAAAGTTATATTTAAACATCCTTAGAAAATGATGTCTTAAAATCTTGGTCAAAAAAAAAAGTTAAACACAAAAAGTGAGCTAACACTTTTAATGATGACTGTAATTTTGTTCTTAGACCAAAATTTTCTCTTTGTCAGGCATGAGTTACTCAGTTTAAATAACTAATACATGAGCTTTAACTTCCATGTCAGATCACATAATATCAGAGTTGTTTACAGTATGTACTCTTAGTGTAGGTCAGTCAGCTGTACTGGGAGCTGTATGTGCCTTGTTGAGGCTCAACTTTTTCCTGGAGGAGCTTCCCATGTAAATATTCACAAAACCTGTACAGATAGTGTGGGAAAGCAATTCCGGTTTGGATGTCTGAGACACAGAAAGGGTAACAGTTTTCTTTGTTGTTTTGGAAGTTGTCTAGCATAAGGAGGGAAAACTCCATAAAACTCATCCAATATTGTAATCACAAAGTAGACCACGGAGATTACTTTTGCTTTGACATCTTCCGGAAGTTGTTGAGGCCTCCCTGTCACAGTGTGCCAAGGAAAAATCCAATTGACTGGAACCCTTCCCCCGCTCATTAAGATGCTTCTGAGAAGCTCCAAATAGATATTCTTGACTTCTAGCCAACCACTTCCAAATTATTATTTGGAGAGAGAGGAGAGATGTCCTGTGAGCCAAATCATGCAGCTTTGGAGATTCACCCATCATTATTGTTTATTAATTTTTGTTCAATATTTAATCAGTAAACAGTTCTTAGCTTGTTCTGAAAAATATGTTTCATAAGAGAGAAAATCCTGAAAAAAACCAACTTCTTAGGTATCAAAACAGCTGACAAATTTACGGCGGTCTGAACCTTTATGCACAGAATGACAAGTACAGAATGAAGAATATCAGAAATTAGACCATTCATTTTAAATAATTTGAATGCAAGTGGGTTGGACATGTTCAGTCATGCACAAACTTATTCTTATAACTGGCAGTCCATTTTGTTATGGTGTCTCAGCTGTAAATGCATTTACTAACATACAAACTAGAGACCTCTCTCTTGTGTGAAATTTTCAGCCACAGAATGAAATCCTTGCTTATTGATGACAGCGTTTTTTTTTTCCCCTGCTGTTTGCAATCTGGCCATGTACAAGAACAGAAATAGCTGAAGACACTGAACAGTTTACACTGAAGTATAAATCAGTTGAACAAAATGAAGAGCACATTCCGGAGCTGTGACAGATTACTCTGTTGTTGATAATATTGTAAGCAACAATATACTGTGATATCTGGCCCCTGTGGTGACATTTGCAATAAGAATTAAAACAGTGCTAGGCAATATTTGCTGGCATTGAGTCCAAGTGGTGCAAAAAGGCTGGAATCTGAATGATTAAATCCTCCTAGTCTCCAAAGAGGGTCCCACTTAACCAGGGGGTGGTCTCAAACTTCATAATCAGGCCAAGGGATTGTTTGAGAGACTAATAGTTGTCCCAGACGGAGTATGTGACAGATAACAAACTACCAACACAAAAATACATGCAAGTACAATTCTTGGAACATTTCCTAGCAAGGGACTCAAATTTGCTGCAGGTTTTCACATCAGAAATTAGGTATCAGTCTTTTGAGTTAATTTGGAGCATCCTGCCAGAAAGTTCTTGCCCACTATAACATTAATAATTGAGCATTTGAATTACAGTATGATCCTGATGGCCCAGGAAGGTCAAGGTCTTGTTTTTCTCAGAACTATGCAAACACATAATCAGAGACAGTTTCTCTATTGAAGGTGTTGCAATTTTATTATTAGAAAAGGTGAAAGTCATCACCTTTAACTATGAGACTAAATGACTATGGTTGTCATTTACTGTAGGAAGTTCTGCACTTAGAAGTCCCAAATCCTGAGTGCATTGGCACAGTGATATAAGATCCAGCCCTCATATTCAAAAGTTAAGAATATAAAAAATACATCTGGCAATGAAGTTCCTTTTTGAAAGGTGTTAACAAGAACCATATAAATGCAGTAGATGGCTAGGTGTGCTAGATCTAATGCATGGCTTCAAACAGACATTTTATGAACCAAGAAAAATAATTGAAAAAAGGAAAACAAAGTATTTTCTATTTTTCTGTCTTGTAGGTAGCAATTATGTTCATGAAAGGCTTTTCTAAGAACTGCGTTCCTATTATGACAATGTGAATGTCGCAGGAAAGCATGTTCTCAATAATGACATCTTTACTTTGCCAACTTGTCATTGAATATTGTGCAGATGGAAGGACACGCATTCAAGATTTGTGTATTTTCCCAAAGTGGACCTCCAGACTCTGAGATTTTCCCACCAGTGGTTATTCAGAGTTGTAAAGGAACATATCTTCCTATCCAGTTTGTGATTGCA
This sequence comes from Gallinago nigripennis, assembly GCA_027564165.1. NCBI lineage: Eukaryota > Metazoa > Chordata > Aves > Charadriiformes > Scolopacidae > Gallinago > Gallinago nigripennis. The sequence goes on from JAOQGL010000019.1 coordinate 68,074,151, forward strand.
GCTGCATTTTTAAATATCCAGCAAGCATGAAAAGTAAATTACATATTTTCTGGCACTGGCTTTGAGCATGTTATTGTCCACCCATATGGAGAATAGAAGATCTTGTTTAAGTTATATAAGCTTTTTTTGTAGTAGCTTTTTGAAGGCACAAAGTGATTTTTATTTTTATGGGCTTATTTTCCCCCTGGTTATACTTACAGATCAAATGAGGGGCAGAATGGCAGACAAAGGAGAATGCTTTGATCTAAGTATGGAATATAAGAGAGGTAGGCTACTCCTTCACAAGCATAAGGCATTGCATGTGGCTGGCCCCTGTCTAAATAGGCAGGATGCTTTTATCCTCATTGAATACAGACTGCTTTGATTGAGCCACATGCTTAGGATGCTCCCAGGTATGCTCTGCTGCTTTATGCATAGTAGCTCCCAGAAGTTGCAGAAGGTCATATGCACTTTCATGCATCTTTTGCAGAAATTTGCCAAAGATATGTTAATCATTGGGAGTGTAAATAAAGATAGTTCTTGTCTTGTACCAGGTGCTTGGTGTAACAATTAGAAGAAGTTGCTAGTAATATACAGAAAATTTTGTGTGTGCAAGATTTAGCCAACACCATTTGCTTGCATGTAGTTTTTATTTCAGAGATGAAATAAAATAAAATAATAAAAAAGGAATGTAAATTTGTCAAAAATTAATTTCATAGTTGAAAATGTCAGCATTTTGAATAAGCCATGAAATTACACAGTGTTTTGTTTGAGAAGGAGATACAAGGCTTTATAAATTCAAGCTGAGACTCCATAATGGAAATTTATGGAAGGATTAAATCACAACAGCAGCAAACAGAAAAGAGAGACAGAAAAACAGGAGAGCATCTGGCTAAGGAAGGAAAAGCAGTACCCTGTAAACTCTGCAACTCTCTGAATACTATCACTTTCTTGTTACCAATCATTGCAGGGACTTGATATGAAATATTTTCTCTTTGATATTGACATGGAATCTAAAATCTAATTTTACTGTGCTTGGCTTTGATACCATTTTCCTAGCTGCTAAACATAAAAACTGTTATCTTTCTCCCCTGTAATGAGTAGTAGAAGAGCAGTGTGTCAGAAGCAGAAACAAACAAAAGAATTGTCTTGATCCTTGCCTTCATTTCAGAGTCTGTTGTCTCAGAATGCTAAAGTTTCTAGAGGAAATTTGAGAATCTTGCTTCTTCTGAGAATTCTGAGAATCTGATGCCTTAGCCTTCTCTATTTTAAATAGAAAGTAAATTTTTTCAGAAATGTTTGCAAAGTTTCTGTAGTTGTGTGGGCTGAAAGTAGCTTGCAGCTCTGTCATATAAAAGATAAGATGAAAAAAGGGCTGAAAATTATGTGACAAAAGAAGCTATTATTGTTTACAAAAATTTTTGCTAAATCTGAGATCTCTATTTGCATATAAAAATTTTCAAAAGGTTTTTATCCTCTTAAAAGGATTGCAAAGTCATAAAAAAACCCCAAAACCTGGTAGTTGGTTTTGTTTCTTATCAGATGGCAGATAAGATGGACTTCCTAAAGAAAAAGCAAAAATGGAAAAACCTTCAACAAAGTTGTTAGTGTATACATTTTTGTATGTCACTGTATATGACACAAAATAAGAAATGTCACATTTATGTCTATTTGAATCATTTGGATTCTATTAAATTCCTATTTTAAAGATCTGTATGTGACATAGACTTTGAGCTGTGAAGCTGAACCGTATATTTGTGTGAGAGGAAACGTATGAAATGAATGAAATCCAGAGTGGAAAGTGGGCTTACCAAAACTGCTAATATTTTCATCTGTAATTACTATTTTTCACAGTCTTATAGTTCCGTTTTTCTTCTGATTTCATTGATTCATTTTAAAGATTTTTACCCAGCTAGGAATCAGAAATGATACTGCGTGATATGGAAGACAAACATTATTTCCAAGTAATGAATATGAAAGGTTAAAAATCAGCCTAATTTTGTTTCTCACTAGCAAATTAAACTACTAGATAGGCTACTAGTATCTATGATGATATTGGGTCTTCTCAATGTGCTACGTGAGAGAAAAGGTCACATTCACATGTCTTAAGTGTCCTTGGTCTTTGGGTGAAATTACACCTTTACATTATGAAGACATATTTGTTTAGAGCAACTGACCTCAAAGTTCCTGAAATAATTCAAATGACATATCTCATGTCAGACTGTTACAGCTTGACAATAAAAATAAATGTTTGAATGACTATTAAGGGTGGTAGAAATCAAACTGCATTCTGAGCAAGTTCTAAAATGAGCTGTTTTGTTGTGCTTGAATTTGTACTTACAGGTAGCCAGATGTGACACCTGATGCTGAATTGAAGAGAAGGGAAGGGCAATTCTGTTTATGAAACCAGAAAGTTGAAGATATTTGGTATTGTAGATTTTTTTCCTGTAAAATAATGGTATAGTCATTTATGAAAAATAAATACTAGGGAGTAAGTTTTCTTCCATATGAAGTAAAACCAGGAAAAGTGTTACTTAAACCACTAATTTTATTTATATTTATATCATATTTTTGATCTAAAATTTAACTAAATAAAATACTTGAATATATATTTTCATGACGAAATCTGTGCAAAAAATGACGAGTGAAATCATAATATCTAAGATGTTACTGTGTAAAATTTTGCAAACATTTCATTCCACTTTTCTTCAGCTGCAACATATTTTTTTTTGCTTTGCCTTTGAAGACAGATAAACAGCATAACGTTTATCATTATATTTAAAATAGATAGTTTTGTGTGTAACAGTTAATCAAATTCAGATGTTGCCCTACCTTTTGATGTTCAGTTAATAATTAAGCAATTGTGTATATGATTAATAGAGAAATCTATTTCAAAAGTTGTCATTTTCTAAATACCACTCCACAGAGATAACTGACAGTTACCACAGATTCCTTCACATTTTAAATAGTTGAGTTACTTGTTGTATGTCTGTGATAGCAATTAAAAATACTGGTGTCTTACAGACTTGTGGATTTTAGTAAGGGGTGGGAAAATTCAGAATTGCCATTCTGTGGTAAAATCTGACAGGTTAAGCTTGTTTCATGCTGTTAGAATAAAGGGTTGAATTGTGAAAATGAACACAAAACTTTCAGGAATTTATTTTCTTTGCAAGGACAACAAAATTTGCCAAACCTTTATGGAAAAAAAAACCCAACATATTGATAAAAGTAAAATTGCATATTTGATTTATTGAATATCTTCTTAGAAACCATTTCTTCTTAGAATCCAACCACAGTTAAACTAAGTTTTATGTAAGGCAGAGTTGTACACTGAAAGAGTTGTGATTGCATGATACTGTCTAGTGGAAGTTCCTAGGACTACTTTTTCTGTGATACAATTGTTAACACGCAATTTCCTTTGCAAATCCAGTAAACAAACGTTACGTTTCAACATGCAAAATGGCTGACATTTGAAGAAAATGGGTATCTGAGTTCCTGCTTCCAGATAGCAGTGGATCACTTTAAGATAATTCAGCTGAATTTTAGCTGAATTGAAATGAAGTATTTTCAGCTTGTTTTAATACAGCAATACTTCTGTTTTCTGATAGCTTGTGAACTTCTTAAAATAGTAAATACATAAATAAGGGCTGCCTTAAATTTCCCTGTAAATAGCCTTCCAGTAATTCATACTCAAAAGGAAAATGGAGTTGGTTAAATATCATCAAACTGTTGCTAATTTAACTAAACATGTTAAGGTTTCAGCTGAGTGCTTGGGAAGTAAAAATGCACCTACCATGCAGTGGAAGCTTATGAAGTAAGCTTTATTTAAAGTCAAATATTCTATCAACCAAATAATTGAGTTCTTGGGTTTCCTGTTGGACAATATTTGTTGCTGAAATTTAAAAAGAGTTTCCACAAGGCAAATGATAATATTTAAATCTACACTAATTTTAGCTTAATGAGACTTTATTGATATATTTAACTTGACATCGCTATTGAGATTTCATTTGAATTACCTTTACAGAAATTTGAGGTTTTAACTATGTAGGAATATCCAGAGTCTTGTCTTTCTCTATCCTCAATGCAGACTTCTTTCTGACTGAAGTCTGTAATGCAATGTTGGAATTCCATGTTTGGGTAAACCAGATACTCACTGTCCAGTAATATTAGAGATGTTGTTAGAAAGTAATTTATATATGCTTCTGTATGTGAAAATGCAGATAAGACCATTTTTGTTAAAAAGTAAGGTCTATCAAACTCAACATCTCTATAAATGACCAGTAGAGAATGGCTAAAGACAAAATATGAGTAAAAGCAAAAATCAGAGGAAGAAAGAAAAAGAATGTTGTGGTGAATAACAAACTTATCTGCTTTACAACAATGAAGAACTGTGAGTTCATTAAAGAAAAAAAGGAACGCTTGACTTTCCAGAACTTTGCTATCTTTAAATGTGATTGAGTTTCAGGAGTGTTTTGAAATCACACATTGGGGAAATTCCTGCTTCACTAAGACAGTAGGGAATTCAAATAATTTTGTCTCCCTGTTCAGACACTATGGCCTAAAAGTTCCCAAGGTCAATTGATTCCTGTAAAAATTTGCACAAGTTTATCTCTTCATCTACTTTGCTCATTTTTCTGTTGTTGGATGTTATCTGCCCCATCTCTCAATCTATGAAATTGTATTTGAAAACATTTTCTGCAAGAAAAAACATTAATTTGCACCTATCATTCCTGCCTTAAAGATGTAAAACAAGTGCAGTACTGATTTATTCCACTACAGGATTGCATGAGATATATATGTGAGATATTTTTTTTTTTCTAAGTTTGCTTAATTACAGTTCCTTTTAACAAAATAGAAATGCTTTTGTGGACTTACTAAAAGCTACAGGAGATTTGAAAGAGTAGGGATTTTAGATGGGGTAAACACTTTTGCAATTCTTCAAAAGGGTGACTACAGCTTGCTGTTGCCCTGCACTACATTTACTGAAAAGGGACAGCCTGGGGTAAAGGAAAAAAGATCCCAGCCCTCATTAACATTTATGTTTATTATTACTCTTCATCAGTAGCCACAGCACATAGAGCATCATGCTTTTCATTGACCAAGGATGCACTGTGGTACACTGGTTGGCTGCAACATGCTAGGTTTAGGCTTCTGAGTGTTTCTAGCTAGCACAATATATTTTTCAATATTTTTGAAAGACAAGCAAAGAAGAGTTTACAGGACATGGTTGTGTGACCCACACTGCAGTCCTAATGGATGCTGTTGGAGATACTGCATAGTGTCAAAGGAAGAGAGGAAGGGGATCTAGGGGACTCTAAATATTGTCATTCTCTCACAGTTTTCCATTACACCATTTGAGCTGTCAAAAGCTTTGCTCAAGGCTCACAGAGCTCAATTCAAGCGTGGGTAGTTCAAAGCTTACTAAATTCCAATTATGATATCACACAATTGTAAGCTTATTTAGCATGCATGATACTAACACAGATGCTTTAAAGTGAAAAACTATAATTAATCCCTCTATCCACTGTCAAAAAAATAAAAATAATCATATAGTTTTTTTTTTCATACTGCTCAGGAAGAAAAAACACAAAACCAACTGAGAGCCACTGTTCATCTCTAGACCACACCTATTAGATATTGTGATGGATAAAAACCCTTTTGGTTTTGATTTTCCTTTGTCTAGCAAAAAAGGGTGAAAAAACAATTATAAAACAAAAAATCTGTAATTATTCTTTAAGATGCAAAAAATATTACCAATGGAAGTGATATTATTTACACATACAGCATAAAAATATTGGTCAAATTATGTAAAATCACATTATCTTTACATTCAGTTATTTCATCAACACAAGACTGTCAAATTGGTTTTGAAGCAGTTTAGACTTCAGCTGTGATTCCAGATTTTGGAATCACAAAACAATGCTCCGCTGGTATAAGAGATGACAGGATGAAAGACAGATTTTATAATTTGATTAGAAAAATCTTGAATGATGATTCAATAACTCTTGGACTAGTCTGTATCTGCTTCCAGCATCATATCAATGGGGATAAATAAGCATGGCACAGTCTTATTTGATATCGGTAGGTAGGAAAATAGGATCAAAACATGGCCTGGTATTTCTGCCAGTGAAGTGGATATTGCCTGCTTCTAACTTGTTTTTGTATTTAATCCAAGGGCAGTCATATTTTACAGCTCAGAAATTACTTCTCTACAGGAATTGCTTCATCACTATTATTTGATATATAATAATCCAAGCTCAAGGGCTTTAAAAGACAATTTTTTACTGGTCTCTGTACTCAGCATATATGTTTATGCTTGTGTTGCTCTGTCCAGAAAGTTCCATTTCCTCTGTTTCATCAGCTGGAGAAATCAATATCTGACTTAAGAGACTCTTTTTTCAGTTTACAAATCATTATTCTCACTGTTCCAGAAATGGCCCTTCAAACACGTGAGGCCAAATCCTGCCTTCAGGAGTAACCTCAGTGACTCCAGCAGCGCAATCTTGATTGCATGTGGAGTTGAGTGGTTGCAACGCACAGCTCGTCTTAGGACTTCCGGGCAAAGAGACTCACCATTGTTTCTCAAATATTTTGATAAGCAGAGCTGGCATGAGAAAACTGGTTGCAGAAGAGCATCACTCAGTGATTTACCATCTGTAGATAGGGGGTTTTGTTTTCCTAAGTGGAGTGGATAAAGATTTAAATTCTTTGAAATTCTAAGATTTTTGTCCTACAACGTTCCCATACTGATGGGCCACTACTGGATGTTACCAACATCTGTTCTCCCCCACTTTCCCCCCTGAAATGTCTTACCAAAAGTGAGAAGCCAACAGCATTAACTTAACGAAGTTTGCCTAATGACTTTTTGTTTTCCAGTACAGGCAGCATTAACCTTATCAGTTCAAGCCAGGCAGAGGAGATCAAGATCAGGGTCTCCCTCTCTGGGAGGAGATTTATCCAGAATTCACAGGTAGGTGTGTCAGGCTGGTTTTTAAGGCAAACTTATTCTTAGGAAACCCTATAAAAAAAATTATGAAGTTTCCTAACTGCATAAGATGTCTTTTCCTCTGTTCAGGTATACTTTTTTAATGATCTATAGTCTTCCTAAGGTTTGGGGGTTTTTTTTTGTTTGTTGTTTTTGTTTTGTTTTGTTTTGTTTTGTTTTTTTGAAAGGCATGCCTGACTCCTCCACCTCTTAACAGATGTGTATGCAATTTCCAGCTGTACTTCATTCTAGCTGCAGGAAGGATTTCAAAGACAAATGTCTGCATCCAATATGCATTTTGTTGTACTTCAAAATTTCTCTCTTATCTGGTATTTTGTAGGCAATGGTGTACAGAAGCCATATATATATATATATATAATCCTAGTGAATAACATTTCCTATTAGACCATGCCTGTGGATTTTAAAAAATGTAGTCCAGTCTTGGGAATATAGTACCTTTGTCTACATAAAAAAAAAAAAAAAAAAAAAATAAAAAAAAAACCCACAAAACCCCCCAAAAACCCTACCAACCAAAAAACCAAAACCAAACAAAAACCCACCCAGCAACATTCAAGCCAAAATAGAAGTTGAAATTGGAATTGTTCTCAGCTGGGATTTATCATCAGAAATTTTTTGGGTGGTGTTTTATTTTTTTTTCTTCTTCTGTCTAATGTCTTCCTACCTGCATTAATATTTTTAATAAAAGTTATTTCTTTTGCTCACTCACTTTGTCTCAATCACAACCTTGTTGCAACTACGAGCAGCCACTGTAATATGAAGTATAACCAGATAAAATCTGAAGTACAGGTCAATTTTCAGCCTATACTAGCAAGAGTACCAAAGTAACCATAAAACTCATTACCTACCTGAATTATTCTGTTTAATACAGAATTTATGTATGTGGGCACCATCTCCTCAATTCAAAAGCTGGCTCACCATTGCTGGAAGACTCATACAGCCCATGTCAGCAGACAGAAGACAGGACTTGTGCACCTATACAGAATCACAAGGACAGGTGGGGAACAGCTCTCAACTCCTACCAGGAAACCAAACTTCCCCCTTCTGTTGGAGGCAGTAGAACTCTCTGAGCTGAAACCATCAGATGTAAAAATACCATGGGATCTCTAAGCTATCTCTTTTTTGGTCATATAAAGTCTACTGACAGCTGCTTACTCTTGAATTGATGACATTTTATTTTTCCCTGTCTGTTAGAGAAGCTTGTTTACTGTTATTACCAAAATGGGATGAATGAGGTATTATAGAAGGAAACAGTCACATTAGAACTATTAAATATTATTATCAATGCATTACTTCTCCCCTGTTGATTATAACCCTCTAGTTATTGAACTTTATTTAACATTTTAGCAATAAATTTTGGAATGTGAACAGTTTGCTGAGGTTATCACAAAAATAACAGAAAATGTTCATTTTAAATGATTTCTAAGTGGAGACCAATGGCAATAAAAAATAAAGCTTGCAATATACAAGTTTAATAGCATGTACAGGGCACTGTTATGTCTTTTATCTGTCCACTGGATTTTTCCCATTCCCCTTCAATTTTTTCAACAAATATGAGACAGAATAGGTCAGGAATGGGCAAGACATCTTCAAGTCACATTGAGGGAAGGGAAGGGACGGGAAGGGAAGGGAAGGCAAGGCAAGGCAAGGCAAGGCAAGGCAAGGCAAGGCAA
>JAOQGL010000019.1:68096595-68111829 GCA_027564165.1 Gallinago nigripennis
CAAGTCCATCTGTGTCCATTAATTTCTCTAAGCAAATTTTTATGAGTAAGACTTTTTTGTACAGATGAAGGGGGTTTAGATTCAGGTCTAAAGTTTTTTTGTTCTTTTGTAGACTTTCTAACTGCTATATTGCATAAAAAAATAAAAATGTAGGACTTTTATCAATGCTTAAATCTGCTTTCATTCCTTTTAACATGCTAATAAGAAAAGGAACGCACCTTTTCCAGGAGAAGTAGCTTTGGTAATTTAGAGATAGACTTTCAGCTTAAAAGCAACACTTAGTCTGTTGTTCCCATGAAAAACTGGACCATCTCTTTCATTTAATATTAAGTATTAAAAATAAAAAGAAAAGCATTACAAAATGTGAATGTATTTATTTCACTGAATACAATATATCAATGGACAGAGTTAGGTTTAGTAGTAATAAACAATAAATGACATGGTTCTGGTGTTCATTTTGATCTTCATTAAAGTTAAATCTTTAACTAGATCTTTCATTAACAGACGTTTACCAGCAAAAACTATGGGTTTGTTTATGTATATGAACGTGTCATTTGTTTTGTAATATCTACTGCATTACAATTTCCCTCCAGAACAGCTTAGACAATTTCTCTTTAAAGAAAGACTGCCCTGAGATGTACACCACACTCCTGCTCCTTAGGCACACCTTGGCCTTGTTCTGGCTTCGTCTATTTTGTCAACAGTTTTGCATCACTGTTCAATTTCTATTGCACAGTAATATCCAGATCCACTTCTGCAGTAAAGACATCTTTCCACTTACAACCCTTTCATTCTTCATGCATGTTAGTATTTCTTCACAAGAAAACCACCTTAGATCTTTTTATAATGGATGTTTTCAGGGCACTTTCTCTCTTATTGAGCCATTTTTGTGTTTCACCCCTGCCTGTTACAGCACTCATGTCCTTCCAGTTCACTTGTTCTCAGTGCCACCTGCGAATTTTATCAACACACACTCTATTCAGCCATTTGAGTTATAATGAAAATATTAAGTGATACAGGACATTAGTCAGATAGAAGACAAAGGTCTAAAGGACCAACTTGACATTCCTTCACTGGCTGCTGTTGAATTATTGATACCTACTCTCTGAAAACTATCAGTTTTGTGTCAGTTTTCTAGAACTCTTACAGAGACTATATAACTTGCTCAATTTTATCTGTGACATAAGGTAGATAACATAATAATCATACCTTGTGACTCAAGTAAATAGTATGATAACATTAATAATTTTTTTATGATAGTAGTATGACTTCTGTACACCTCAAGCAGTATTGTCCATGCCTCTCACCGTCAATCTCAAGGATGTATTTCAGATCAGTTTAGCATTTCGGTTTCAGTATTCTTTTTAAACAAAATGAGGAATTGATATGCGTCTGTGCCTCTTGAGAAACAATAACAGGACCCTGTCTGGCATGGTATTCTCAAATGGAAGGAAATATAAATGCTTTCTGAATCACCCAGTTGATGTTGCACAATTTCAGGGTTGATATACACAGGCTAACATTCCTATAATATTAACATGTAGGCAACCCTTTTGAAACATTTCTGGCCTGGGGCACAATAATCTTTAGACCTCTTAAAAAATGCTCATATCTAAGTTTTGTTGACTTTACCATTCATTGTAATCTGTCCTGATCATTATTAATGTTTAATAATTGGGTAGTTAAATAATTTAATTGCCTGGGACAGCTGCAGATTTAGTGATCACACAACATTTTATATCACTGGATTTTTAAATATTCAAAAGTTATTCACCATACTCACTTGCCAATGAAAGCTATTTATGTGACTAGTAGTTTACCCTTTTATGTCATTCTACTGCAATAAGTAATATCTTAACTGGTCTGACTTACAAAAAATGACATGGAACAGTGTAGTTTTGCAAAGGGAAAATGTTAAATGTGGGCACCCAGTTGTGCCTTATATTTCCATTGCCACCTTTTACTGGCTTATATTACAAATTCTCATCATTTTGCTATACAGTTTTATCTAACTAAGCTAGATAAGTTTGTCTTTCTCATCTTTATTTTTGCTTATTTTTTTTTTTTTCTGCATAAGCTTAATGTGAGACATATTTTTTTTTTTTTTTTTTTTTTCTTTTCCCTAGAGGAAACATTGTTCTTCCAGAAGCTTAGAAGTTAAACACCATAGTACACCCACGTAATGAATCAAATAAGAAAGTATTACAGTGTGCACAAGGACCCAGTAGGATGCCAATAGGTAGAAAAGCTTTAACAGGTATGCTGGTGATAAAAAGAAAGCTAGGGAAAATGTTAGCCCTCTCCGGAAGAAATAGGAGAACCTGGTCACCTGGAATATGGAGAAGGCTGAAGTACTCAACAATCTTTTGTTCTTAGTTTTTCACCAGCAAGGGCTCTAGCCGCACTGCCCGAGTCATGGAAGACAACAGCAGGAACTGGGAGAATGAGGAAAAGCCCACTGTAGGACAGATCCAGGATTGAGCCCATCTAAGGAACCTGAAGGTGTACAAGTCCATTGGACATAATAAGATGCATCCACAGGTCCTGAAGGAACTGGTGAATTAAGTTGCAAAGTCACTGTCCATATATTTGAAAAGTCGTTGTAGTCTGGTGAACTTCTGGTGAACTTTTCCAGTCGGTGACTGGAAAAGGGGAAACATAACCCCCATTTTCAAAATGGAAAAAACAGAAGACCCAGAGAACTATAAGCCAGTTATTCTCACCTCTGTGTCAGGCAAGACCATGGACCAGATCCTCCTGGAAACTCTGCTAAGGGACAGGGAAAATAAGATGATCAGTGACAACCAACATGGTTTCACTAAGGCCAAATTATGGCTGACAGCTGACAGAGTTGGGGTTGTTTAGCCTGGAGAAGAGAAGGCTTCAAGGACACCTCATAGCAACCTTCCAATACCTAAATGGGGTCCACAGGAAAGGTGGAGAAGGATTCTTTATCAGGGAATGTACTGATAGGACAAGGGGTAGCAGTTTTAAACTGAAAGAGGGGAGACTTATAATAAGGAAGAAATTCTTTAATGTGAGGGTGGACACACGAGTGGCAAATGGAACAGGTTGCCCAGAGAAGTTGTGGATGCCCCATCCCTGGAAGTATTTAAGACTAGGTTGCATGGGGCTTTGAGAAACCTGGTCTAGTAGAAGGTTTCCCTGCCCATGGCAGGAAGATTGGAACTAGAACTAGAATTAGGTGATCTTTAAGGTCCCTTCCAAGACTAATGATTCTATAATATATAAATATACATGATGTATACACATGGCCATGAGCATAGATTAACATAAGCAGACACACACAGCACTCCCATAAAACTACAAAGAGGACCAATGGCCTTATCCTGCTTCCCCCTCTTGCTGAGCAGGATGGATTTCTGCTAGCAGGGGCTGTATGTACAGACACACAGATACTAACAGGATTCCTCCAGCAGCTGGGCTCAGACATCCAGCCTGTCCAGTAGCTATCCCTGAGCCTCCCTTTTAAATTAATCCCTTCTTTTCATTCACCCCTCTATTTTCCTGCACTTCTGATCTAGATCCCTGCCTTTCCCCACCTCTGGCTCCTCCTCAAAATATCTCATAATAAGCCCTATACAATCACAAAAACCTCTTTCCTTGTATCTTGTAATGTGCCCCCTACCCCTGGCGGTGGCCCCCAAGTAATCAAAGTACCCCTCAAGAACAGCTGCTGGTGACCCCCTGCATGAGTGTCCCCTGACTCATGGGGCTGGTGGTCTCTTGGGACAGTCCAGGGGACCAGAGATGGGGCTCATTCCCCTGACTGGGTTAATGGTGTGTCTCTATCTGTCTGGTGCCTCTGAGCTCCTTTCTGAATGTGGAGATGGGACTTCTGTCATGTAACTTAATACCATCTTAGGCTGTGAGTTTTGTTTACAGTGTAATACATATCACAATGAAGATACTCAGAACTTCGGATTTGGGTGGGCCTCTCAGCTGCTATCTAAAAGTGTAAAGAAGAAAATGCTTCATATACTGAGATTATCATGTATGGCAAGCTCCAATCTAAAGGGAAATTTTGTATTCAGGTAAGTGTGTAATAGAAACCTCAGCTAGGCAAAATATCATAAATGTAATTGTAATGCTGGAGGACCATTAATGGAGAGTGGCATGGTTCGCCTGCTGTAATGTTAGGCTGCTTATCTGAGTGCTGGAGTGGGAGTATAACAGTAAGCTAAAGTAATTGAATAAACACAATGTAATCAAATCACTGAGCTACAATTACAGGTTTCTACAATATTTGTGATGTATTTCAAAATATGGTGCTTTCAAATTTATTTTTTTATCTTCTAGTAAAGTATAATAAAATCTGTGGAAGTACAAAATGTATTAAGTTAGGAGAAATTATACTGTAGTTAGAAAAAAAAGAAAAAATATTTTAAGATAAACAGATGGTTTATGAAAAATAGTTGACATGATATTAGTTTAAACTTCAGATATTTGACAAAAAATTTATTTAGAAATAATTACAGAATCACAAAATTGTTATGGTTGGAAAAGACCTCTGAGATCACTGAGTCCAACCCCTACAATCCCCAAAAAAACCCCTACAATCTCAGGCTCTAGAGCATGCCCTGAAGTGCCACATCTACATGTTTCTTAAATACCTCCAGGGATGATAACTCCACCACCTCCCTGGGCAGCCTGTTCCAGTGCCTGACCACTCATTCAGTAAAGTAGTTCTTCCTAACTTCTAATTCAAACCTCCCCTGACGCAACTTCAGACCATTTCCTCTGGTCCTGTCATTATTCACTTGGAGAAGAGGCCAACACCCACCTCTCTACAACCTCCTTTCAGGTAGTTGTAGAAGGCAATGAGGTGTGTCCCCCCCCCCAGCCTGCTCTTCTCCAAACTAAACATGACCAGTTCCCTCAGCCTCTCCTCACAGGACTTGTTCTCCAGACCCCTCACCAGCTTGGTGGCTCTCCTCTAGGCACGCTCCAGCAGCTCAATGTCCTTCCTGTAGTGAGGGGCCCAAAACTGAACACAGTACTCAAAGTGAAGCCTCACCAGTGACGAGTACAAAAGCACGATGACTTCCTTACTCCTGCTGGCCACGCTATTCCTGATACAGGCCAGGATGTTGTTAGCATTCTTGGCCACCTGATAAATAATTCTTATATATATAATTTATAAGCTTTTGGATTTTTTTGTGGTGGGATCTTTATCAAACTCACTTTGAAAGGTCATTTTCAATCATAAATAATGAAAGAAAAAGAAAAGGAAAATGGAAACAGGGTATAGAAGAGGGGATGTCCTGAAATAGAGTTGTCAAGAAAGAAAAATCATTCACATGCATCATGATGAAATTAATGTACGTTACTGCATTATGCCAAGCTGCAAAGGATGACAACAGGAATTGTGCCTTACAAGATCACTTGCAAACTAAGTTGCAGATGTTGACAAACCCACCATTACCCACCCAACAAAGCTGAGAGATATTTCCTAGAAACACTATTTGGGTCGTGTATAGCAAAAAGTCTGTCGCTTTCATGTTGTGTAGCAAAAAGTCTTTGTGCCTTACCTTTTTATTATGCAGTCTGACTTTTCTGAAGAAATAAAGAAAATAAAGAAAAAATCAAACACAAACAATAGATTTTCCTCCAGCCATTTCTTCCTGTTCTCAGTCCTTCAAAATGAGCATCTTTGTGCATAGCTGGAAATTAATTTTGTTCATGAAATATGACCAGAATATTTTTTTACAGATATTTTCTTATGTATCTCCAAATTGTACTAGCTATTAGTACATACTTTTGTCAGAATTAAGAGACCCTGTTTCTGACAAGATTTTAATTTTGGTATTACAGGCTTAATAAAATTCAAGAGCTGACAATTCTTGGGTGATAAACTATTTGAAACCTCTGTTCTAAGAAGATTGTATGTACTAATTAGCAGTCATTTTAATTTAGCTGACTATAATTCTGCCTCAAAAGGTTAGAAAAACTACAGCTTGCATTCTTAGACTGAATAATGTTCTCTTACCATTTCACACCATGTGTGAAAGCATCTTCCTAGGAGGGGAAAAAACTTCTATCTTCCTTCCATGAAGGTTGATAGGAGTATCTGTTCACAATGTCAGTTTTTATTTGTGTTTTTTTGTCTTCTTTTGGTTTTTTTAACTATCAGCATATAAAAATGTGGTATGCGCTTGCTTCTTAACTTCAAACTGGATTTGAAGTTTGAAACTTGTATGTTGTATTATAAGGAGAGAATACTCAAGATTGTTAATAAATATAGGTGTGTTTTTTTTAAATTGTTAGCTTATGTTCAATAGTGTGAATCAAATAATGAAAGGAAAGACTTTCCACTTAAAGGTCTTTCCAAGTGTCAGTTAAGTCCATATTCAGTGATTCAGGTAACTGAGGAGTGTTTCTAATTCAATTATTGCTTTTCATTATTCTCCTTAGGTATAGAAAAACCCACACTGTAAGGAATGGAGATTTTTATGCAAATTAAACTATAAATTGGGTCAAAGAGACTTTAAAAAAAAAAAAAGCAGCTTAGCAGTAAAACTGTTGCAGATCACCATTTAGCAAACAGTATCAGGCTTTTACTGTTGTGTTTTCTTGTTTGTGGTGAATGCAAGTTGTGAAGAAATTTCATAAGCAGACCAAATCTATGTGATAGGTGTCCATGTTTGGTATTCTGCAGAAGAATGTTCATGTTTATATCAAATCCAGAATTACCTCAGGTTTGAATCCAAGGGTCTGTTTAGCACACTGTGATTCCCAGACTCAATCATGTCTCTGTACACCATTCATCAGTACCATAATCTTCATGGTACTAGATTATAACTTGCCAGAATGCAGCAATGCCATCATTTTTCCATAACTGGTCTCATCCTCATATTTTCAGAAACAAAACTATAGGAAATCTTCTCTTTACATTGTTACAACCATGAATTGTAAATTGTATTCCTTAAGTACTATCTTTAAAACTGAAACCCGGAATTACAAGAGTTGACTCAAATCTTTTTTTCAGTTGTTGCAGAATCTATAAGGTTTTGGGGGGCTCTATAAAAATGTATTTTAAGCCGTAAGTTCATATATTTATTTTTGTTTGGCAGACAAAAAATGCCATTCTGCCCAGAATACCCAGCAACTGTCAGCTGTGCAGATCCTCACATGCATTTCAGGAGCAGTTACCTTTTTCTTTTTTATTTTAGCCATAAAGTATTAAGATGTATTTCTAGTCACTGGAATTTTTTCTTTCATTAGAAATATTTTACTGCTGGCATATTTTACTGTGGAATTAATTTACTGAACTCATATTTTAATTCCTTTTTAAGAGAAAATAGAAAAAGAAATGTCTGTGTGAAAAATAATATCATGTTTAAAAAAAATATTTAAAAAATGTGTGCCAACAACTATAACACAAAATTCATCTATATTTGACAATTGGTTAAAATTCATACTAACTTGGCAATGAAGACAGTGACTTTATGTATTTCAATCAAATAATATCATTTTCTTCTGCCTCCAATTTCTTCAGTGATTTTTGCTGAATATCCCAGTGAAACGGTGTGTAATTTTGTTTGCTGCACTTTAAAAATTAAACTTCAATGAGCTACATGAGGTGCACACATGGGTTTGAAGTCTTCACTTAATGTCTCTGGACTCAAATGTGTAAGACTACATACAGTTATAGATTAACACCTTGAAAAGAAATATTAAGTATATTTTGGTTTGTGAGATCTAATTTAATTTTTGGTTAAGTTTGCCAGTGAAAGTTTCATTCAAACTCAGTACCTTATATACATGTGTATGTGTATATATATATGTATATATGTATGTATGTATGTTATAGTTAACAAATTGTGGATTTAATTAGAAAAGCTATTTTCACTGTGGGTGGTACATACTGGAGGCATGTTATATCCTAAAGTGTAAAGCCAAAAAAAAAATTTAAAATAAAAACCAACAGGGAAAGGGCAAGGTAATGATGTAATTAAAGTATTAGTAGGTGCACATTTATATCAGATGCTTTTAGGAGTAGGAGGAAGGAAAGATTCCTTATTTGTTTTCAGTTCTTCTGACTCTGCTACACAGCAGCCTTAGTTATCACTAGTATGGTCTGAGTTTGAGGGTTCTTGTACGTGCATATTCTTAGTGAAAAATATTTTTTATAAATCATGGGAAAATGTTAATATTTTTATTCCTTTGTCTAGAGAAGACAACACAGAAAGAGAAAAATCAGTGGAAAACCCCAATGCAGTGTATGCTAAAAATAGGCCTTACATGCATATTTCTATGGGTGCTGAAATTAGGATTTTCAGGTATCTTTTAATCTACCCTTTTTTTCATAACCAAGGTTGAAGTTTTATTTATATGTGTGTGCATGTATATAATGTATGAATAAAACATGAAGCACCATCATCATCATCTTAGAAGCACAGCTATGATGGGATCTGAATTTCATGCAGTTATTTCTATACTTTTTGACAAGATATAAAATAGCTATTTATCATAAATTCAAACTGCCATTAGACACCAGTTCCCAGTCCTGCTAAAATAAACATGATATATGGTATATCCTAGCACTAACATAATTTATGTATTAGATTTTATTATCCCTTTTTATCATCCTGAGTTAGTGTAATATGACAATTAGCTTGTTGTTATCCCTAATAGGAAAGGTCCTGGTGTAATATACCTTCAGCCTCTGCTAGTGAACACATAATTTCAGAAATCTGATTAACTTTTTTTTATATTACAAAAAATTGCTAATGTGGAAAATTTTAAAGTTAATATGATAACATTACCAGAAAACATTTTATTCAGCCTTCTCATACTTTTTTTTTTTTTTTCCCTAGAAAGAAAAAAAGGAATAAAGGAAGAAAAGAAGGAAACACCAGAAGAAATAAAGAAAGAGAGCAAACTCCATGCGTAGATCTCGATTCTGTAGAAATTTTCACCATGAGAAAAGGCATGCATGTATTTAACATGCAAGAAGTTAAGGATTTACTAGCTTGTTTTTCTAAAATGAAATGCGTTTCATACAGGTACTTATGGGTTTATTTTTTTGTTTTGTTTTGTGGTGGTTTTGCTTTTGTTTGTTTGAAGTTATTTTTAAATAAATCTATTCAAAATATTTTTTATAGAGAGTTCCTTTTCTCGTGCTGTTTTATACGATAAGAGACCAGTGAAAGGGAAATAAAATCAGAAGGGAAATAAAGAAAAAAATAATCCATGAATCTAGAAAATACCTACAAAAGATCCTCTCCTGTGATTCAAGAGCTGTGCAAAATATTTGGAGTTGTAAGACAAGGTTAGAATTGGCTTGCGATAGAATCAGCTGCTCTGCCCTAAATTTCAAGATGGACAAAAACCAGAAAAGTTAATATGCAGCTTATGTTCATGCTGGTTTTCAAATTTGGAATATTCAGATGCTTGACAGTAGCTTCAAAACCTTGAGTACATGGACATTTATTTAAATTTACTGTAAAGAACATTACTTTTAAACATGACATGTTTTCTTTAAGGTACAAAAAAACTTCAATAAATCAAGATTTATTAATATCTATGGGTTTTTAATTTTTTTTTTTTTATGCTACATGACTGCTCACTTTTTCAAAGTAACTGACCATGACCGTGAAGGATTCTCTGACCTATTCTATGGCTTTGTTCATAGTTGTTTCATATATTCTCTCTCAATATTTTCTGATTTTCTTTTTTAGTTTGCTTTTTTCAAGCTTCATCCCTTCACGCACCCAGAAGACAGAAAACAATAGCAAAAGGCTTGTGTTAATATTAACCAGATTGACTAACACCAGACTTCCTGGCAGAGGATGTAGCAGAGATTTCAATTTACAAAGATCTCCACATATTATGGAGATGATCGCAGCATGGGATGATCACATGGCAACATGATCGCATCTGTAGTCCAGTATTCGGTCTACGTCCTCCATAATAATCTACAGTGTTTTCCAGAGAAGAGGTTAGGTTTAGCATTTTGCATTTGATTTTTCCTTTTCCTTGTGAAGCATTTTTGACTTGTCTGTACTGAGTTTCATATTATTGATTGCAAAGTGTTTTGGCAATTTATCAAGATGACTTTGAATTCAAACCTTTCTGTCAAAATGCTCGTAACACTTCCCAATGCAAATTAGCTATAGATACATATTATAGGCACCTATTCTTTTGCATCATGCAAATCAGTAACCAGAACTATTCATTACATGCTACATAGTTCTTCTTAGACTATCAGCAATTGAATTAATTACAGCTATCTTGTAATTGTTAGTTTTATACCCAGCTTTGCTGTGCTTTTATCTGCTTTCCATATTTTTCTAATTAGCACTGACAAGTGACATACACAAAAATCTCAAAAAAATATAGCAGATATATTCCTTTCCTTCTACCTCCAAATTCAGAGGTTTGGTTTAAAACACACACAAAAAATAATTGGTTTAAGATTTTTTTCCTCCTAAATTTTTGTGGGTCTTCTAATTTTTATACTTTTATTATCTAAATGGTGGCAAAATGAGTATTTAGTGGTTTATTCCAGTATCTTTATTAAATCCCTAGGTAGTAAATCTCTGAAACTAGAAATGTAAACCTGTGTTTACTAAAAATATGCACAACAGTTCTTTAGTGACTGGGTACAGTGTTAAAAAGAATTATTGTGTGTTTGTCCTCCTTTTGTCTGACATACAGTTAATTTTCTTCATAGCATCTGGATTGGAGCCATGTTTTGCATTTGTGTTCAAAACAAAGTTGATAATTCTGGGATGTTTTAGTTATTGCTGAGCACTGCTTACACTGAGTCAAGGCATTTTCTGCTTCTCACACCCAGCGGCCAGGGAGTAGTTTTGAGCTGCATGAGAAGTTGGGAGGGGACACAGCTGGGATAGCAGCTGGGATAGCTGTCCCCAACTTGCCAATAGAATATTCCATATCATACAACGCCATACTCGGAGACAAGAAGCTGGGTGAAGAAGAAGGAAGAGGGGGACATATATTCATATATTCCCAAGTTATATGTGACGGAGCCCTGCTTTCCTGGAGACGTCTGAAAACCTGCCTGCCAATGGGAAGTAGTAAATGAATTCCTGGGGTTTTTTTTGCCTGCATGCCTGTTTTTTCCTTTACTGGTTAAACTGTTTATCTCAACCTGAGTTTTCTCACTTTTACCCTCCTGATTCTTTCCCCCATCCCAGAAGGGGGAGTGAGCAGCTGTGTTGTACTTAGTTGACAGACGGAGTTAAACCACAACAGTATTATAAAAAAGTAGCCTGATTTGTCTGCAGATAGAATGGGGAAAATCAAGTCCCAGTTGTTAAAAAAAAAAAAAAAAACAAACACAAAAAAAATGGGTCAGGAAACAGTCATGTTTACTTTTGCCCAAAATAATCCAGCCATGACAGTGAGGCAAATCATAGTTTCATAATGAACAGAACATTTCCATGAAGCAGTGTTTTTAAATCAACTTATTTCTTCCCCTCTAAAGTCCATTTAAGAATTTTAAAGCTTACTTCTCCAACTTTTGATAAACACTATTGCTTAGTTTGTTGGGGTTTTTTTTTTTTTTTTTTTTTTATATATACTGCTGAATATTTAAAGGTAGCAGTTTCTCAGAATTTTGAACTAGCGCACCATATCTCTATTTAATAAATTAGTATCTTAGGTCACAATATCTTTAGGTCTGGAGAAGGAAAAAGCAGAAGGTTATGAGGGTGCGAGGGTTTTATCTTGTTTTGTTTTGAAATCTTAGCTCATGTCTTACTTTGTGTTTAGCCACTTAACCACATAGCTAAGCAATGTTTTACAGTGAATGCAGTCTCAGCAAGAAGGCAAAATGTTTGACTGACAGCAGTCAGACAGATGTTGTCATTCAAATATGGCCCAGTAAGTATTTTTGCTGCCTAAGGGCATGACTCTGCCATGCAATGAAGCATAGTGCAGACATTGCCAAATCACTGAACTGCAGTTGTAAATCCACAGAGTACAGAAATCTGGATCTAGGTGTCATATGATGCATTTTTATGAGACCACATAATTGTTACTTTGTGCATGTTACTTCATGGAACTGGGCTGAGTATTATGGAGAGTATAGTGGGTACCTAGAGGGTGTTTCACAAATTTACTTTAAGATATATTGTTAAATCACCTAAAGCTGAATATTTCCATACTTCTATATAAACATGTCTTAAATTGTCTATCAAGCAGAAATCCTTTTAAGCCCCCCTCAAAAAAACCCAAAACAGACTAACAAAAAAATCCCAAAAGCAATTCAAAACCAAGAGTAAACCCACCAAAAAAAACCCACACAAAAAAAAAAAAAAAAAAAAAAACCAAACAAAAAAAAAACAGATACAGCTACCTAGATACTAGGGGGGAGAAGTTGGAGCAAGGAAGATATGTCCTTGGGAGAAGAGGATCAAGTCAGATAAAACTGGACATATAAGTCTATGGGCGCCAACAGTATGCACCCACAAGTGTCGAGGGATTTGGAAGATACTGTGAGGCCAGTCTTAATAATCCTTTATTGATCATGGCAACTGGGAGAAATGCCCAAAGACTGGAGGAAAGAAAATGTCACTGCCATCTTCAAGAAGGGTAAGAAGGAGCACGCAGGGAACTAGAGATCAGTCAACTCCCTTAGGTTTGTGGGAAAGTGGCAGAGCTGCTAGTCCTTAAAACTATTTCCAGGCACATAAATGACATCAGAAGTAGTCATCATGGTTTCAACAAGGGGAAGTCATGCTCAGACTACTTCATGAACTTCTACAATGAAGTTACTGGCCCTGGTAGAGAGCAGTGGATACTGTCTACTTGGACTTCGGTAAAGTGTTGTGACACCCCTATGATCTTGCATAAGATCCTCATAGAGAAAATGTTGCTGTAGAGACTGGTCGAGCAGACAGTGAAAACTAGCTGAATGAACAGGCCCAGAGAGTGGTTATCATTGGCACAAAGACTAGTTGGAGGTCACTGCCCAGCAGCATACCTCAGTGGATCAATACTGAGTCCAGTCCTGTAAATATTTTTATTAACTATCTAGATGAAAAGCTGGAGTGTACCCTCATCATGTTTGCAGGCAACACCAAATTGGGAGGAATGACTGGCTGACACACCAGAGGGTCATATCCATGCCATCCAGAAGGCTCTGTACAGGCTGGAGAAATGTCCTGACAGGGACCTCATGAAGTTGAAAAAGGGGAAGTGCAAAGTCCAGAAGCTGGGGAAGAACAGCCCCATGCACCAGTATAAGCCACCCAGTTGGAAAGCATCTGCGAAGAAAAGTACTTGGGGATACCAGTACTTTGGATCCGTGGAGTATTGTACTTGGACACCAGACTGAACATGAACTGGCAATGTGCCCTTACCACAAAGAAAGTGAATGGCATCCTCAGCTACAGTAGACAGTAGACAGAGTACTGCCAGTAGGTCTGTAGGAGGTGATCCTTCCCCTTTATTCAGCCCTGGTGAGGCCACACCTTGAATACTGTGTCCAGGTCTGAGTTCTTCCATATGAGAGAGACATGGACATACTGAAAAGAGTTCATTGAAGAACTACAAGGATGAATGAAAAAGCTGGTACTATTCTATTTAACCTAGAAGGTTAGCAGAAGGTTCAGGGGTATCTCATCAATGTATATATATACCTGAAGGGGGGTTGCAAAGAGGATTGAGCCAGGTTCTTTCCACTGGTGCTCAGTGACTGGATAAGAGACAATGGAAACACACTGAAACACAGGATGTTCTGTCTGAACATCAGGAAGCTCTTTTTTGCTGTGAGGGTGACCAAGGAGGTTGTAGTGTCTCCGTTGTTAGAGATATTAGAATACTGTCTATATGTGGTGTTGGGCAACTGGGTGTAGGTGCCCCTGCTTGACAAGATGCAGGGACCTCTGGAGTCACTTTCAAGCTTAACCTTTCTGTTGAAGAGAACACTGTTGAAGGAAAAGAACTTTGATTGAAGTGGAAATGTAGATCTTGGCAGGAGATACAAAATTCTGTGTCATGGGTAATTGTATGTATGTAAGCATTTTAGCATACTAATAAAAATCCTGTCCCTAAAAACTGGAATGAAACCTGCTTTTTGATTTCTGCATATAGGTGAAATACAAACATACTGTAATTCCCATTGCTACATTGAGGTTGTATTCTGGCTTTGAAGGTAATTGACTGGTTTCCTTCAGAAAAAAAATAACACAACCACAACAAAGAAAAACACCAAATCCCTCCCACACAAAAAAAATCCCAACAAACAAACAAAATAAAACCCCAAAGTCATAAACAGAGCAAAACCAAATGCATCATAAATAATACTTATACATTTTAGGGAGAGTGCTACTTATTGGCATTGTCTGTGTGCATATATATGCTGATTTTTTTTTGCTCACTTATCCTTGTGTCTCCGGAAAAGATTCAACAGAGAGTTGAGGAGACCTATAGCTATATTCATATATTCATATAACAATTGCATCTTTAACTCTGTTTGACTACTATATGTTTTTATTGAAAGAGTGCTCGTCTAAGCTTTTTCTCCTCACCCCTTCCAGTTGTGAATTACAATCTCAAAAGCAGTGATGTGTCTTTTTGCAATGCAATGCTATGCGGAGTCTTTAACAGGCTTCTGTTAACAGTCAGACCTCATCTATTATTTTGGAACCAGACCAAATTTAGCTACCTGGAAAGTATTCTTAGTTATTTCCAAAAAACAGATGTCAAGATAGTTTGCATGAAATTCAGAGTTATACATATATATATATATCTCCCAATCTATTTTTCCTCTTTTATTTTCTTCTATGTTCTCCCTTCCTGAAGCTTCATAATACTGACAAATTGTTTCCTTCTAAATGGGAAATATTCCCAAAAGTAGATTACAGTGCTAAATTCTGTCAGTTTAATAAGATGAAGTTCAACTCAAGTGAGGGAAGCAATAAGATAAAATTGTTTCTCTTGTTTGAAAATCAAATCCAAATTGTTTATATGTTATGTTTACATATTTTTCAAGGAGCAGATTAATGAGAAATGAGTATATAGCACTGTAAATTCGCATCCCACTTTACAGTAAGTAAAAATATGTATTTACTGCCCTCAACAGTTTGTCCTGTCAGCTAGATTGGAGATACATCTAATGATATCAGAAGAGAGAGATATAAATACTGGACAGCAGTATAAAACGAGGGGCAGGTCCTGCTTGACAAACCTGATCTCCTTCTATGACAAAGTGACTCACTTGGTGGATGAAGGAAAGGC
>JAOQGL010000019.1:68132607-68143641 GCA_027564165.1 Gallinago nigripennis
GAGGTGAGACTAATTGGCCTGTAGTTCCCTGGGTCCTCCTTCTTGCCCTTTTTGTGGACTGGTGTGATATTTGCCTTACTCCAGTCCTCAAGAAGGAGATGAGGCGCTCTTCAGACAATTAGAAGAGCCATCCACTTCTCAGGCTCCCCTCACTAGATTGATTCTAGTCCCCCATGTCTGCTGGAGTGACAGTACAGAAAGGGACAAGCAATCAAGGAGACTTCTGGGGTGTATTCATGATAATTTCATAACACAGATGATCAAGGATCAAGACATCAAGAGATGTTCTTCAGGGTGTGATTCTTTTAAACCAGGAAGGACTGGCCAGTGAAGGCTGGTGGCAGCCTTTAGCTGCAATGACCATGAGATGGTGGAGTACCGGATCCTGAGAGGAAGAAGCAGGGCAGAAAGCAGGATCTCAGTCCCAGACTTTGGGGGAAACAGACTTTAGCAGGGAACTAGAAGAATCCCAAGGGAAATATCCCTAGAGTGAGGAGCAGCCCAGGAGAAATGTTTTGTTTTATAATGATCACCTCCTCCAAACTTAGGAATGGTCTATCTCCATTCCTGAGTTGGAATGGAGAAATTCAGCAAACCAGGCAAAGGCAGCAGGAAGGCTATGTGGACAAACAAAAATATCCTGACAAAATTCAAACACAAAAAGGAGGCATATAAGAATTAGAAGACGGATAAGATGACACAGAAAAATTATAGACACTGCTAGGAGATGCAGGGAGGCAGATAAGATAGACAAACTTCATTGGCTTTGGACAAGGTGAGGAACATAAAAGACAACAAGAAAGGCTTCTGTATGTACTTCAGTAGCAAAAGAAAGACCAATGCACAAGAAAATGCTGAGGGTCAACTGTCTGGAAAGGAGCTCTGAAGAAAAGGACCTAGGGTTTCCTAGTGGACACGAAGATGAACATGAGTAAGCAAGGTGGCCTTGCAGCAAGACAGCCAACAGCATCACAGGCTATATTATGAAGAACATTGCCAGCAGGTAAAGCAAGGTGATCCTTCCCCTCTGCTCAGCACTGGTGATGCCATATCTAGAGTGCTGGGTCCAGTTCCAGGTTTCCCAGTACAAGAGATATGAATATATTCAAATTAGCCAAGCAAACAGTCACAACAATGATTGAAGGTGCTGGAACATCTCTGTTATGAGAGCAACCTGAGTGGTCTGGGACTGTTCAGCCTGAAGAAGAGAAGGCTTGGGGAAATCTTAGCCATGTGTACAAATACTTGAATGGAGGGCATATAGAGGACAGTTCCAGGCCTTTCTCAGGGGTTACGGATCAGAGGCAACGTGAATACTGAAATACAAGAAATTGCATTTAAATATGAAATATTTTTTTTTGTTTTTACTGTGAGCTGTCCAGAGAAGTTGGCATATCTCCTCTGTCCTTGGACATATTTAAATCCTGAAGACCATCCTAACAATTTGCTGTAGGTGACCCTTCTTTGATCCAGAGTTTGACTAGATGATCTTCAGATGATCTGCCATCCTCAGCTGTTCTACACTCCTGTGCAGCTGATACACCTGTCTTTCTAAAAGATGGGGTGTGGCATTGAGACAATTGCATGCCTTGTAACTTAGTATAAGAGCATCTTTGCTTTAGGTTGATCTTTTTGTCCAGCCAGAACTACCTGCACTTATTTGTTTATTTTTTAATCTGCTTGTGTGTACTTGAAATATAGAAAAGTCATCTCAATTCTTCATGCAAGAACCACTTTGCGACAGCAAAAGGATAACTCTGGACTTGTTTACCTTTGATGCAACTTAGATTTCTGCACAGTTTATTTTAAATATGCATGGAGATCAGCTGCAGCAATACCCATACAGGGCTCATGGACAGTCATAACAGAGATATAAGGGAATGGAGGAGATGATAATATTGGAGGGTGATGGGAGGAGAAAAGAAACTTTCTTTAAAAACTAATTCATTATAGCTCCAATGAAGCAAAACTTCCCTCATTTGCTCCAGAAAGTGTTTGGTCCCAGATGTTAAGTATTTGGGAATTCTGAAGTTGTATCCACTGCATGACATGCCGCAAAATCATATCATTTCTTTTTTCTTTTCTTGAGCATCCTCTTGTTGTTTGTTATTTGATTCCCGCAGCTTGCTTAAAATCCCAGCTTTGCTGAAGCTAATATAACTTTTGGCAATCTTAAACCAGATTTTTAAAAAGGGAAAGTTCTTAGTGTTGGCTTAAGACAGGCACACTATGTCTGCCTGCTTCTCTGGCTAACTTTTTCTTCTTTAATATGAATTATTTTGTAGGACATTGTGATCTCAGCATACCAAGTATTTTTGAACTAACACTTTGAGTAAGTTATATGCTTTAAAACAAATGTGCAAATGTTTACAGGAGCATACCTTCCAGTAATATTTTAAGTAACATGAACTGTAAAACATTCCTAGAAGATGCTCTAGCATTTATGATGTCATCTATGCCCAGGCAAAATGAATTTAAAGTATTAGATAATAAATAGTTATAAATGCTGACCTAAATCCTACTATGAAGTAAAAAACACTACTTAAATGCTAAAACCCACAAGAGGCTGTGGGTGTACTTTCATCTAGTTAAGAAAATAAACTGGCTACAGGTAAAAGGCAAGAATATGAGATATAATAAACCTTTTTCAGACCATGGTAGCAATATATTAGGAACATGGCTTTTTTCAACCTTTTTTAATAAAGTGTAAATTGATTAAAATTTTCTAATCTATCAAATATCAGGGAATTGTTTTCATTTTATTAAAAGAGTGTTAGAGCTGGCTCCCTTTTAAAAACAGAGAAATTAACTGAGAACATAGGATTTGTTGATTCTAGAATTGATTATTACAGTGCATGAACTAATGATCAGTGACTAGTGCTAGAATTAATTAATATGGCTTTTGATAGAGTTTCTGCATCATATTATCATATTATTACGTGTCTAAAGCATAATTAATTTTTGCAAAAGTAGTATCGCAGGGAAGATTCTCTACACATATAAATCACCATAGCCTCTGTGGAATGAGTTTGTAAATAACAGCTGAATATCTCACACTCTTTTTGTATTAATTGTGTGTAGAATAGATGTAAAAGGCCACTTTTTTCGAAACAAAAATGCCTCATTAACAAAATGTAGACTGAAAATATCATTCTCAAAATCAGTGAAAATTTTTTCTAGCAATAACACATTATATGAAGTGGCTAGATTGACTTACTTGCCAGGAGTGTAATGTTTTACATGTTACAAGGATATGAAGTTTTTCCTTATTGTAATATGGGCATGATCAATTCTGGCAGTATTAATTCATTAATCCACACCTCAGAGAACATTGAATCACAGTTTTTCAACAAACTAACTAAAAAAAAATTCACACAATGATATTTATGTTGTATTTCTGATGCATATTATCCCATCAGAGATCCATAGGCCATGAATATTTTAGATGTCTGTAAGCATGGGTGCCTTGAATCAACTGAGCATGAGAAACTTTGAAACCACAATCTTTTAAAACTGTCATGATTAGCATATCCTTTGGATTAATTCTTATCATTTTGGAAACTGCTTCCTTTCCTAATAAGCCTACTCTGATTTCCTTTGTCTCAGACCTGTATTCTCAGATGCCATGAACCACATCAGAGAACAACCTTGCAAATCTTATAAATTATTTGTGCACCTCGTATGACTTTTTGTTCTCAAGACAAAGGGCAAAGTTCCATATGTTGGTGGATAGCGTAGAATCTAAATTGTTGGGTGGGTTATTTATTTATTTATTTATTTAATCTGTATTTTTTAAGCAGCATGAGATAATATTTAATTTATAAAAACACTATAAAAATACAGAGGAGGTGTCTGTGAGCTGATTGTATCTATGCTGTGCTACATAACTTCTTCAGGAAAACATGTAGGAGACAAACTTTGATGAAATGTAATACGAGACTTTAGCTGGCTACTCTGCTTTTATCATATTGTCTTCAGTAACAGTGTTTTTATTGTGAAGAAACTGAGTATCTTTTACAGAAGAGATTATAACTTTTATAATTAAAGGGAGACTGGAAGCCTAATAAATCCTCCAATTTTCAGTGACATTATCAAATCTGTTTAAAATAAGTTTTGATAATCATCAGAGAGAAATCCTTTAAAATATATATGTGTTCTTTGATCTGTTGAAGAGCACTAGAAGGATCTGCAAGGTTACCAAGTGACACCTCTCCCACACACACCACTGCACAAAGAACAACTACTTTATTCAGAGAAACACACAATGATATGGGGTTGGAATGAATCTCTGGAGATCAACTAGTCTGACTTCCCCTGTGAAAGCAAGTCCACATAGAGTAGAATACACAGGTGTGTGTCCATGTGACTTTTGAAGGTCTCCAGAAAAGGAGAATCTACCACCTCTCTGGCTGGTGCTCTGCCACCCTCAAAGTAAAGAAGTTCCTCCTCATGTTTAGGTGGAAATTTTTATATTCAAGTTTTTGCCTGTTTCCTCTTGTCCTGCCCCTGGACAGGGGCCCCTGGATTGAATAAAGACTGGCCGTATCCTCTTGACACCCACCCTTTAAGTATTTATAGGTATTGATCAGACCGCCCCTCAATTTTCTCCAGACTAAAAAGGCCCAGATCCCTCAGCCTTTCCTCATAAGAGAGATGTTCTAGTCCCCTAGTCAACTTTGTAGCCCTTTGCTGTACCCTCTCCAGCCGTTCTCTGTCCTTCTTGAACTGAGGAGCCCAGAACTGGACACAGAACTCCAGATGGGGTCTCACCAGGGCAGAGAAAACAGGAAGGATAACCTCTCTTGACCTGCTGGTCATACTCTTCTTGATGCACCCCAGGATGCCATTCGCCTTCTTGGCCACAAGGGCACATTGCTGGCTCATGGTCATCTGGTTGTCCACCAGGACTCCCAGGTCCTTCTCATCAAAGCTCCTGCCTAGCAGGTCATCCCCCAACCTGTACTGGTGTTTGGGGTGCTTATTTCTCCCCAGCTGCAGCACCCTACACTTGCCTTTGTTGAATTTAATCAGGTTCCTCTCTGCTCAACTCTCCAGCCTGTCCAGGTCTCGCTGTATGGTGGCACAGCCTTCTGGTGTGTCAGCCAACCTTCCCTTTGCATCATCAGAAAACTTGTTGAGGGTATATTCCATCCCTTCACCCATGAATATATTGAAGAGGACTGGACCCAGTACTGACTCCTGGGGAACACCATTTATAATGGACATCCAACTAGATTCTGGGCCACTAATCACGACCCTCTGAGCTCCGTCTTTCTGCCAGCTTTCAATCCACCTCACTGTCCATTCATCTAGCCCGTTTACCTATGACGATGCTGTGGGAGATGGGGTCAAAAGCCTTGCTGAAGTCAAGGTACACAAAATCCACCACCCTTCCCGCATCTATCCAACCAGTCATCCCATCATAGAAGGCTATCAGGTTAGTTAGCCATGATTTCTCCTTGGTAAACCCGTGCTGACTACATCTGATAGCTTTCTTTTTCTCCGTATGCTTTGAGATGGTGCCCAGAACAAGCCATTCCATGGATGGAGGTGCTACTGTAGATTCCGGGTCCTCCTTCTTGCCCTTTTTGAAGACTGGGGTGACATTGGCTTTCCTCCAGTCCTTGGACACCTAACCTGTTCTCCAGGACCTTTCAAAGATGATACAGAGTGGCCCAGCAATCACTTCTGACAGCTCCCTCAGCACAGATAGGTGTATCCCATTCGGACCATGAATAGGTGGATATCCAGCGTACTTAACTGTTCCCTAACTTGGTCTTTCTCAACCAAGGGGAAGTCTTCTTTCATCCTGACTTCTTCTGTTTCTTCCAAAGTCTGTGGCTCCTGAGGGCTGGCCTGAGCAGTAAAGACTGAAGCAAAGAAGGGATTCAGCAATTCTGCCTTCTCTGCATCCTCTGTCACCATGGTACCCGTCTCATTCAACAGTAGAACCACATTTTCTCCCATTTTCCTTTTGCCTCCAATATAGTTGAAAAAAACCCTTCTTGTTTACTTTGACATCCCTTGCCAATTTTAATTCTATGGAGGTCTTGGCTTTCCTCATTTTGTTCCCTCATACTCTAATGCCATTCTTGTAATCTTCCCAAGTGGTCAGTCCCTTCCTGCACTCAGTGTAAACTTCCTTCTTCCACTTTTTCAGAAGCTCCCTGCTCAACCATGCAGGTTATTCTCGTGCAAATTTCAGTATCCCCTGCAGTGGATGGCCAGTTGTTCTGTTTATAGCTTCTGCTGCTCAGATGAACTGCACTAATCTCAGAGATAATAAAGTCTGCATTCTTCACCAAAAATTCTGTATCCCCTTAAGCAGGCTATCCATTTCAACCATAAGCCACTTCCACTGTATTTGAAACTCCTGGCCCTTCCTACAGCTGCTTTTTTCTTTCACGGGGGCAGGAGACTGCCAGTGTCACCGAGTCCAACCTCATCTCTCCTCAGCTGTAACTGAGGAATATGCAGCTGAAGACATTTCAGAGATGCTCCAGCTTTGTCAGCCTGGTATTTCTCACAAAGCTTCTTGACAGAGTATGCCACCACAGAGATAGAATCCATCTTGAAATAGTTTACAAAACCCTGTTTAGAAACATGGTTTATCATAGACTCCAGTAAATGAAATTATTTTAAAAATAAGGAAAATGTATATTATCTAAAAACTTGAAGCTAGCAATATTTCCATCTGCATAACTTTCTCGGAAAACACACATTGATTTAATAAAATGATAAGAATCTTATCTAGCAGTACAGCATAAATTTGAGAACCAGAGATCTGTCCCCAGTCTCAGAATAATTTGACAAATGTCACTGAGTTTGCTGCTGTCACCATTTAATGACTTCATTATATAAGAGATATGGAAAAGAAGCTCTTTATTATTGCTATACTGTAATGTAGACTGAGTGTTTTGTTGGGAGAATTATGCTTTAATGGGAAAACAGTAGTATCCAGAGCTATCTGGAGGACCTGATAACATTGGCAATTCATTTGTTTGACCTTCAACTCAGTTTCTTTATATATAAAACTATCTTTGGTTTAGTGTAGCCTGAATACTGTACCTTGTCTTTCACTCCACTTTGAAATCCTGCAAGACCCTGTTTTCAGGTTAGCCTTGCTGGTTTCACTTGGGCCAGCTTAAGCCATTCTCCTTTATTTTAATGTTCAAAAAAAAAAAACAAACCAAAAACAATTACAACCTAAAGCCAATCTTCATATGGATTTTGTAAAGCTGATGTAATAGGTTTTTTTTTTCACTGTCATTTCCTTCACCTGAATAACAGTAATTCCTAGGTTTTATTTGTGCCATGAAGTTATTACTTGAATGAATTAAAGGCAATTTTTAACTTGAACTGGGAATTTACAAAATGGCCTGAAGTTTTGGCTTTAAATACAAGTATTTTCATGTCTGAATTTGATCTGTTTTTATTGAATAAACCAAAAAAAGAAATTACATTTCCCTGCTGAACTAGCCAGCTCAAACCACTTGGATTTGAACTTATAATATCAGATGCATTTAGGACTGACAGTGCAGAAGTGCTGGCATTGTCAAATCTAAAAAAAAAAAAACAGGAGCAACAATTTTTTGTTGCATTCTGCTTCATAAATAGAAATAGTGGATGGCCAGTATAAAAAAGCAGTATAAATCCCTTTAGAAATGTAGACTCTGTTCCAAATGATTTATATTTCTTTAGGCCCTGTACTCACCCCTGGAGCCTAGTTTGATCTTTGATTCACTACAGATGCTTGTGTCTTGCTGTCAACAGAGTTTCCTTTTGTGTATGAAGCTCTATCTTATCAGTGACAAGATATTCTGTTCCCAGCTTGATCATCAGGACTGTAAATATTATGTCAACTGATAATTATTTTGACAGTAAAAAGGTTTAAGCTTTCTTTTTTTCAGTCTCAAAAAATAACAACAACAACAAAAATGAATTGATGCGTAAAACAACTATGAGGTTATGACAACTAACAGAATCATAGAATCACAGAATATTTGGGTTAGAAGGGACCATTAGACGTCATCTAGTCCAACACCCAGAAGTGAGCCGGTCAATTAAGAAAAAAATATTGCAAAAGAAATATATTAAAATATTAATTGAAAAAAAAACAACGTAATGAGTATGATAAGTATTTTATAGTGATCTTAGAATTTTTGCATACTCACAGATCTATGAAAACCAGAAAATCTTTCTCTCTGTTTACCGTTTCTATCCTATTAGAATCATCACTACTTTCCCTAACCCTTGTGCATCTTCATTAGTTAAATCATAAGAACTACGATATTCTTACTGGTTTATTATCTTACAATGATGCAGATGTAGTATGGGATCTGTCAAGCCTATGACAGAAACCATACATTTTCTTAAACCATTTGTTAGTCTTGTTGGTTTCAACTGTAATTTACAGAAATTTTTCAGGTTGATATCCTGGGATCCCGGTATCTGTATATGTGCTCATACAATATGACCATTATTGCTTTAAGTATAGGTGGGTAAATAGCTATCTGTACTCATTAAAAATCATTGCTGTCTATTTTATTTTATGTTTCTATATTGCTATTAATTATCTCCTTAAGCACCTCTAGAAGAAAGACCTGAAATGCATTTTTAAAAGAAGCTCAACCTTTCAGAGGTAAGCTCTGACAGTCCCCTGAAGATTACAAAGAATTTTATCACCTCAAAAATGAGGTCAGTAGGCTTTTTCCAACTGGAATATAGTATGGATGCTTTTTAGTGCATCCTTCCAAATGTATTTTCCACCACGTGGATGAAGTGCATGTCTATTTGATTTCACTGGAGATTGAAACTTTCAAGAAAATTAAAATGTCCTCAAAAGTGAATGTAACCTTCTTCTGTTGAACCTCCCTTTTAAAACTGTGGTCATGGCATCTCTGCATGCTGGTTTTATGTAAGGATCTAGTGTATATCCTCCCTGTCTTCCAAATAGGTGATTAGTCAGACAAAAATCACTATATGCTATTTTCTGAAGACCTGACAGGTACTGCAGTATGGCTACTGAACCCACCTCACTGGAAAGAAAGGACAGGCTCCAAACATTTTTCTAGCTTTTGCTGTAATGCAATCAGCATTCAGGGGTTTCTCCTGTTTTCTGAGGGAGATGTTCATCAGCAGTCGCAAGCAATGGTAGGAATAGGAATCATATATGAGCAATAGTATGTATTTGAAAACTTCATAAAATATGTGAATCTAAATGTAAAGCTTCACACCTTGAGTCTGCATGACCTCCAACTTTGCAACTTTGGTAACATCTCTTTTGTTGGTATCTGCCTGATACCAGCATTTGAATCATCTCCACCCACACGTGTACAGAAAAGAAACAGCCCTCACGATATGGCCAAGCCCTACCTACTTTTTTTTTTCACAAATTGTCACTCCATGGCAAAAGTACATCAGACTCAGTGTTTATAAAGCATCAAGGATTAGAAACATGAAAGCACAATAGCTTAGCACAGAGCTAAACTGAGACGATAGCATACATCCTTAGTCCCCAGAGTACAGTACTTCCCCATGCATTTCCTTCTGAGCAGTATGTCCTTCCTATCTTGCTTCATTTTGTATCTTGTTATTCCTACAGCCAGAATGAGCCGGGTGATTTACAACCATTTCAGTAAAGAAATTTTTCCTAATATCCAATCTAAACCATTTCCTCTTGTCCTATCACTTTTTACCTGGAAGAAGAGACTGACTCCCACCCTGCTACAACCTTCTTTGATGACTATGGGCTTAGAACATCCCTCTTACAAGGAAAGGCTGAGGGATTTGGGACTTTTTAGTCTGGAGAAAATTGAGGGGGGATCTGATCAATGCCTATAAATACTTAAAGGGTGAGTGTCAAGAGGATGGGGCCAGTCTTTTTTCAGTGGTGCCCAGGGGTAGGACAAGAAGAAACGGGCACAAACTTGAACGTAAGAAGTTCCATCTAAACATGAGGAGGAACTTTACTTTGAGGGTGGCAGAACACTGGAACAGGCTGCCCAGAGGGGTGGTCTCCTTCTCTCGAGACATTCAGAAAACACCTGGACATACACCTGTGCAACCTGATCTACATGGACTTGTTCTGACAGGGGAAGCTGGACTAGATGATCTCCAGAGATCTCTTCCAATCCCATAATACTGTGCGATTCTGTGATTCTTTCAGGTAGTTGTAGAGAACAATAAGGTTTCTCCTCAGCATCCTTTTCTGCAGACTAAACAATCCCAATTCCCCCAGCTGCTCCTCACAGGATTTGTTCTCTAGACCCTTCACCAGATTCATTGCTCTTCTTTGAATGCATGCTAGCACCTCAATATCTTTCAAATGGAATAGTTCATTGCCTCTTGAACACACCTGGACAGCCAAAATTTTGAACTATCTCAAAAAATCATTAAAAGAAGATGTTTATTTCAAGCTGGATGTTAAAGAAAAGACAAAATTAAAGGAAATTTAAGGAAAATGACTCCAAACACTGCTTTAAGTACTCATTAAATATATATAATGCTAGCATAAAGATCCAAAAGTCTAGGTTTGACTTTTAAGGTTGTGTATTATCTACATTTAATAAGATTTTCTTATAATCACATGTGCTTTATTAAATGGTATGCTATTTCTAGAAAGTAGTGTAAATGTTCTTCTTTTTCTTGGTATGTAGAGAACCAATGCTCCTATACAACTTTTTGACTTCTGTGAAGATATAATGTGTTAAAACTACTAAGAAAGACAGATGAAAATAATTGGCTGTTGGGAAAGCTTCATTTCACTGGGCATTTTAAAAGAAAGGAAAAAATAAGTAAGAATTTTTTTTCTGGTGAGAAAGTAGTAAATAGGCATTTCCAGACTTATGAGAAATGTTCGTATCAATTACCCAATGAAGCTGCTAGAACAAAGGCTTTCATATGGAAGCAACTAGAATTTTGCACCCATGAGGTGCAAAATTAAAGGGCGGGGAACATGGCCGGCCTGGATGAACAAAGAGCTCTTGATGGGACTTAAGGAAAAAAAGGAAGGTTTACCACCTTTGGAAGAAA
>JAOQGL010000019.1:68143741-68155658 GCA_027564165.1 Gallinago nigripennis
TCAGGGCCAGCCAGCATGGGTTTATGAAAGGGAGGTCCTGCCTGACCAACTTGATCTCTTTCTATCACCATGTGACCCGCTTTCTCAATGAGGGGAAGGCTGTGGATGTGGTCTACCTGGACTTTGGTAAGGCCTTCGACACCGTACCCCACGGCATTCTCCTGGAGAATCTGGAGAATGATGGCATAGACAAGTGTACCCTCTGCTGGATAAAAAACTGGCTGGATGGCCGTGTCCAGTGAGTTGTGATTAATGGAGCAAAATCTGGTTGGCTGCCAGTCACCAGTGGTGTCCCTCAGGGCTCAGTTTTGGGGCCAGTCTTGTTCAATATCTTTATTGATGATCTGGACAAGGGGATTGAATGCACCCTCATTAAGTTTGCGGATGACACCAAACTAGGTGGCAGTTTTGATCTGCTTAAGGTTCGGAAGGTTTACAGAGGGATTTAGACCGGTTGGATCAATGGACCAAGGCCAATGGGATGAGGTCGGGTCCTGCATTTTGGTCGCAACCCTGGGCAACGCTACGGGCTTGGGGCAGAGTGGCTGGAAAGCTGCCCGGCAGAAAAGGACCTGGGAGTGTTAGTGAACAGCTGGCTTAACATGAGCCAGCAGTGTGCCCTGGTGGCCAAGAAGGCCAATAGCATCCTGGCTTGTATCAGGAATAGTGTGGTCAGCAGGAGTAGGGAAGTCATTGTGCCTCTGTACTTGGCACTGGTGAGGCCTCACCTTGAGTACTGTGTTCAGTTTTGGGCCCCTCACTACAGGAAGACATTGAAGTGTTGGAGCATGTCCAGAGGAGAGCCACCAAGCTGGTGAGGGGTCTGGAGAGCAAGTCCTATGAGGAGACGCTGAGGGAACTGGGCATGTTTAGTTTGGAGAAGAGGAGGCTGACGGGAGACCTCATTGCCCTCTACAGCTACCTGATAGGAAACTTTAGAGAGGCAAGGGTTGGCCTCTTCTCCCAAGGGAGTAACAACAGGACCAGAGGAAATTATATGAAGCTGTGACAAGGGAGATTTAGATTAGATATTAGGAAGAATTACTTTACTGAGTGAGTGGTCAGGCACTGGAACAGCCTGCCGAGGGAGGTGGTGGAGTCACCATCCCTGGAGGTATTTAAGAAATGTGTAGACATGGCTCTTCAGGGCATGCTCTAGTGCCCAAGATTATTGGTTTGTGATGGGGTGTTGTGTGTGGGGTTGTAGGTGTGGGGTTTAGTTGGTGGGTGCTTTTTTTGTGTGTTTTTTCCTGGGTTTTTTTGTTTGTTTGTTTTGGGTTGTGGGTGTTTTTTTGTGTTTGTTTGGGTGGTGTTTTTTTGGTTTGGGTTATTTTGGTTTTTTTTGTTGTTGTTGTTGTTTTTTTTTTAATGTGGTTGGACTCGATGATCTCAAAGGTCCCTTCCAACCACTAAGATTCTGTGTGATTCTGTGTAAAACAAAAATGCAAAGTTTGCCCTAATTCAGAAGAATTAGATAATAATTAAGGATCCTTGACACCCTCAGCGGGTATATCACTGAATGAGGAAATAAGGGATAAAGGAGGAGTTCCTTGGGATCTATCGAGTGTACAATGTCCTGTGCAATGAGTGAAGTATCATCATATGTTTGTAATAAATAAATGTATATTATCATCAGTAAGCTGGAATATGAACAACAGAACCTGTCGTGAAAACCACCCTTTTGCTCTGTTTCTTGTGGTTAAGACAGGAAAAATCCTCTTTAACAAAGGTGCAATGGGGAAATGTTTATACCAACTACATTCACTGACATTGCTCTAGCTTCAGCCCCTTATAGTTAAATTATGAGGAGAAGTCATTAGCTGTACTTCAAGACATGTCAACAATGAAAATCTGTAACACTTAAAAAGAGCAGAAAAGAAATAACACCTAAGATAAAAATATCAGAGTTTAGAAATTTCCTTCATTTCTCACTGAACAGGTCATATTCACAAATATTCACTGAAGGGGCAAATACTACATAAAAATTTGTAGAACTCCAGATTTCACTTGCGGAATCCTGAGGTCATTAAAATCTGAATGTTAAACATAAATGTAAACAAAGAAATGAACTTAATATTTGCAACATTCATCAAGTCTAATGAAAAGTAAAATCATACAATGCTGACAATTTATGAAGAAGGAAGCCTATACCCAGTTATATGATGTAGTTTAATGTATCTCATACCTTCTTGTTTTTAAACAATCTGGAAAGTTTGTATACCTTCTGATATATTGACATAACCTTATAAAAGACATTTAGAGCTTTTTAACACCTTATCTTAAATGGATTGAAAATCAAATAACAGTTAGAAGTCCGAAACCACAGAAAACAGAAGAAACATCTTATTCTTAATGTATGAATCACTGGTCTTTGCTGGGAGGTCAGCCTGGATGAGAATCATTGATTCTTCTACCCTTACAGATTCATAATTTTTTTCCTAGAGTTACATCAGTCATTATAATCACTAATATTTAAGTCCTGAAACTGGAAGTTAAACATTAAAGTAAATTTCTCTTTTCTCACATTTGAATGTTTAAATAAGAGATGGGTCTAGGTGGACTGCAGACAGAAAAAATATTGCTTTATTGCAAGACTTACTCTTCTTTGTTTTATGTTTTACAGAATGTCAGCCCAGATCATGATAATTGTTTCTTCTTCCCTTAGAATCTTAGAGTCTGGAAATTTCTCCCTAAGTACACATATCTGGTACCAATCGTTATAGATTACTAATATTTTACTCTTGAAACTGGAAAAAAGTAACTGCGGGAAAGCATATAAAACTGAAAAAGGAGCCTGCTTTGTGAAAGGCTTAAGCATTTCTTCCAAGTGAGATTTTCTGGTGATTCAGAAAAGATTACACTATTTTGATAATAAAATTGAAGACCTGGAAAACGGGTCACGATGTTCACATCTTAAGAATTGCCGCTATTACGGAGGAAAGAGAAAAAAGAAGAATGATTGGATTTATAACCACTCTGATAATCAGAGTAATTGGAGGATGTATTTTCCCACTCAAATAGGAAATGGCATTAACACATGGATTCATGTGTTACCTTTATAAAAACACTGATGCTTTCAAAAAACACAAAAAATTTTCTCACACTTCAAGGGAAATGTAGAGTAAAGCTCAACATTTTCATTGCATTTTCATGAACAGAAACTTGGAGAACAGTTAAAGCAAAGGAAATCTGGAGAGAATGCATACTGCTTCTTTAATTTCAGAAAAAGACAGATTTAGTCTAAAGAGGAATCCACATATCAAGTAAATTCTAGATCCGGAGCAATTTACACTCAAAGAAAAGAAGCCAAACCTCTTGCTGAGTATAGATATCTTTCCATGTTCCTTGCTAGACTGCTAGGTGCAGTGCTGAAGAAGAGTGAGCTGTTTGGCAGAACTGGTGCCTGAGTGTCTGATAAAATGGCATTATTTGTGCCCAGTTCTCTATGAGGGTTGCCTTTTTCAAGAAAGCAAGACATGAGACAGCAACTTCCACAGGGCTCTTTAAAGGAAAAATCTGCATAAATAGCAGCCATGACTAGCCCAACATGTCATCTCTATATCTAAGCTGAATGTTTGCTCATTAAATATGTAATAGGCTGATATACCACACAGCCTCAGGGGAAGACATTATTCCATTTTTATAGCAGTTGCGTAGCACAGGACATCCGCACAGGTATGGGTCACATTATTAAACCAGCTGTTTTGCCTTGTTTTTTCAAATTTGTAAATATATTCTAAATATACTGTCTTGGTGTAGTAATGCAGTGACTAGTGCCTTTAGCCATTAGTTAAAAAAAAAACCCAAACACTAACTAGAAATTTTAGTTATTTTTTTAAATTGTTTGTGGGTTTTGGGTTTTGGATAGGTTGTTTTTAATGATAGAATTAGAATGACACATTGGTATCCAGGAGGAATATTATGCAGGGTATGATACAGATAGAGGAAACATCTATAGTGCTAAAAGAGTAGGTTTGGTCTATGATCTGCTCAGTAACTTTGGACTATATAATGTACATCCTTTCAGCCAGTTTGCTGATTTGTATAATAGGAATAATGAATCATCCCATGTTCACGTGTTCTTCTTGAATCACTTTACAAAAATTCACTATTATTTGTTTATCACTGAAGTCGGAATACTCAAATGATCCCAAGCACATTCAGGATCAGATTTTAAATGGACTTGAATTTTTAACTCTTTCTCATTGCTTTTAAGTAACCACAGGTATTAAAGTAACTTTTTTTCAAACCATACTTTTTTTTTTCCCCTTTAAAATATTTTTAAGGAAAAAAAAATTCCCAGACAGTTCTGATGAAAATGAGAGATAAATAAAACATATAAAGGAGTCTTTTAATATAATTTAAGCCCAAATTATTTATTCCACACAGAGAAACTTAGAAATTAAGCTGAATGTTAGACATTGGGAGTTCAGCAGTCCATGAAGAAGTACATGTGATCAGGCAGATGTAATATTTCTTTTCTTTCAGTGCTTTTCAGTAGTCTTTTGGGTCTTTTTTTAATATGTTAAATTTTTCCCCTCTATTGTTGCTAAATGGGCACTATTTTAACATGCTTTGTCCGCTTCTCTGTGTTTCAGTGGACACTTGAAAAAGACATTTAATGCAGTACAATAGATAGACTACAACAGAAGACATCCATTTCAGTTATCACAGCCCTGACCTGGCCATTTAATCACTCTGCCTTTATATCTGTTCTTCCTCAAATAAGAGCTCCCAAAGAAACCTTTTATTATGTATTGCATTATCAATAAAGTAAAAAAAAAAAAAAAAGTTGAAGCTGAAAAATAGAACACCTGTGCTAAATATCACCAAACTGTGTGGAGCTACACTGGAAATCATCAATGCTGGCAGCAATATTATTTTTGTTGAGCACAGATGCCGATCTAAAGTATAAAAAATTATCAGTTAATGGCTCTTTTCAGTCAACAGAATAGGTACTGC
This sequence comes from Gallinago nigripennis, assembly GCA_027564165.1. NCBI lineage: Eukaryota > Metazoa > Chordata > Aves > Charadriiformes > Scolopacidae > Gallinago > Gallinago nigripennis. The sequence continues at coordinate 68,148,704 of JAOQGL010000019.1, forward strand.
TTATAAATTAAAAATAAATAAATTAAAAAAAATAAAAAGAAAATTACTTCACTATCATTCATTGTCATCCAACCACTGTGAGGACCAGCGTCTCAGAATGCGACAGTCAGCTTGATCCTAGTTAAATCCCTAGGTAACTGTCTCCACGCTTCCAGCAGTAGTATATGCTATGGAAGTCTATATACCAACCTGAAACAAGAAAAAGATTCTGCTCTGTTTCACTGTAACCCAACTGAATGTGTAAGTTTATTTGAAGACTAAAGAACTGCTCCAACATAGTTTTGGGTTTGTTTTTTTCCTAGTCTTATCTCTGCCTTTTATACGATATGTTCCTTAGCTATCCATAACAGTTTGAGCCACAAGAGATGAACAGAATACCTAATCTCACAAATATTTCTGTTTGATATCTTTTTAAGGAAACATGGGAGGGGCAAACAAGAGGTAGCTCCTGGATTCCAGTGGAGCAATGCCACTTTATACCAGTGGCTTATTACAGAATGATGCAAACTCTTACTCGCCATCAGAATTTCTAGTTTATTGGTCCCCAGAGTTCTTATGAATTTTCTGATTTGTAAAAAAAAGCCATTAAGCAATAAGTTGATCCAGAAATACATAGGAGAACAACATAGGGGAGAGGCAGAAGGGTAGGAGAAGTGGATACTAAGTCCATAAAAGTGAAGAACAAACAAAATATTTTTTCTGTTACACAGAAAAAGCTCTACTGTTGACTAAAAGATCTATGGTGTTATAAATATGTGGGATTTTCCCAGAGAGAAAAGGAAATGTATAAATCAAACTTGTTGTCCAATTAAATGTCAAAATTATCTATGAAATGGAAATTCCAGATTTTGATTAATTTACTGATTGATAAGTCTTCTCTTTCTCTTATTCTGCTACTACTTCTTCAGCAAGTAATAAGAAATGACCAAATACCAGAATTATAGACAGTCTAATAACATTCTGTCATAGTGTTCCTCAGAGATCTGATCTTTTGAAAGTTTATTCAGATAACTAGCCTGGAGAGGAGAATAAACGGATAAATAGTGGTAACACAGAGAAGCTGGCTTTGCTGCAGCTGTGTATCTTGCCCTTGCTATTCCTTCCTACCAGTTTTTCACTAAAAAGAAAAAAACAGAATTATCCGTGAGACAAGATAATCTTTCCACCTTCTGATTTTCTCTAGCTGCTTTCTCTTTATTGGCTCTGTCAAGTTTCTGGTGGTGAGTGAGTAGGACTAGCTTGAGAACTTCATCATATCTGAGCTCTGGAAAGGCAGGAAAACAGGGGTAAGGAAGCCATATTACTGCCTAGTCTGCAAGTCCTGCATGAAGGACTTGAAGAGGCATGGCAATTTCAAGCCACTTTCCTCCATTCCTCATTGAGTTTTCAACTTCAGGAACAGTGCATTTCTTCTTCCCAGGCTATTTGACAGCTAAGAATTATTGAGTTTGAAGATTATTTAAGACAGATATTTTTAAGTGTTCGTATATTAATCTTGGCTAAGTTTTTTAATAGACTCACAGAATGGTTTGGGTTGGAAGTTACCTTAAAGATCATCTAGTTCCAGCCTCCCTGCCATGGTGAGGGATATGTTCCACTAGACCAGGTTACTCAAAGTCCCATCCAGTCTGGCCTTGATCACCTCCAGGGAGGGGATAGCAGCTATTCTAGACTTAATTTTTACCTCTGGAAAAAAAATTAAACTTAAAAAACCAAACCAAAACAAAGGAAAACAAAAACCAAGGGCTAATTTAGGCCATTACTCTAATCCATTTCCTGTGATGTTCAACTTACATTGCTAGCAAAGCCAGTGCTTTACTCAAATTGTAATATGGGAGATTAAAAAAAAGTGGTCAAAACTTTTAAGAACTCAAACAAGCCAAAAGTTTGAGTGAAAAGTGGATTGAAAATTAATGACATGGAAATTTTATATCATTTGAATTAAGTAATCTCAGCTACAGTATGTGAAGAGGTCGCATTGTGCAACTTAAAATAGATCCTGAGTACTACAACCCATTCAAGTATATAGTGAGGAGTACCTGACCCATCCTCCAGCATCTCAGATAAACTGAGGTGTGGAACACCTTTTATTTATTAGAGTTCCAGGGTCTAGGAGGAGGTCAAAGTAAAACAGGAAAGAATTTACTTTAATACAGAAAACACATGTACAGAAGGATAGTTAGTTGGGTGTTTTACAGCGGGTTCTGAGACAGTGTAAATCGCACTAAAGTTTCTTTCCACTACCTACTTGGTCACTGCATTTAGCCCATTTCCTAAATGTAAAAATGGGAAAATGAATATAATTTTTCAATGTCTTCTGTTTATTTAAACTTGAAATTTTTGAAATGCAAATTGGATTATGTCCTCATGGTTTCTACAGGATATTTGTTTCATTTGAAATTTCCAGAACAGGACTTCTGCTGAATAGAGACAATTATAACAACTATGTAAAAATGCTATTGTCTGAGCATACCCCCAGGAATTACATCAGTGACAACAATTATTTTGCTATTTCTAAACAGAAAATATTTTCCTAAACATTCTTTCCTCAGCTTCTGAAAGAACTTTCAACACTAGAAAATATATTCATCTGGATTTTTCATCAATAAAACAAATACAAATATTCTTGGTAAACTACTGTCATATAAATTCATGCTAATAGAATGATATCCTTAGTTGATAATACATTAGCTCTGTAACCAGAACCATATTATACCCTTAGCTTTGCCTGATTCTGCAGTGCTGAAAGAGAGATTTTTGCAGCACATTCAGGCTAAGATCAAGAAAGTGAGATGCTAGTTTCAGAAAATCATAGTTGTCCTAGCTACCCATGACCTCATTCATAAAGTGTATGGCAGCCTTAATTTGTCTTCTGTTTACATTTGTAGGATAAGTAAGTTGTATCTCAACTAGGTATGTCCGAGCCTAAGGTTTTGAAGATCCAAAAGTTATCCTATTCCTACCTTCAGCCAGATTCAAAGGTTTCAAGATCCTAGTATAGCTATACTGAAGGCTGCTCATGTGCAGCTGTTGTACAGCTTGCGTGATGACACAAGCATGTGTTTCATCTTGCAGCAGTAGACAGGTATGCATTTATCTGAATGGAAATTGTCCCAGTGAACCCAAACACTGTGCTGAAATTCAGGCCTTTAACTTAAGATCTTAAACGCATTTAACTGATTTTTTCAGAAAAAACATATTTGATTTTTACATTCCCGACTCAGTGATTTGATCTAGCTTTTATTTCATAAAATATATTTTAAGTTTGTTCCCAAAATAATTGAAAAAAAACCCAACCAAACATTACTATGCATTTTGATGAATCTTCACATGTGTAGCAAAAAATGATAGACTGTCACAATTTAGTCACCAGGTTTTTCATAGATGTAGTCTGGAAGGTATAGTGATTACAGTTGTAATTCATTCTCCAAGATAATGAGGTAACTTAGGCTTCCAAATGCTATATTTATTTGACATAAAGCATCAAACCTTTAAAAAAAGAACCTTGAGTTTTCCCATGTGACAATTCTGTCCTGGAGTTTCTTTTTAAGTGAAGCTAGGTTTGTCTTGAATTACTTCTTGCATGAAATTTTCTATGATTTCCCCTCTAATTTGTAAGACACTAACAAGGGTGGTTAATTAGTGCTTTCTAGCATGAGTATGAAAACTTGAAAAGTGGCTTGTTTTGTATGCAAAACAATATACATTAGGATTGCCATGTTCAATAGTCTTAGCAGTCATAGAAAAACAATAGAATGAAGAGCTTTTCTTAGTATAGAGTATGGAAAATACGAAGCTGGCAAGCAGTGTCTCAGTTTTCTGAGTCCAAAGGAATTTAGAGACATAGTTGAAAGTCCCTTTTTCAATAATACAGAAATAGCATTTACTGAGAAAATGATACCTGTACTTATCTCTGTGTTAATATTTAGCTCTATTAACAAAGACAGTTGATAGACATTTTCTGCATTTGGGAAATGTTTATTCTCACTTGAATTTTACTTAAGATGTATATCACCATTCCTTTTTCTGTAAACCACAGAAATTGTATATTCTTCTGGTAGCTGAAAAAATTAATATTGCATGGGTCTTAGAACAGGAAAGAAAGTCCTCTCCTGGCCTAGTGTCTGTTGAGAAAACAAGCTCCATGCTTGCCCTGGGCCAGCCTTGAGAGGCAATCAGGACAGACTTTAAGAAATGAAGTTTCAGGTTGGTTTACCTTGATGCTAGGGGACAAGCATGCAACCTCATCTCTGCCAACCTCATTTCATTGCATAAAATATTCATTTTGCAGGATTTGACACATGAATGTGTATTTCTAAAGGAAAAATCATGGTAGCAGCAGAGATCACAGGGGTGACTGCTGCCACTGACAGGGCAAAGTTTTCCAACATGGGACTTCCTTGTAGTAGCAAACATTAAGAAACATCTACAAAGTCCTTCAGAAAGCAGAGGAAAATTAGCATGAGAACATGCCATTTTATCATCTATTTCTGTGCAATTGGATTTGATATCTTTCAAGACCCCTCTTTCTCACCAGTACACAGAATTCCTTTTGCTTTGTTAGGGAAAAATATTATTCCTTAGCTAATTTTTTCATGTAAGTCTTTTGGTCCTAGAGATACCACTTTATCTTACTTCAGGAAAGAGTCTGAACCTGCCAAAGACTTTGATGTTACTGTTTCTCTGATAATAACCATAGAAGTAGACCTATTCATTGTTTTGGAGAAAAACTTTGTTTCTTGCCAAGGAAAAGAATGTGAACCACCTTGCCTGTGATGTTGGGAAAGTGACAAGGCATAATTAGGTCTCCCAACCTGCAATACCTACCTTAGGGTGAGGCAAGTAACTTTCTGCAATATGCTGAATAACACTGGTTATATAGTCAAATCAATCTTCATTAGTTAGGATAGACAAATAAACTTTAGGTGTTTCTGGAGAAGAACAAGGAATGGAGTACCACACAGTGGTCTTGTTTGGGTTTGTTCTTCTTCCAGGAAGTTGACATTCCTGAAAATGACAGATAATCCACCCTCAGATTGCTCCTGAGTACCTTCCACCCAGTTAGGAGTTTGTGGAAACTTCCCAGTTTGCTGAAAAGCCACTAGGACAACTGGACCAGATGATTGTCATAGGTCCCTTCCAAGTGAACTATTCTATTCTACTCTAGAAGAAAGGCACCGACAGGGAAAAAGTGGGGAATGTCACCTGGAATTATATTAGTTGCATTGGTAAAATCTTGCAAAGGATACAGTTTAGGACTTGCATCTGAATTAAAAAAAAAAAAAAAAAAAATTAAAGAAAAAATGTTGCTGAGCAAAGATACTAATTTTGAAAAGTTTTGGTTTTGGTTTTAATTTGACATCTTCTTTAGATTTGAAGTAATTTATTCTTCTTCTTTTAGTTCTACCTTCGTATTCTACATTTCATTCTTTAACTTATTACTTAAAAAAGGATACTCTGCTCTGTGACATGTATTGGTTGATAGATCTGACCTTGCTATGAAGTCCCAAACCTTGCATATGTGACATAGCGGATGGCTCTTTGGTCTCTTTGTCACTCTCTCCATTGTTTATCTCAGCCATCTGATCCCACAGCTAGGATAAGAGGGAGAGCCATGGAGATCTTAATCAAAACCCAACATCTTTGTACTGTACTTTTCTTCCCTTTTACTGGGTTGTCACCTGTAGTAGACAATGCATTAGTCATTGCTAGAGGTGATGTTGCCACAGCTCTAATGCTACAAGAGGAGAAATCCATATCCTCTGAGCCGGAAAAGCACTCTCTTCGTGAAAGTGTAAAACACTCATTTTATGTTTTCCTCTCCTGTATCACTTGCAAAAGCTGAAGAAAGACAATTTGTATGTCCAGCTTTGGAGTCCTCAAAAAGTCCCAAAGCTGGATGCAGTAGTCCACGTGGGGTCTCACAAGTTTGAGACAACTCAAGTAGTTTGAAGTGAACTGGTAATATTTACACTTCCAGTTTTGTGGACAAAAGAGACAAAAGAGAGGGTTTTTTTATTTCTCTGAAAGTTTATTTTAACTGGTGAAACTTGACAAAATTAATGTAATTCTTGAGAAGGATTTGTTTAGGAAAACTCATAGAAGATCTCTAGGATCTAGTCAGCTGCTATGTTGCAACACAGGAGAAAGCAAAATCATAAGATCGTATGACAGCTTAACACAGTAGTTAATAGCAAACATCTGTCAAAGGCATTTCAGTTTGGGCCACCCTGGCCAACAAGACAACAGATACTTCCCCTCACCTCTCACTTCAAGGAGAAGAAGAAGAGAGTCAAAGAGATTTATGACTTTAGGAAAACCTAAACTACTTTAATGAAATATTAATAATTTAAAAAAAAGAGAAATATATACATATAGATGTATATATACAACATATGGAAATATATACAAAACCATATCAACAAAACCATATCAATTTCCCAGGGAGACATCACCATCAGGCACTGGGAAAGTTCCAGACTGGTCTTAGAGATAAATGGGAACTGGATTCTGGAACACTCTGATTGAAGGTGGACGAGCCAATAGTGTCTTACTCAGACATCAGTCATCAAAAAAAGACAGCTATTGAAAAGCAGCCATTCAAGAGCAGCCCATTGAAGAAGATTCCACATGACTCCTGTGATCCCCCAGCTTTTATAGTGAGCTTGGCAGATGAGATGGAATACCCTATTGGTCAGTTTTGGTCACCTTACCAGTTCATTCCTCCCTACAGTTACAAACCCTCCACAGGCTAAATGACCCAGTCAGCTGACCCTGGTTGCCACAGCAACAAGTAAAAGCAAGAGCTTGTGTCACTGAACAGAAAGTTGGCTCTGCTCCTCCCAAAACCAGGACATCTTATTATTTGCATACATATGTTTTCAGTGGTTTCCAGCAATAGGACAAGGGGCAACGGGCTCAAGCTGGAACATAGGAAGTTCCATTCAAATATGAG
>JAOQGL010000019.1:68216673-68235766 GCA_027564165.1 Gallinago nigripennis
CGTATGCTTCTGTATCTTCAGGAGACCTTACTGGGGAGTACTCTGTAGATGACCCAGGCTGCCTTTATTCCTCAGCAGGTGGATGGCAGAACTGAATACTTGTGAATAATTGCTCACTTTGGAAGTGTCTCTACTCATTACATGCTCCTGGCAGCTTGTATTACCAAAGTAGGCCTATGTTTTTCATCCATAATCTACAAAACACATAAATTCCCAGAAGTCTGTTTACATATGAGAATAGAATGTTTGTTGATGGCTTGTTGATGGGCAAGCAAGAACATCATGAGGTTCAACAGGGAAAAGTGTAGGGTCCTGCACCTGGCGAAGAAGAATGTTAGGCACCAATACAGGTTAGGCGTGGATCTGCTGGAGACAAGTTCCAAAGAGAAAGATCTGGGGGTCCTGGTAGATAGTAAAATGACAATGAGCCAGCAGTGTGCTCTTGTGGTCAGGAAGGCCAACAGAATCCTGGGCTGCATAGGGAACAGTGTGGCTAGTAGGTCGAGGGAAGTCATTCTCCCCCTCTACTCTGCACTCGTGAGGCTACAACTGGAATACTGCATTCAGTTCTGGGCTCTCCAGTTCAAGAGGGACAGGGAGCTACTGGAAAGAGTCCAGCAAAGGGCAATGAACATGATTAAAGGATTGGAGCATCTTCCTTATGAAGAAAGGCTGAGAGAGCTGGGACTCTTTAGTTTGGAGAAGAGAAGGCTGAGGGGAGACCTTATTAATGCCTATAAGTATCTAAAGGGTGGTTTGAAGGAGGAGGGAGCCAGATTCTTTTCAGCAGTTGCCAGTGAGAGGATGAGGGGTAACGGCCATAAGTTGAAACATAGGAAGTTCCACTCAAATATGAGAAAAAACTGCTTCACAGTGAGGGTCACTGAGCCCTGGAACAGGCTGTCCAGGGAGGTTGTGGAGTTCCCTTCTTTGGAGATTTTCAAGACCCTCCTGGATGCAATCCTGAATAATATGCTCTAGCTCTAGGCAATCCTGGTTCAGCGGGGGAGTTGGACTAGACAATCTCTATGGTCCCTTCCAACTCTAAATATTCAGTGAAATTCAGTGAAAAAAAGATGAAATGGAAATAAATTAGTATAAAAATGTGCAAAAGTTGTTGTTACTTCAACACGATCTACTGACATGCAATAATGAGAATTGAGTTTTACATTTAAGCAAATAGTGCACCATTTACTGTCCTTTATGTCATTTATTCATCTACATTATTAACTCAGAGTACCAGCTTAAATGTTTGCTTCCTGCTTTTTTCTTTGCAGTTTTCTCCACCTAACCCTCATAAATGTTTTTATGCATGTTATTATTATTGTGCAGTATTCACATCAACACAATACTCATTAAGTACAAAAAGAAAAGAAAAAAGAAAAAAAAAAAAAGTAATTGTCCTATACCTTAGGACACTTTTAGCCAAAGGTGATTATTCTCAATAATAATTTTCAATATTTTGTATGGGGTTACATCCATAAAAAAACTCTTATATTCTTGCTATCACACGGAAAGAAGAGAAAAAGCATAGAAATTTTCCAAGTCCTCCAGTTCATTTCTAGTCAGTCAATCTTACAGTCAAAATGAAGACTGAAATTTTAAGGTTTAGAACACCCACACTGAAGAGAAATCATCACTTAGCAATTAAGATGGTCAGAGACCATTCAATACAAATAACCTCAGATCAGGGAATACAGTACATTCTCACCCATTCAGGAACAACAGATATAGTTTGAGACATACGGATACTATTTTTGAAGCTAAATCAATATAATTGCACTAAACATAATTTCAGACTTCTTTATATCTTGAGTGATTTAATCGCCTCAGCTGTCATGGAGTATCACTTAAATGATTGTCTAAGTAGGGTGTTCATTGCAAATACTGTTGCAGTTAAACAGTAAAATTTCACTTTAGTCAAAATTAGATCTTAATAAAATATTCCTATGTATTTAAATAATAATTTTAAATTAATTTTTTGCTAACTTTTTGAGAAAGTAGGAAATGCCAAGCTGAATCTTAAACCTTTGGCATGGTTAAATATTAATTGCATAAGTCAATGTCTCTTGACAAGACTTCAATTTCCATATAAGTTAGGAAAGATAATTGTGTATTTCATCTGGTAGTTCTATCCTAAATTTTAATAATACAGCTGTAATATGTCTCTTAGTATACAATCTACTGGTGTCTAAAGAAGCTAATTAGTTAGTACCATGGAAAGTGTTTATCGTATAATTATACTACTGAGTAATCTGTAAAAACACTGCCAGATTATTGAATTATAAAACACTTTTCCCAAAACAAATGAAGCAAATGTTCACTCTTTGTGGTGGATATAATTTTGAAAAATTACATAGCCTTTTAATACTGCCATGATCAGTATTCACTTTATTAACAGTAAAAAAAATAAATAAATTTGGGGGTTTGATGTCAGTTTGCCTGCAGCTGCTGCTATATGTAAGTGACATATAAACATGTTTTAGTTTTGCCTTCAATGTAATATATACAATAAATTCACTAAAGAGCAAATTGTTCTGGAGATAATCCAAATTTACTTCAAAATTTTGTTTTGCAACATTAAATTCAGTTTGGAGTTCACAGATCAGATCAAGACATAGCTGAGAAGATTAATTTACTGGTTTTAAGCATTTTGGGAATACATGCAGGCATTTTTTTTTTTCTTTTTTTTTTTTTTTTCAGTGGTGTATTTAGTGTAAGAACTAAGATGGACATAGTTTAAATTTCTTCATTTGTCACTGGCTTTCTCTTTTGAGACACTTTGTGGTATGACTAATTGCATGATTCTGCAGAATTAAAAATCTTGAAATAAATGTTCTTATTTATGATTTTTATTTACTATGTTAAAAAATCTCTGACACTTAATGATTTTACTTTTTGTTCTGAACAGAACTTCTGCATGATATCCAGCATTATTTTATACAACCTGAGAAACAGAGACAGGAAGAAAAGGAGTGAATAACAGTTTTACAAATTGTTATTCACATTTTATTGAAAGATTAGGAAAAAAGAAAATTCAAGAAAAAAATTTTAAGAGAGTGGAATATAGCTTGCCAGACCAGCAACTTCAGTCAGAAGACTATGCAAATGAGATTGTCTTCAAGTAGGTTTTTAAAATTATTGTTCTGGTTTTATCCTGTTTGACATCCTGTTATTAACCATTTAATTTTAATAGCAAAAACTTCATCACACAACTTAACTGTAAAGAACCTTCCAAAACCAAAATGAAAACTTATCATACCATATCTTAAAAATTTAGTCTCCTCTTGACTGATATTTGTTTCAGTGTAGAAGAGATCTAAGTAAACATGCAAAGATGCTTGCTGTTAGAAAATCAATATCAGTTTTTAATGCACACTAATGGAAGCAAATGTTACTAATTCAAACTGTTCGAACTGTTATTGCATTCTTACTGAGGACAAAAAGTCCTATTACAGGACACTCAGGCTAAGCACTTGCTGCAGATGATGTTGACTTGCTTTCAAAAAAAAAAGAGAGCAGTTAAAGACACCGGAGAAAAAGCAGAAATTGAACTATTAATAGAGCACAGGTCTTCTGAGTCCCATTCAAATGCCTCATTTCTTCAGCCACGGAAAGCTGTGGCCGCCACACCAGTCAATAACTTCCACACCTGGAAATAAGCCAAGTAAGCAAAATCTAAAATTTTGTATAGTTGTATGCAGGCAACAAAAACTTAGGTTTTGACTTGTGATGTAGTCTATCATACTTATGACTGCAAAAAATATTTGTCTGACTTACATAACATTTTCCAAGTAAAATCTATTTTAACATCCTCAAGTTTAATAAAGATCACATAAATAGCAAATACACTAGCAAAACTAACAAAAAAAAAAAAAAGAAAAGAAAAAAAAATGTCTATCTCACCTTTCAAGGTCCTTCCACAGGTTTTATAACAAATGACAAAAGAGATAGAGTCTGACAACTGTTGTAATAGATAGGAAATTCACAAATGTTCCAACATTTTTTTAAACTCATTTTAACCATGAGCTACATGATTTATTTCAGAGTAAAAGGATTAGTGAATATCTTTTGGTTGGCAGATGCAAAAAACCTTCCATAAACCCATTTGTCACTCCTAGGTGGCACCTATGAAATTATCTGCAATAGGAAAACAGCCTATGGAGTAATGGATGAACAAGATACAGAAATATTTTTAGCCAAGTATTATATCTGCATCAATGCATTTCTGACAATAAGAACACCGAACACCGAGCATTTGAGCTTATATCAGCTTAGACACTTGGCATGTGATTTCTGTAGCATGTGATTCAGTATGGTTGATCCTCTGCTACAGTTCCATGACAGGAATCTTTTAAATGAAAGCAGTTCAAGAAAAAACACTAATGAAAATGCCCACTTTCATGAACAGTTTTATTTTCATCCCACAAAAGGTTGCCTACCTGCAGTGACACATGGAGATGTCCATGCAAGCTGCATATTAAGATAGCTCAGGTCCTGGAAACAGTCAAGCTAAAATACCATTGTCTTCCAGAGATTCTGTCTCTGGTGTTAGCTGGATTTCTCCTAAGCCTTTGGCAAGCAGTAAACAAACCCAGTTGGAACATTTCTAACATACTAGTCAATGCAGACACATCCAAATGGGAGAGCAGAGCATGCTAAACAACACTGGATCCTCCTCGACAGTTTCTTTGACTGTGTAACTGTCTGCAGGAGGAGACAGCAAAGTGTAGCTGCATTGCAGTCATCAAGAACCCGTCAAATCTCTCCATTCTGTTTGCAGTTCCACCTTGACACCTGCAGTGAGGAAAAGCTCTGCAGATTCTGGCTGTAATTCTGTGTTACAGGCAGGGAACAATCATGTTACCAAGTTTTAAAGTTAACAGCAATGCGAAGAGTCATGTGAGGAAGGAAATAAATTGTCACATAACGTCTGAGCAACTTGCCTTATTGAAACTGAAGGTGTTTCAGTCTTTAAGATTGTGTATCTATAAAACCTAGTTTTAGAAAATTAAAAAATGCCATGCAATTCATTTTTTTGCAAGAATGGTTAATATGGTATTTGGTTGCATCTCTGTGTAACCTTTCCTCTGTCTAGCTTTCTTTAGGTGGCTTCTGCCAGGAGAGACCTTTTTCTGAGAAAGTGGTGCTTAAAATTACCTTAATTGCAAGTGCAGGCACAAATCTTTCCAACGTTTTTACCATCTGTCATTTCAGAGAAGAGTCTCCTTCCCACTCCCTCAGACTATTCTTGATTACAGGAGGTTAGTATTATCATTGAAGAGGTTGTGACTTCTTTTCCCTTTAGCCTATTCATAGCAAGAAGAGATTTGCTATTGAATTGGTATTAAAGAAAAAATCCATAATTTTAAAATTATCAATTTTTACATTATTTAATAGGAAAAAAATCATTAAAAGTGATTAAAAGAATTTTCCAAAGTTCTTTGTTGTATTGCAAATAGAGATATTCAAAGGTTCTTGCATTTTCCAGATTTTTCAGTTGGATTTTTAAAGGCTATGATAATTTGACCTGATTTTTCTTTAGAATTGTGGATATTAAAATATTTTTCTGTCAAGTGTGTACATAAATAATATCTAACTGAGCATATATATCTTTATTTAAAAACATAATCCAGACATATTAAAATGTATATTCTTATATTTTCAGAATTTTGCCTCCAAAAAATAAAATAAATTTTTTGTGAGGATATACTTCATATAGTGGTTTAGCTAATTCGTACTAAAGGGTTTAACTGGCGTTTATTTACATGAATAGTTTAAAAAGTATGTTTATTTATTTACATTTCTCCTTCTGTATAGCCTATGATTTCCCAATCCACAAGAGGAACTTTATTTGCAAGCATATTTCAAAATAAGCCGCATTTTTTTAAGAGCCATTTTATCAAAATGTTATTAACTAAGAGAAAAGTGGATACACAAGTTTACAGGCAGAAACTTTATATGCAATTTTATAGATACTTGGAAGAAATATTGAAAATGGTGAGAGAGGAAGAAGGAGGAATCATATGTCCTTGTGAAACAAGTTTGTGGTATTTTTAAGTAGTGTAATCTCTCAGAATTCATATCTAACTACATTTTTGGATTGAAGTGGCAGATTTATATTTTAGAACTTCTGGTTATATCAGGAGAATACTGGAAGTTGTTTGTTCTCCTTCCCTGACAAATAGTGAGACCAGATTTTTGTATTGCATACACCACATCATAATTTTTAAGATATATGGTATTCTTAATTATCAACCAGTCACAAAGGGACTCTTTTAGTAACAGTACAGCATCACATTGCTCCATTGTGGAAGAGCTTCACTGTTATAGTGTTTCATGTTCACCTCATTATAGAAAGGCAGTGAAATGTTTGTTTCGGCAGCTAAGAGATACTATTTTCCCATTCCATGTTGATCATCTTCTCTCTTTTTTTGCAAATGAGTAAGACAGAGTTGTAAGTGAGCATACAATTAATATTTGACTAGCTGGATTATACTCTACAAAAATTTCTAGGAAAATGAATAATTTGCTACAAGGTCTCTTGTAGCTGGGGGTCTTTAACTTACTTTTGGGACTGTTGAAACAGAAATTTTCTCATCAAGTTGCAAAATACAGCAAGGTAATGTGCAGGAACTAAAAAAGGAATGCAAGGTGTCATTCATCTGGAGAAAAAAAGCCCAAGCTTTTCTTATATGTATCACAGGTTTTATGGGTAGACATTTACCTTTAGTGTGTCACAGAGTGGCTTGGTGCATAAAAATGAGGAAAGAGATGCCAAAGTAGAGGTCGCAGACTCTTGATTTCATACATTGGTTTGGCTTTCACTTCTAGTAGCATTTAGCTAGTAAAAGTCAATAACACTTGTCCTAGAAACCTGGGTATGAATAGTCCAGTCCTCCTATTTAGGAGAACTTTTTATTAGAAGACGTTAAAACTTACTAGTTTTCTCATTTCATAAACATTCTCATTCTCATTCATAAACAATAATACTGTGGAGCAAACAAATACTTCTATTTGAAAAGTGGCACTTAGTGTCATGCAGTGAGGAGAACACAAACTGAGGATAAGTTCACATAGACTCAAGCAAGCACAAAAGTATTTTTCTGATTTGTTGACAGGTGAAGACCAGATGTCTTCTTTACTGATAACAGATGCTGAAAGTACTTGTGTTTTTACTGTGAAGTCCAGCAGACAGACAAGAATACTCTACACCTATGCCAGTGGTTTCATGGGATGGAAACCTAGAAATATTTTAGTTAAATTTATTATGTCTGTACTGCTCTTTATGCACTATGTTACTGCTCCTGTTAATCAGCAGCATGTGTAAAGTAACAATCAGAGCAAAAATGTGTAAAATCACTGCTTGATTTACATGACTTATGACCTTTTTTCAGTAGAAAAGGTCATGTAAGATGATATTGACACCCACTGGAATGAAGTGGGGAACATCTCCCTGGCTTATATAATTGGAAACTCTGGAGAACAACTCTCTTGCTTATACCTGCTGCTTCCTGAAAAGTAGGTCCTGCCTTGTGCTAGTTAAGGTTTTGTATGTATTCTTACCATCTCTGGGCATTTACTGAAACTATGATTCACAAGTTATGTTAAGAGCTAAGCTGATAATGTATTTATTGAGTAGCCTCAATTCGATATGGAAATAGATGGGCGTATCCTTTTTTTGTTGAACAACACTATAAATTCATTAAGTTAAAAAAAGAAGAAAATGCTATGCAATTTTACCTTTTTGAGATAGAAAACAAAGGCTAATACTTCACTGTTCATAGCATTTACTTCAGTGATTAAGATCTGATATTTCAGGAAAAGGTGAATAAATGAAGATAAAGAAACAAATGCAAGAGATGTCAGGTTTGAACTAATTCAAAAGTAACTAATAATAATAACAGGCTGTGTGCTGATTTGAAAAACGGTGGAAGTTTTATAAAATACTAAAACAGTGGCACTGGTTAGACCAAAGGGCTAAATAGCTCAGCATCTTCTCTCTAACAATGTTTAAGAACAGATGCCTACAGAGAGTAGCAAGAAAAGAGTGAGCAGTATAACAATTTTGTCTTGATCCCAGTCCCAATCTCTGTGTGACAGAGGGCTTAATGAGTTACAGGTGACTTCCATGTGCTCCATTATTCTCAGTGCATTCTTTGTACTGTACAAAAATTGCTAGCATTTTAATGATGAATAGCAGAGCTTGTCAAAATTTGGGATTAATCTTCCATGCCAAAGTTTGCTCTTGTTTTGGTTGAATCAGAAGAGAAGAAAGGACAGCATAATTTCTTTGATACTGATGTTGAAAGTTATAATGATTGTGAAATTTTAATAATTATCATAAAAAAATAAAGATTATATATGTTTTGTTTATGTATTTTCAATGTAAATATTTGAACACTTGAAACAAAAGTATTGAAATACATAATTCAAGGTATAACTAGAACACTTGGATAATAATGGAATCCTGATGGGTTGGTCTTTTTTTAATTATTATTACTATAATTACCTCATGAGAAACAGCTTATTCCCATAGAAGGTTTGATTTGGAAATTCTGGCAATTTCTGGTAAAAAAAATGTAACAGAAATTTCCAGACTCAAGTGAAAAGCTTTTCTCCCTGATAGCATTCTGCATTCTCTTACAACCACCTTATTTTTCCTCATTTTATCTAAACAGTGGTTACTGCTTTTTTTTTTTTTTTGCATTCCCTTTAATAAGAGCTTTTTATTTTCTGTTTTGTTTTGGGGTTTCGGGGTTTTTTTTAAGCACGTTAATATTTCACAGGGAAAATGAATGTTTTTACTTTCTAGTGCCATGAGTACTGACTCAGCTTTAAGAACCAGGATGCTCTTGTACCCACTGACTCTGCCTTCAAGCAAGCACTACTTCAAACTTGAGTATAATTTAGTCAAAGTCTGAATGAGGGCTAGAGTTCTCAAAGGTGATTTTTTTCACTGAGTGACTGAAAAAGTAAAAGGGAAACAAATTACTGCCCAATGAAGAAAATAGTGACACATGAGCCCAATCATATTATCAGACAATAGAGACTTCTTGTGTGGAAGAATGAAAGAGAAACCAAGACTTTACACTTGCCAATAACAGGACAAGACTCTATTCTGTTCAGATTGAAATTAAACAGTTTGTATTTATTTTCTTGTTTCTTATGCCTCAGAAATACCTGGCTAAATGAGGTTTATTCTATACCTAATGTAAAACAAATACCTTTGGATTTCACAGTTCTGTTAACTCTTTCATAATTTTGAGGCAACAATTAAAAAAAAAATGTTTTCAATTCCTGTACTATTTTTTAAAATATTTTTTCTTAATTATTAAGACATCAATTTTTTAATCAATTACTGTCAAATATCACATTATTTGTTTTCTCCAGGTTAGGTATATAAAAGACCAGTACATAAAATTTGTATAACTGTAATTTTATATTTTATGTACATAAATTAACTGTCTATTCTGTATTTTAAGCCTTTCCTCCTCTAGGATGATAATATCATCAGTACCACTACTAAAACTACTACTAGCATACAAGTTATTGTTAATACAGTGGCAAAAGCATGGTTTTCTCAGGGAAATTTATAATTTCAAAGACAGAGGCAGGCACATACAAAAATTAATAATTTTTTGGGGAGGAATAACCAAGCAAATGCTTAACAATAGCATTTGATCTCACCATTCTGCATCTAGGATCATTAGGTTATTAAAAATATAAACTAAATTGAGATCTCATAATTAGATGGAGATGAAATAATATGAGCAAAAACATAACCCCATTCTCATGAAAAAAAAATCAGATCTAGAGATTACTCATTCCTTATACTCCCTATCTACTTGGTGGTAGTTGCTAACACCTCCCTGTTACAATGCCTTGACCTCAGGCACAGGCATAACTGGAAGAGTATCATATACAAGACCTGAGGCTATGGACCATGCTGCCATGAGAAACTGTTTACCTATTACCATTACTTCTGTATCATAGAACCAAACTGGCAAGTGTTGGTGAAACTATAAAATGTCCACTTAAAGATGCCTTTAGACAGGAAGTAGTACCAATTGCCAGCACAGATTCTCTTCTGCCTAGAGAGCAAACACAATAGGGAACGGCTCATTGCTTGGAGCTTGGCTCTGCTAAAGCTGATTTCAAGAAAGCTGTAGCACCAAGCCTACTGCGAGTGATTTCAAAAGTTAAAATTTGAGATGCCAAATTTGATCTGTCAGGGCATAAAGGCCCAAAGTAATTTTTTTCTGGTGCTCAGCTAAACAGTATGTCTAAAAACAACTGCTAACCACAGCAGCTTTGTCTGAAATTACCTACATTCCAATTAGCTCGGACAGCTTTTTAGGCTTTTGTAGCACAATTCAGCAGAGCTGATCAGAAGGCTTGTTTAATTTTTTATTGGTGAAAAATTTAGTAGACTTCATAAGTAACATGATTTTTATATATGGCTTATTCTACCTATTGCTTAAAAAAAAAGTGAGAATTTTCTGATGATAACCTTTTTTTTCCCTTCTGAGGTTAGTCCTGAATGACATTAAAACTAGACCCACTGAGAACCATGGGGAGCTAACAAAATTTATCACTATCATTACAACACAGGAAAACTAACAATTTAACTGTATGCTACACTGTACTCTCAGATTTCAGAGGCTGTTCAGTCATGAATGTTAGTCTCATAATCTGACTGCATTACATTTAAAACTAAATTAAATTAATACATCATAAACAGAACTAGTTGGAAACTGACAGAACAAATAATTTCCTCGACAGGAGGAAAAAAATAGTGCTTTTAAAAAAAAATGTCTCACTGCTGTTAAAAAAAGTAAAACATAACCAAGACTGCAACTCAGAGTTTAAAAGTAATTTTCCTCTAGCCTCTCACCAATGCAGAAATACCTTCAACAGTAAGAAAATTAGCAGATGAGATAAACACAGAAATTTTTCTTAAGCTTTAAATATGAGCATGGCTTCTTGGCACCCAGCACTAACTCTGTCAAATGCATGTGAGTTTACTGTTAGGTCACTGCTGGTACACTGCTATGTATTGAAGGATCATATCAGAAAAGGTTAAAGCCTGAACTGCCCACTGTTCCATCAATATTGTCCATGAAGTCAATGTGACTAGTCTAGCATAATGTTCTCTTTCTCAGAGCCTTGTTGATGAGTTCTTGGAAATTTTACAATATGCACTAAACCATGCTCTGCAGCAGAGGAACACCTATTTCTTTCTTCCAGGTGGGAGAATAAGTCTACATAGAGAGTGTCTTTAACACTGACATGCAAATTGAGTGATGGTTTCACAAATCAGATTTAGAATTTCCCAGCCACTGTGAAATCCTGGAGTGTATAGATAGTCCCAGGTTGTTATGGTCTGACAGGCTAACACCAACAAAGTCTCATTTTAGTTTAGGATGTAAAGAATGGAGTCAATCCAGACAGAATGGACTCACAAACAGTTCTTTATTGTAGCATAATAGTATAGAAATTAATGCTACTCTGGGCAGATTCTTTGAAGCTATTAATCCAGGGCCCCTACTTAACTGTGATTCCCACCCAATTCAAGTCATTTGGAAATGAAGCTCAGGCTCCAGCAGGAAAGTGAGTCAAAATGTAACCTTACCTCCTCCTTCCTAAGACATAGCAAATCATAGGCTTAGATCACCAAGAAAGACACAAGGGTTTTGAAACTACCTGTCTTAATATGATATATTTTTAATTTTCACCCATCCCCATAATTTTTCTCTGAATTATCTATCAAAAGTTGGTACAAAAACTCTTTTTATACTGAGATAGAGACAGTTGAAACCACCCTCACAACTGCTGGATCATAGTCCTCTTTCTTCCACAGCTATAAAGCAGTGTTAAAGTTGAGCAGAAAGTGCAAAAGTATTTGCCTCATGACAAGATGCTAATAAGCAATGGTCTAGATTAAAATATATCCTCTTACACATCATGAAAAACATGATAAAGCATAGAGAGTGGAAACAGCAGGTAGAGATGAAGTGAGTTATTACTCAGTGGTGAGAAGAAAAGGGATATGAGAGGAATTAGTGGAGAAAGGACAATGAGATGAGTGCACTTAAACTGAAAGTGTCTAGCCTGAAAAATACCACATTTAGTGATTGAAGACAGGCAGTAATAGATCAGCAGAAAGAATGTCGTATGTTAAAGTAGCACAGCGAGAAATGGGAACACAGACACACTTTTCATCGTGGTTCAGAAAACATCACTCAGACCAGTCGTTTCCTACTGCAGTGTCATGAAGGCAGCAGATGGCAAAGTGCTAACTGCACCAGAAGGCTTTAAGAAATACTGGGGAGAAAGGAAAATACGTTATAAGCATTTGGGGAGAATCCAGAATTGAGGCTAATGAGTTATTACTTGGAGAAGAGAGGCCTTCAACTCTTGTGGTGCAGAAATTAAAACTACAATGGTGTGGCAACAAAAAGCTTTTAAGCTACAAGAGGCCCTTGACAGAGATAGTACTGTGGCTGAGTTCATAAAGGAAACTGACAACTGTGCAATTAGCATGTTTTCAGGAAACTCATTCATGCAAATCACAGCAAAGGAGGGGCCCTGCAGTTCGTAACCAATCAGCCCACATTGAAAAGAAACTTCAAGGCAGAGTGTGAGCCCTGCAGAACGGTCAAATTTGTCTCACCATGGATTTGGCTTCTGCTGTTGCTGCTGCATGTCAACCTAAACTGGATATAAGGGTAGATGAAGTCAGAGCAGCTTATATGTGGCAACGTCATGGAAGGGTTCGAAAAAATCAGATTTGGAGGAATATCCCTCTGTCCCACACCCTCCAGCAGAATATTCCTGATGGAAGGGCCAAGAATGTATCACTCACCCTCTCTGTACATCCCTTATTTTCAGATGAATTTCACATTTCCTTAGGTAAAGGTCATAAGGGATAAAGCACTGGTATTTCTGGGCTGTGTTTCCTCACCCTGTTTCTCCACCCAGTTTTGATGAACCACCACCATTTAATTTTTCAGCTTTCCTTCCTTGTGTTTTTTAGCATCTTCTGACTGCAGCCCCAAACTAATCAAGGAACAATAAAACAAATAATATAGTCTTCTGTCTATGCAAATACTTAGATCAGAAAACCATACCCCCTGACCACTCAGCATTGTATCTCAGCCTCTGAAATTTACTTCTTCATCTGTTGTTTTTTTTCAACCTGTATCAATATGTTCACATATGCATATAAGGCAAAGAGTCCTAATTAAATATCAATTAACTTAATAAAAAACAGTTTACATATGGAAGTTTGAGCTGTCACACGAACAATGAGTATATACCACTTATCAGATAAGTGTTAGCATACAACCCTGTGATAACACAACATGTAATGACAATAGTTTGGAGAAAGACAATTTTAGCACTAGGAGTTGGAGGTCTGTTTTATGGACATTTTTTATTTACAAACAGTTCTGCCCATCTGGCCTATACATTTTTTTCTTCAGTCATAACCAGGAACTGATGCAGGGTGCATCTCCTCAGTACTCTAAAGAAATGCTTGCAGTTCTGCAGATGTAACTAGCATTGTACATTAACTAAATATGGTAATGATTGTAGCAGAGTCACCACAGAATGAACCTCAGAACAGACTATGCAGCCACAAAGTCTCAGTTGAATTTTGCAGTCTATTTCATCACAGTCTGGAGAAATATTATCAGAGCCAGAATAAGCTAATTCAAAGTTAGGTGAAGTAGGTTTCCATAAGCCACAGAGATTCTTCTGCACTGTAGGGCAGAAAGATCCTGAATGGCTACAAAAATTTACTTGTAATGGTTTTTGTCAAATTCTTCACTTTTTAGCAAGAACATTTGGAGCCATGATTGTTACTCCAAGGCACAGAACAAAGTGTATGGGAAGCTTGTCAATGAGGAAAAGAGATTAGTTTCAGGCAGGTAATGTGCGGAAATCTTTGTTTCTGTGCTGTCTTGCTGTCAAAGACCAATAGCATATGCTGACTTCTTCTGGAAGTAAAGAATTAACCTTTTTGCAGGCTGTGTTCCTTTCTCCCCCTTGCAGCATTTGCTTAGCAAAGAAAAAAAAAAAATGGATCAGGAATGACAAGGATATTTAGTCAAGAGCCCCACCACAGCTTCTTGGGCAGTAATGATTTGAAATAAAAATATTTCTTTATTTGGAATTGAGAAATTTAGAAGGAACTGGACAAAGAGAATGATCTATTATGAAAGAGGGAGGATGGAAAGAAGGAAGAATGGGAATGACTGCTTCATAAATTCTTCCTTTAGAAATAAGCTATGTGAGGTTTAAAAGCATAACGACACGAGGCTGTTTAAAACAATAATGTAACATACTAAAACAAATAAAATTTCATTGAAATGTATTGTTGGATGCAACAGGTTAGGTTTTTAAACATGACAAATGTTTCACATAAATAATTTTCAGGAGTGGCTCTTGTTAATTTACACAAACTTATATGCAAAAAAAGGTAATTTTTTTTCCTATACAAACAGTTGATAAATTCTTTTTTTTCTGAAAGACATTTATCTTTTTTTTTTTTTTTTTATTGTCCATCTCTTACTTTGCCTCTGCAAGGACTTAGTGACCTGACAAAAAAAATTCCATATGTTTTGTTAATTTCCTTATATTTTGTGATTTGCTAAATCTCACACTAAATTAAGAGGAGGAATCCAATTTGATCATGGCAGTAATATAACTGTTTTATACAGCTTTTCTCAGCAGAGGTCTTTATATGCCATTTTTTTCAGCTTGGATAATGCAGGTGCTTCTGAATCTTCATATACTTTGTGCCTGGAGATCTCCAAAAACCTGACATTGGCCTAGAAATGCATTTTGCTATTAAGAGCTTAATTGAAAGCTGTGTAAAAGAAGATCAGGACCTATTATAAATTCCCTTTGGTCCATTTTCTGACTTATAAAATATGATGGAGAGCATAAGACTCAATTTTCCATAAAGAAATACATGTTGCCATTAAATAATTGTTGATGTTACATCACTGCTTTTCAACATGTAATCTCTTTTCAAGAATTAATAAAACATATACATAAAATGAATGATGGAGTGACAAAAGCTGGAGAAGAAATGCAGATACACAAGAGGCCAATATGTGGCCAATATGGCCACACTATATTGGACTATGTAGAAGGTGAGTACCTTATAAACACCAGCCTTCATTTTGAAGTATGCATCTAGTTTGGTATTTATACCACCTATGTTAATTGAAAACAAATTTTAGGAAATTTTATTAGAGTATTTTGAATATTTAAGGATAAAGTATGTTTATCACCAGTATTTTTCAAGAAATAAGGGTCTTTTGTTCCTTCTAATAAATTTAGACATTTCTTCGGATATGGTATAGGCTTTGACTTTCAATAATTTCAGGTGATATTTTATCTCCTGCAGATTTTGAACCTCCGTTGAACAACTTTGCCGTAAATGGCCAAGAACAGGTGTTCTGTTTAACTAAGAAAGATCAAAATTTCTTAGGCTTTAGCCTTTCCAATGTTTTCATTGCTTTTTATTCCACTTTTCAAGATAAAATGGCATTGAAAACCTAGAAATAGTACTAATATGCTAGCAAAAATGAACGCTGCTCTTGTTTTCTCTCACAAAGCACTGTTTGTATTACCAGGATCAAAGATTTTAAGTGCAAGTAACATACATTTCATGTAATTTACAGTGAATCTAAGAATTAGGTGCAAAACCTTTGATAGTTAATGGAAATAAACTCCAGGGACTCCTACATTTTTTTTTGTGCCAGGTCACTGCAGTACAATTTGTCATGCTGTTCATTTACCGGAGTGAATCAGAATAAAAGATAATATTTAAAAGTGTGACGTTATTTAATTATTATGTTTTAATGGCTTGTCAGTTTAATAATAGTTTGTGATAAGTAACTTTAATACAAGGAATGCTTTGTAAAATCACAAAGACTGAAAGGTTATCATGACAATCATTCTGCACAGTTCCTACACAGCTGACTCTGAGGACTCTTCCTGTAGTTTACTGGTAGTTGTCATAAGAGAGACTCAAAGCTGCAGAAGGGCTCTGCCTTAGATGGTTGATGCTACAGCAAACTTTCTGAGTATAAAGATTTGGTCATTATTCCACATTGAAGGAAACATTTACATGTGTCCTGTGCATTGAAAACAGATGAGAAGATCTCTACTTTACTTGGAGAGTTGTACTGAGAACTGACATTGTACCTAGCACCAAAGATATTGACTGCTTGCTGCTACAATACTAAAATATGCATATTAAATACCAGAAAACATCATGGCAAGTCTTGCATTGATTTAATTCTGTAAGTTTATTTTTATTAAATTGGTGAGCAGATTTTGAAATCTCTGAATGTGGTTGCAACAGTTGATACCAGGCTGCCTGTGCTAATACTAAATGAAGGATTCTGATGTGATTTATGGAGAACTCTGAATCAAAATTCATAACTATAGCAAGGTGAATTTGCAAGTATCAGAAGAAAAATGTTATGAAGGAGGAAGAAGTATCTGTATGTCATTGTTAGGGTGTTAGCCAGCTACTACAAACAGTGATCTTAACCAATGTGTTCCAAAGCTTTTTATATTTCAACCCAATCATCTTAAAGAAATTCTTCTTAAACAAATGTGTGGTTTATAATATTGATCAATTCTTCAAGTACTGTGTTTCTAGATAAGATTTCATGAAGACCAACAGCAACAGCTAAAAAGAATGAAGTTATTTATGGTAAAATATGAACAAGTAACAAGATCTCTTGGTCAGATAATGAAGATTTATTATTTTCTTTTTCATATTTGTAAACTTCATAATACTTATTTTGTACTTTTTTTTTTTTTTTTTTTTTGCTTTATGCTAAGAATTAATTACTTCACACAGGTTCCTGACCCAGGTATTATCCCATAAAAAGGGAAGGAACATAATTTGCAAAAATGGGAGTTTTCTAGTCTAATTTTCACAGCACATGCTTGGTGAAAAACATGAAAGCCTTCAACATACACATTGCTGTTTCTCACTTCTGATGAGTTATTGAGTCAGAAGTTTTAAATACACAGCAAGTACAATTGTTTTCACTATAAATATTGCATCAACAAAAGGTGCTTCTGTAACTTGGAGTTTCATTTCTCAAATCGCTAGAAAAAGAAATACACGACCAGCCTTTAAAAATTCCTATTAGTTTTTGACATGACCCTGAAGCTGCAGTAGCAGCAAATAGAACAATAATTTCTGTGTTGTCTTGCACCAGCAGCAGTATCAGAAGAACTTTGCAGTCTTCTGAGGAGTGGCTGAGGGAACTGGGGTATTTTAGTCTGGAGAAAAGGGGGCTGAGGAGAGACCTTATTGCTCTCTACAACTACCTGAAAGGAGATTGTAGTGAGGTGGGAGCTGGTGTCTTCTCCCAAGTGATAGGACAAGAGGAAATGACTCAAGTTGCACCAGGGGAGGCACAGGATGGATATTAGGAAAGATTTCTTCACAGAAAGGGTCATCCAACATTGGAACGGGTTGCCCAGGGAAGTGGTTGAATCACCATCCTTGGTGATTCATTTATTTAAATATATGAATTTATTTAAATTTAAAAACGTGGAGCTATTTAAAAGACAACTGCATGTGATGATTAGGGACATGGTTTAGTGGTGGATTCGGCAATGTTACATTGATGGTTGGATTTGATAATCTTAAGGGTCTTTTCCAGCATAGATGATTCTATGCAGCTGTTGAGATCGTAAGATAGTTCTTGTCAGTTTCATTCAGAGGTTTCTTGCACTTGTTTTTGTGTGGGAGGACAGCTGGTGAAGCAGTTATCACCCTAGAACACTGAAAGTTTTGTTCTAACTATTTCTTTTACAAAACAGAAAGTAATTCCTCAGCATGATGGACTAACTGCTTCTGAACTGCAGGAGACCCCTAGGACAAGTCCAGATAAACATGCTTCAAGAAAGGCGCTAATGTTGGCAATCCTGTTTCCAGGCAAAGAACTGCACAGGAAAATCTCTTGATTTGCCTGTTCCAGTACTGACAGCCGCCTAGATTACTTAAAATAAAGATGTACAATGCATCATTCATGGAGTAGATCCTCCTGGAATCTCTACTAAGGCACATGGAAAATAAAGAGGTGATTCATGACAGCCAATGTTGCTTCACCAAGGACAAGTCATGCCTGACAAATTTGTTGGCATTCTGGAATGTTGCTACAGCATGGGTAGATAAGGGGAGAGCAACAGACATAATCTACCTGGACATTTGCAAAGCGTTTGACACTGTCCCACATGACATCCTGGTCTCTAAATTGGAGAGACACATATTTAATGGATGGACCACTTGGTGCAACAGGAACTGGTGATTCAGGGCAGGTAACACTGCTCTGGGTAAGGGATCTGTAGCAAAAATGGCCATCAAGAAGATCTTTTGGGGGCTTTGGGGGGCTTTTGGAAGCCAGGACAAGCCTTCTGCTTTTCCTGGGGCTGTCAGCTGGTGGGAGGTGCTGCTGAGGGAGCCTGGGTGGAGCCACCACGCCCACCTCCCCCGGGTGATCATGCCTCCAGGTGATAAGAAGCCTCAGGGAGGGCCTGCTCACAGAGTGAGCACCCAGTGCTTGGGTGTGTGTCTTGGCAGGTGCAGTAGCTGCAGTCTTTATGTCTGGGCACTGTGCCTCTAGTAGAGTACAAGGTAAGTTCAGTCACTCTAAGGGGCTCAACTATGGTTTCTATCAGGTTGAAGGCAGTTTCTAGGAAAGCTGTGGACCCCTAGATGAGGCCCCGTGCAAACGCGCGGGCATGCAGGGCTCTGAGTGCAGAGCGTGCCAAAGCTTGGAACTTGCAGTGGAAGGTAGTGGAGATGACACATGTATCAGATGTGAACATGTGAATGGTCTGCTCAACCTGGTGGGCCAGCTGAAGGATGAAGTGGTGAGGCTGAGGAGCCTCAGGGAGTGTGAAAGAGAACCTGACTGGTGGGCCCACTCCCTGAGAGTAAGGGAACAAGTTGAGGCCCCATGTACATTGGAGGATGAGGCCCCCGTCCCCTCTTGTTACCAAGAAATAGGAAAAGCTCTCAAAGAGGGAGAATGGAAACAGGTCC
>JAOQGL010000019.1:68245890-68272585 GCA_027564165.1 Gallinago nigripennis
TGACTGAATAGTGCCACAGGTTTCCCAGAGAGGTGGAGATATTCAAAAGCCATCTGGACACAGTCCTGGGAAACCAGCTGCAGGTGGCCTTGATTGAACACGGAAGCTGGACCAGATGACCTCTAGAGGTCTCTTCTATCCTTAACCATTCTGTGATTCTTTGATTCTGTGAATGTGCAACACAGCTCTTCTAGCTTATAATAATGTGTATAACTTATTCTACAAGGACACATCACTGTTGTGATAGAGTCTTAAATGCATCCCATTAATACATCACTCCTCTACCACCTATGTCTTTCTCACAGAGCTATCAAGAAGTTAGTGTTAGGTAACAGCAGCATATCTTTCTGATATTTCCTTCTTTTCATCTGCCAGTGCCCTTTGGCTTGGAAAGTGCTGGTTGAAGCTATTGCATTTTATCCATCTCTCCATTACTTTCAGACTAATGTTCTGCCTGCTCTCAGAGGGAACTAATACACATATCTTCTTCACTGCCCAAGACATCGAACCAGGAAGACAGAATAAGAATAGGACAGTCACTGAGACATAAAAAAAGCTATCAGAAAAGCAGAAATCTGCTGTGACTAACTGGCAAAGGGATAAAACTTTCAGGTGTAATGCTGTTAGTAAAATATAATTTATTAAGATTATACGATGTACAACATTAGGCATTATTTGCAAGTAAGCATATTGTAGTGAATCTTCTAAAAAGGTCTTAGATGTGTTGATAAATATGCTCTTCATGTAGATCTATAACTGTATTTAACAATGATCTATCAAATTTATTGTCATGTGAAAATGATACCTGAAAACATTAACTTGATATTAAGTTGAGGTTTTAAAATTTTAATCTTGGAAAATTATTAAGAAATATTAATAACAAAGTGTAAGCAAAATGTTGGAGTAAAGCTTGTTAGTTTGGAAATAAGCAAAGACAGATAGATGGTGTATGGAAAGTTGGAATCAAAGACTGTTTAATATATTGGAAAAATAATTCGTCTAAATTGATTTTGGATTAGACTGCTGTGTGCTCAGTCTGCCCTGGTAAAAAATCCAGTGTCAGCCCTTACTCCTCCTGAAATTGAAGTGCCCCTTACTTACAAGTGGACCTTACAGGCTGAAGATGTAAGAGGCCCTTAAAGAGTGCATATAATCTTGTGTTACCTTAGTCTATGTACTCCATTTTTTCTCAAAGTAGCAATCTAGCACTTGTTCTGTGGTTTCATATTCTTATGTAATGTGCACTCACAGAGAGGGTTTGGAATAGCAAATAGCAAATTGGAGCAGCAGAACTTGCATGCGCTTTGCTCAACTTTAAAAGATGAAACAAGGCAGTAAAGACTTAAAAGCTTTGTTTGAACACTGCTGGGAAAAGAAGGAAAGCAATATAATCCTGAGTTTTGTGTATGACAAGTGTAAATGAATTATTATGTAAATAAAACCTTGCTTCCTTAAACCACTATTAAAAAAAAAAAAAAAGGTAGATTACATTTCTTAAGTTACTAAAAAGTCTTTTAACCTCTGGCAGACAAAGAATACCTCGTTCAATTCTAGAGGCTTTTTGTTGCAAGCTTTTTGTTTCAGTGTTGTTAAGGATGTGAGTGATCAGGTGAAAGTGTTTCTTTTGCTTTTTCTTGAGGCAAAGACCATTGTCTCAATGGATACAACAGGACATAAGGAGAGAGGGTTCACTGTTTGGTTTTTTTCTGCAGTGGAAGATACCCTGTTAATCTCATAGTACTGAGCATCAGTTTTGCGAGGATGACAGATGTAACAGATTGAGAGGCAGAATAAATAAATGTATGCTACTGTCCAGACTGCTATATCTGGCTTAATTAATTATCTCAGGGAAATGGATAGCTCTGCACTACATCACAGATGTAGCTGGAAAATTGACAAAGCCCTTGTATTCTTTACAGGAAGTTCAGTAGTACCCTGTATGCTTCATATTTATTCATTTATTAGTTAGAGAATAGTATTCCACTCACTAAGACAAAATATCAAAACTTATTATTTGTATTCAAACCACAGTTTTTTACAGTGTCTGTGGTTCTTCTTCCCATTGCTCCATCCTTACTAAGATCTCTTTCCAGACTATGTTTTCCACAGCACAAGGCTTTCTTCCTTCTCAGGGTAGCAAGGACTGTTTACTCAATTGCAATATGTATTTCCACAGACAGAAGAAGCAAATGATTGACTAAAATCCATGGACCTCTGCAACACTATTTTGAAGTAAAACACATGGATTTATGGGGTAATATTTAGATTGTGATTTCAGTTATTCAGCTGTATGCTAGAACATGTTTGTACAAAATAGATATATTGTAGAAACAGTCTATGTCTGTTTCTAAAAGAGCAATTTTTCATCAAAACACTGTTGATGAAAGAAAGACAACCTAGCCTGGAATTACAGACTGTTCAATCTTTGCTTTGTAACCACTTTGGAAAAATCTAGCATAAAATGGACAAAACAGTTACAGCATTTCTTTTTAAATTTTGTTTTAAATTTAGGCAACACATCATTTGCTTTTGAAGTGAGTCGAAAATTATAAAAATATTCTTTAAAGTCTCTATCCACAACAGACTGAAGAGAAAAGTCAGACATATAGTTTGGGGGATTTTTTTTCTTTTCAACACATAATGTCAGGCCATCTGTCAGACACAAAAAATTGAATATTAACATGAGTTCTTTACATCTAGAAGGAAAACTTCTCATAGCATTCATTACTTCTTAAAGAGCAGAATGACATGGTTGCTGTGGTCAGATGAGTAACAATGACACTTCTGTGCAGAACAGATTGGCTCTCCAGGTTAGATCTTCCACTGGGGAAAATTTACGTAGTTCACTCGACTTAAATTGAGTTATATTGATTTACACCAGTGTTAGGCTCTCTGTGTATTCAAGTTATATCAATTTCTTTTACTGATAACATCAAGTGCACTTTGTACATCACAAAATAAGCTGGGCACATCATGTGAGAATGATGCTGAAAATCATTGCAGATTTTGCAATTAACCCACTTTTCTTCAGCAAGATAAAACTGAAAGACCTTGAATTTATTTTCTGAGGAGAGAAAAAGGAGAATAGGGCCAGATTCTTCTACAGCTACAACAGTAACTGTTGCATCAACAGGATAGCATGGGGATTTCTGAATGGGGTTTGAACTACCTTGCTTATTGAACAGTGTTGTGGATTTTTAAACAGAGTAGTACAATCAGAATAGTCTTGCTACCAAAGATAGTTCTCAACTGATCTGAGTATATGCATATATGTACATAGAGATATGTCAAATTGCTACACTATCATCACAGAATCACAGAATCACCAACGTTGGAAGGGACCTTTTAAAATCATCTAGTCCAACCAATGGAAAAAAAATAAAAAAATAAAGAAACGCAACAAAAAAAAACCCTAACCAAAAAATAAAAAAACCCTACAAACAAACAAAAAACCCCCCACAAACCACACACCACACCCAAAACACCACCAACCCAACACTAATCCACTAATCCATATCCCTGAGCACCATGTCAATTTGTCTCTTGAATACCTCCAGGGATGATGCCTCAACCGCCTCCCTGGGCAGCCCATTCCAATGCCTGACAACCCTTTCGGTAAAGAAGTATTTCCTAATATCTAACCTGAACCTCCCCTGGCTCAACTTGAAGCCATTACCCCTTGTCCTATCATCTGTGACTTGGGAGAAGAGACTGACCCCGGCCTCTCTACAGCCTCCTTTCAGGCAGTTGTAGAGAGCGATAAGGTCTCCCCTCAGTCTCCTCTTACCCAGACTGAACAATCCCAGCTCCCTCAGCCTCTCCTCATAAGACCCCCCATCTCTATAACAATAGCAGTATACAGAGAGGAAAACCATACAATTAGGAATAATCAAGTCAGATGCTGAAAGTGTTACCAGGCATCACTATTAAACACATTATTTAAAAAAATTCTGCGTCTATAAAATATCTGTGTATCACAACTCTAAATGAAGTACTACGTAAATAGTTAAATATATTTTAGAATTTTTCTAGAATCCATAAGTGACTATATATAAAATTTTATATCAGTTTTATTGTGGGAGAGCATATTCCTAACCCCAGATGAATTTCAGAATCTTTCCTTATTTTTATATCAGAAAATTTTCTTCCTTCATCTAGCAGAAAATCCACTTTCAAAGAAGAAAAGTGGATTTGTACTGGGTCTGGTGGGGAAAGGGTTAACTTCTTCCCAGGACCTAGCGGGGACACAGGTATTCCATCCCACGTGGGCCATGCCCAGGGGGGTGTGGCCGGAGCTAGCCAGAGAAGGGGAGGGACTGGAAGTGAGGGGGGGACCCGAAGAGGGAGTTCCCCCGGGTGAAGGAGCAGGGCGGTCAGGTGCATTCCGGGTGCGGTCGGCAAGTGGCAGTATCGTAATCGTGGTTGTATATTTCTCTGTCAGTGTTATTGTTGTTGTTTCTTGCCCCCTTTGCTGTTCCGTTAAAGTGCTTTTGTCTCAACCCGCGAGTTTCGCCTTTTTCTTTAAATTTTCCCTTCCTGACCGCAGCGGCGGTTGGAGCTCTGGTGAGTGCGAGTGGCTGCCACGCGGTCCTTTGTTGCCGTCTGAGGCTAAACCACGACAGGATTCTACTATGAAAATCAAATTAATTTGCCATCCTTTAATTTTAACTACCCAGCAGACAAGGGTGTTGTGCAATGATAAAACAAGTGTTGTCCCACAGACTACTTTACAATCTCTTTCTAATGAATGTGTAAATGTTAACGTGCAAGCAGTTTTGCTAAGACTTACTTCTTAATGCAAGTGGAGGCTTGATAGTGCCAAATGCCTGAAGAGCTCTGGATGAAAGTCAGAAACTGTAGACCTGGGAGGTGTGGTTCTTTCTTTATTAAAAAAATATTTAATAAGTGAGGCAGACATTTGAAATCTGATTAAATTCCCAAGAGATAACACAATCAGATGTTACCAAATTCCTGACTAACTTCAAAGTTTTTCTTAAATTATAATTCTATACATATTACCTTACATGACAGATTATACATCCACTGAACCACTCAGTTCCCTAACAGCCCCCAGCATTGTCATCATTCTTTCATGGTATTCCTTCATGATCAAGATTAAGATCTATATTGTCCAGAATTTTTTCCTAGCGAACTAGCCATGCAATGACAGGCAGCTGGTGAGGGGTGAGGTGGCCCATTTAATTTCAAAGTTATTAGGAAGTACAGAACTGATCTAAATCTTCCTACAAATGGCTCATTTCTTTTATTTTGTTGTTGGAGTTTCTCACCCTCTGACATCACACAGTTCTTTCTTTTTTAGAAATGTAAATATTGTCTTAATTAGTGAATCTTGAGAAAAGTTCTAATAAATCCACTCCAAAATGATGTCAACGTTCAACAGAATTCAGCAGAAAGGAGTAAGTTTTATTCAGGAACTGCCCAGTAGATAGTACGATTCACTCTGAAAGAAGCTGAGAGCGACACTAGCAGATAAAAAAGAAATGTTCCATCAGCCCTGTCATCTGTTTAAAACTGTGGACGATTCAGTTTATTGCACTTCTCTAGAGAAAAAAGAATGAAAATGGAAAAGTGGAATCCAGACTATAAGAAAAGCAGCGATAATATGCAGAGAGAAAAATCTACCCATGACTTGAGACCTGTATAAGCCTGAGACAGGTGGTGGATCCACTATTCTCTCTTGCTTGAGAGGGAAAATTAATTTTATGTATTTTTAAGTCCTTAAATATTTTTAAGAATTTCCACCATGGGGTTCTTCTGAATTATGATGGAATAACACATTCTCATTCGCAAAGGGATTTGATAAATTTAAACTTTGCAAACAAGTGCCTTTTAGGTAGAAAAAAATCTCTGAAAGATATTAATGAACACTGCTGGTATCACCTGTCTCTGAAAAAAAGTAGAAGACAGCATTTTTGTTAAGCTTCCCAAATTTAGCTTTGGAGATAACTTTTCACTTCTCTGTTCCAGCACTGTCTTTGTTCTTGCAGCACTTCCAGTTAGTTTCTTCATTCCCCTACCAGCCTTTTTTATGCAAGATGGGCATAAAAGCCTCCTTTTTTTACCACTATTTTTTGGTGGTGATGCAGGGATTTTGTGGGTGGGAAATACATATTGTCAAGTCTGTTTTCTAGTGAATGCATAATATGATGAGGTATTTCCTCTAGGTTCTGGTAGACTAGAAGCAATAAGACATTCATATCCAAAATTGCAGTGGTTTCAAGTGTCTAATAGACAGGGAAATAAAAAGCAGAAACATAGCAGATTCCAGGTAGAGATTAAAAACCTCAAGCTTGGGAACAACAAATACCTTTACCTCTCCTTTCCACTCTTTCAGTTTTGAAAGCCTTTCACTCTCACTTATTTTGGTTTTACTTAGTGCAGTGCAGCCCGCAGTTTTGCAATAATGCTTTTTTGGCTTCCTATATCAGGGAATATTTTTTTTTTTTTGTCAATACCCCATACCTATAGCATACTCAAAATAGCAAAATACTGATCATGCACTGTACAGACAACACAGCAGTATTTCCACTTAGTTATTAGTTAGAATTGAAACTAATAATAGCCAGACTTATCCATAAGTAATGAACCATGGCTATTCACTCCACCCTTATTAAACTAAACATATGTAAGTCTTGAAGTTCTACAGCTAAACCAAATTGTACTTCCACTACTTCTTTTTTTTTTTTTTTTTTTTGAGAGTAATGGTTGTTTAATACAACCTGATTATGTTTTAATGCATTTTTATTTCAGCAACATGTACAACATTTTTGATTAAGGTTCTCTATGCATGCTGAATATTTTTTTTTTTTTCTTTTTCTTGGCTACTATACTTGGTGGAGTTCTATTGCATTCTGCAATTAGGTGCCATTTTGCAGGAATACTTGGAAAAACAGGATATAGCATAGCATCAAACAGCCAAGAAGATTTCTAGGTCAATAGAAGACAAATGCAGTCATTTATTCAGCTCTTATGATCTGGCAATTTCAGTCAGTTTTTTTGCTGTCATGGAAATGAATCACAAAGTATGCTTCCTTAAGAAGGTACCATGCGTGATAGAGCATCTGCTGTGGTAACCATGTTTTTTATTGTCTATTGAAACTAACACAGTTGGTACATAAAATTGCTATGTCTTTACTCCCAATAATGCCCATGGGCTGCAATAGCCCCTCATTCCCTCCATTTTCCAATGCACTACCAGATATTTTTGTTTGTTTTCTTATTTATATTTTTTATTTAAAGATGTGTATATTCAGAAACTGGTTTACCAACATAATACTAGCAAATCATAAGCTGATCCACTGTGAAATTCTATCTATCCCGTTTTTCCTAATCTCTCATAAGTTTTTATAATATCATTGTGGGATACTCTGAGAAGATATGGTTCTCTTACCGATTTTATTTTTAATCTGTCAACTGAAATCTTACTTCTAGATATTAAAGTCCTTTTAGGTCTTAAGAAAATTAAAGAGCTCTGCTTTGTGGAAATATGGTAATCAGGAGCTATGAGTTAGGCCAAAGGTAAAAGTCCTACACAAACAACTGGAAACACGTGCAACACTTGTTAATTTGAAGTTACCTAGTAGGAGACTTCAAGAAGAATTGAATACATGGATTTTCCTCAGAATAAATGTGGCAGAAGGACTCACTGTTTTATATTCAAAGGAGTTTTCTTATTTTTTGATTAATATCTTTTGATTGATTAATCTTGTCTTATAGTTTATGTATAATTTATTTCACAGAAGTTGAGAACACTATGGCCATGTCAGCTCCTGCCAACAGGTCCATGTCCTTCCTGTGCTGAGGACTCTAGAGCTGGATACAGTACTCCAGGTGGAGTCTCACAAGAGCAAAGTACAGCGGCAGAATCATATCCCTTGACCTGCTGGCCACACTTCATTTGATGCAGCCCAGGACATGGTTAGCTTTCTGGGCTGCCAGTGCACATTGCCAGTTCATGTTGAGATTCTCATGCACCACCACCCCCAAGTCCTTCTCCTCAGGGCTCCTCTCAATCCATTCTCCACCCCATCTGTATTTGTGCCTGGGATGGCTGTGACCCACATGCAGCAGCTTGCACTTGGCCTGGTTGAACTTCATGAGGTTCACAGAGGCTCAACTCTCAAGCCTGTTCAGGTCCCTCTGGGTGGTATTCCTTCTCTCCAGTGCATCGACCTCACCACAAAGCTTGATGTCACTGACAAACTTGCTGAGGGTGCACTCAATCCAACTGTCATGTCTCTGACAAAGATGTTAAACAGCACTGATCCCAGTACTGAACCCTGAGGAATGCCACTTGTTACTGGATTCCGCCCGAACATTGAGACATTGACTGCAATCCTTTCAGCGCAGCCATCCAGCCAGTTCCTGATGCATCAATTGGTCCATCCACCAAATCTCTGCCTCTCCAATTTAGAGACCAGGATGATACGTAGTGTCAAACACTTTGCATATGTCCAGGTAGATGAAGTCTATTGCTCTCCCCTTATCTACTAATGTTATAGCAACATCACAAAAGGCCATCAATTTTATCAGGCATGACTTACCATTGGTGAGGCCTTGTCGGCCGTCTTCCATCACCTCCTTATTTTCCATGTACCTTAGCAGAGATTCCAGGAGGATCTGTTCCATAATCTTGACTGGCACAGAGGTGAGACTGACTGGCCTGTAGTTCTTGAGTCTTCCTTTGTCCCCATTTTGAAAATGAGGATTATGTTTCCCCTTTTCCCATCAGTGAGAACTTCACTAGACTGCCATGACTTTTCAAATATAATAGAAAGCGGCTTAGCAACTTCATCCGCCAGCTCCCTCAGGACCTGTGGTTGGATTTAATCAGGTCCCATGGACTTACTTATGTAACTTCAGGTTCTTCAGAGGGCCCTGAACCTGCTCTTCTCCTACAGTGGGACGTTCTTCATTCTCATATCCTTTGGTTTTGCCTGGTCCTTCAGCTCAGTGTGTGAGGAGAGAGTTTGGCAGTGAAGACACAGACAGAAAAGTTGTTGAGAACCTCAGCCTTCTCCTCATCTGTTGTTATTGGTTTGCCCGTCTTGCTCATCATTGGGGGTACACTTTCTTTAACCTTCCTTTTCTGGTTAACATACCCTTTCTTGTTATTCTTAGCATCCCTTGCCAGGTTCAGCTTCAGCTGTGCCTTGACCTTACTGACCTCATTCCTACATAACCGGGCAGCATCCCTGTACTCTTCACAGGATACCTGATCTTGCCTGAACTGCCTGTGCAGTTCCTTTTTGCCTTTTACCAAGGCAAAACCTAACCAGCAGGTTCCCACTCAACTATGCTGCTCTCTTCCCTTTCTTGTTTAATTTCTTACACCTGGAGATCAAGACCTCTTATGCTTTATGGAAACTGTACTTAAAGATCTTGCAGCTCTGTTCTGCCCCCTTGTCCATGAGGAACATTTCCCAGGGGTTCCTTTTGACTACCTCTTTTAAGAGCTAGATGTTTGCTTTCCTAAATTTCAGGGTCCCAACTTGTCCTTGTCTGGCAGGTATCCCTTAGGACTGTGAACTCCACCAGTGCATAATCGCTGCAGTCCAGGCTGCCTCCAGTCTTGACATCTCTGATGAGTTCACTTGCATTGGTGACTATATCAGGTCCAGTATCGCATCCCCTCAGGCAGGGCTGTCTATTTCCTATCTAAGAAAGCTATTATCCAGGCACTCCGGGAATCTCCTGGCTTGTCTAGAGCTCGGCGTGTTACTTTTCCAGCAGATGTTGGGGTGGTTGAAATCCCCCAGCAGGATGAGAGCCTTCGAGTATGATGCCTCCTGTAGCTGGAGTAAGAAGGCTTCATCAGCAGGCTCCCCTTGATCAGGCAGCCTCTAGTAGATATCAACCACAAGGTTCCCCTTGTTACCTCGATCCCCAGTTCCTACCCATAAGCTTTCATCTTCCTATTGGCTATTCTTTAGGGATATCTCTTCACCCTTTATCCATTCCTTAACATAGAGGGCAACACCTCTGCCCCTCCTTCCTTGTCTGTTTCTTCTGAACAGCTTGTAGCCATCAATAGCCACACTCCAGTCATGGTATTCATTCCACCAGGTTTTGGTAATGGCCACTATATCATAGCTTTCCAGCAGCATGGGAGCTTCCAGCTCCTCCTGTTTGTTACCCATGCTGGTGTTCGTGTAGAGGTACTTCAGCTGGGATGTTGGCTATGCTGCCTTAGAAACCCTCCTTGAGATGTTTCACAGGCATTTCCCTGATGACTCTGACTACTTCAGGAGCCCCTGGTTCATCTCCAAGTCATAAGACTTGGACTGAGATGCAGCATCAGCAACATGCCTCAGGGTAACAGGTTGAAGCCCCTTACTAACATGTAGTGTATGAAGGCACGGACTCCATTGGAGGTGCAACCAGAATCATTTATTACAACACTCAGCTTATATAGACTTTCAGATCAGTAAGTCCATCAGTATTATTTTCTTGCCCAATCTTCTTGCAAAACCAAACTACCAGGTGGGTGGATTCGTCTCTAATCAGTAGTTGTTAGGCGCTGTTTACGGGTTGTCTCTTGTTAGCATCTCTGCTTATTCTACTCCTTGTTCTGGGCTTTGCTCTTCCACAATCTGTTCAACATCCTGTTAACCCACCCTAACATTCATTCCTATAACCCTGATGCGTTGTCCCACAGCTTGTAACAGACAAGCCTGATTTTATTGTCCCTCTCCCCCTTTACATCTAGTTTAAGTCCAACTAGACAATTGAAACTTTACATGAATGTCAGCAGCCTGTTCACCATACAGCCCTGGAGTGCCACTTGCATACTAGCCAGACATTGAGGCGCCTAGTCCAGACAGCCTTTGCGTGCCATGTTCCTATCCGTCCCCCAAAGTACTGATGCACCCACCAGTCCCCACACTAACAGTTACAGCTGGAGCAGGAGCCTTGGAAGGGGAGTGATGAGCCCCTCTCTGGCCACAGTGAGGGGCCTGAGCTGGACACAGCACTCAAAGTGCAGCCTCACCACTGCCCACTGCAAGGGTATGTTCACTAGTCCAGTCCTGCTGGCCACAGTATTCCTGATACAAGCCAGGGAACACTGCTGATTCGTATTCAGCCAGATGCTGACCAACACCCCCAGGTCCTTTTCTGCCGGGCAGCTCTCCAGCCACTCTTCTGCCAGCCTGTGGTGTTCATGGGATTGGTGTGATCCAAGTGTAAGGACCCAGCACTCACCCTTGGTGAACTTCACACCATTGGCCTTGGCCCATTCATCTACCCTGGCCAGGTCCCTCTCAAGAGGGATCTCCAGCAGATCAACACTCCTTCCCAACTCGGAGTACTCAGCAAATTTAGCAACAGTGCACTCGATCTCTTCATCCTGGTCATTCATAAAAATATTAAATAGAACCAGCTCAGTATGGAGCCCTGAGCCTTTAATAAATGACAGGAGAAGCGGTGATGGTTTTGAACTGAAGCAGTGTACATTTAGAGGAGATATAAGAAAGAAATTATTTACAAAGTGGGTGGCCAATTATTTACAAAGCGTGCCACCTGTTCTATCCTCTTACAGACCCTGAAAACACAGGACAGTGTGCTGGAGGTAGAAATGCCTGGTGCTTTGCTGAGTTCCAGCATCTGGGCAGTGTTAACGTTCTTGCAGGTCAGGTGTTTGCCAAAAGCAGGTCTTTTGGGGTCTCTTCCTTCCCTACCCTAAAGAGAAGAGAAGGCATGCACGTTCTGGAGTGCCTGAAACCAAAGCAGTGGAAGGAGTCTGAGCATCCTTCCCCTGTCCTCTGGTCTGGCAGCTGGCACTGCTGGGACAGCCCTCCCCGAGAGCTGTTATCGTTTCCCAGGGACAACCACCCACTTTTACCTTCCTAGATCCTGCTTCCCCTCATAACATTGCTGGAAGTAGCTAGCCACTGGAGGGCTCTGCGCAGGATTGTAAGCCTGAGCCATAACTTGAGACCCTCTTGCTGGACTAGGGGGCCTGCAGTGCAGGCGACCACTAGGCACCCCTTGCCCCATCCTGCTGCCCCAACATAGCTGGTAGTGTTCCCTGTGAGGGAAGGCTGGGCTTAGGGCAGGGGCATTTGGCAATGCTCAGTCCCGTGCCAGCATCTTTGCCCCTTTGGGAGCTGCTCACTCCTATGCCTTTTTTCTTAGCAGCCAGCTCCATCCCACAGCATGGGAGCATTTTGCAAGCCCAGCCCGGCAGCTCTTCCTCCCCGTTTGTCTCTCCTGGGCTGCTGCCAGCAGGCTGGGTCTCCACAGGGCACAGCACAGGGCAGAACCCTCCAGAGCTGTAGCTACTGCTCCCCCTTCTCTGCCACAGGACTTGCCCAACAGAGTCATTAGCCTCTTCTTCTTCCTAAAGAAGCCTCTGCCATTCCTGGGACAGTTGATGGGGCTCCTCACCCTCCACTATGCCTAGGATTACAAGGAGAACAGCCATGGGGCTGGGCAGGCACTGTGAGCCTTCCACAGGTTCCTTCTGCAGCTGCAACATGGTAAGAGAGCTGGGGTGGGCTGGGGCCTTCCTGCCTTGGCCGTTCTCCTCTGTTAGAGGAAGGGGCAGCAAACTCCTCTGAGGCTGGAGCAGGACATCGGCCAGGCCGAGCTCTCCTTGACGTCCTCGTCTGCTGTTCCCAGTGCTCTATTGTTCCTGCCACTCACACTGCATTTTCCCCTTCTGCTTAGGCTACCAGGCACACATGAGGACCCAGTGCCACTAGTGGAGCAGGAAAGCACCAGCACAGTATGACCCAGTGAGGGCTTTGACCAGGAGATGGTAACGAGCATCTCCCTTGCTGGGCTCTTGGCAGTGGGGGTGTCAGGAGGCTGGGACAAACCAACACAACAGCCATGGTTGGGGATGTCATGGCCTCCTGCCCGCTTTAGCCCACCATCTGTCCTGGCCACGGTTGAGCTCTAGTTGACAATAGAGCCAGCGGTTACTGTCACCAGAGAGAGCCACAAGCATTCATCTCCTCACTGTGGGCTTCAAAGAGCCAGGACTGAGGTCCTCCCCTCTTCCTTCACTCCTCCAATGAGTCCAGCTACATGCGAGAGTGCTCTGTCCTCCTCTACAGAGATGTGGTGGAGGTTACAGTTGGCACCCACAAAAAGCAGATGAGGAAGGATGTGCAGAAGAGCCTGATGTCCCTGTTCTTCCACCTGCACAATAACAACCCTAGCATGGCTCAGGTGGGAATTGCTAAGCCCTTTGAATATGCCACAAATGGTGTCCTGAGGAGGGGTCAGAGCCCACAGAGCTGGCAGCAGCTGAGAAGCTGGGGAGGGACATTCCCTACCATGCCCTGCTTGATCCAGCAGAGCAGAGCAGCAACATGCAGCCACACAGACCTAAACACTGGAGCCCTCATGGACTTCCCAGTGGCACCTGTAAATGTCTGAGGCTAGGGCTTGAACCCCCAACACTTGCCATCCCCATGCCCTTGCCAGCGACACTCAGGTCCTGCCACCATGGTAGTGGTGTCATCTCATAGTCTCTGCTGCTCTGCAGGCCTCTTCTGAAGCCTTCCTTAGAGCTTCCAAGTTCCTGAAATGCCACCAGCTCAGAAGCTGTTGGAAACAGAGCAGCCATGGGTGGTCAGCGAGTGCCTGGTAAGGGTGGCCTTGAAGCCCCAGAGCCACACCAGAGAAGTGCCCAACTGCTCTGCCCACTGCAGCATCCTGGGTGTACAGGCAGGGGAAGGCAGGGAAGTCCAGCACAGGGGGAGGCTCTGGGCCAACCCTGTCCCCTCATGCTTATCTCTCATCCTCAAAGTCAACTAATTTCTCCTCATGTTGAGATGCACTTTTCCATGTACCAGTTTGTGTCCATTTCCCCTTGTCCTGTCCCTGGGCACCACTGAAAAGAGTCTGGCCCCATCCTATTGAAACTTGCCCTGAATCACAGAATCATCATGGTTGGAGAAAACCTTTCACATCATCAGGTCTAAGCATTAGCCCAGCAATGCCGAGTCACCACTATACCATGTCCCTCAGCTCCATGTCCGCATAACTTTTAAATACTTCCAGGGATTGAAACTTCACCACTTCCCTGGGCAGCCTGTTCCAATGCTTGACAACATTTTCATTGAAGAAATTGTTCCTAATATCCAATCTAAACCTGTGGCGCAACTTCAGGCTGCTTCTTCTTGTCTTATCACTTCCTTACTGAGAGAAGAGACTCACACCCCCACTCACTACAACCTGCTTTCAGGGAGTTCTAGGGCAGTAAGGTTTCCCCTTGGCCTTTTTTTTTCTCCAAGCTGTACAACCCCAGTTTCTTCAGCCACTCCTCCCTTGCTCCAAACCCCTCACCAACTTCTTCAGTAGTTTACGTCTAAAGGATTATAGACGCACAATCAATCCTTTTGTTTCAGTTAGCTAAGATTTCAAAGTTTAGCTGGTGATAAACCACTTATGGAGGATCTGTTGTAGCAAGGAATCTCTTGACCTCAAGATGTAACTCTAAGAGGCATCCCGGCCCACAGGCAGACCCCAGCCTGCAGTATCCTACTCTGCAGGAGAGCACAAGGGGCCCTGGGTTCCCCATTATTTATAGAGGGAGGGTACAGCCTGTGGGCCTCTAAACTTGGTACTTTGCCTCAAACCCTGCTTGTGCACTGTTTGTCCAGGGTACTGTCTGACAGGGATGCGTGGAGTGCAGGGTCAGTTTTGGGTGCCACATAGGCAACGACTGTGCTGACCTTGATGCTATTGCTGGGTTTTTTGCTAGGCTTTTCTTGTTCCTACGATGGTCTTTAGAACTTCATGAATTCTCATTGGACACTGAACAGTGTCCAATGTGGAAGTGCTAAAAATAGATGTCAAGGGGAAGAGGAGGCATCAAATAAAAGTTTCAATGGAAGTTTTAAATTGAGTTACTTTTTACTTACTACGATAACCTAGGTGGAAGTATGACAAGTTGTTGTTTATTTTACTAAAAACTATGTGGAAAGATTAGATAAAAGTATAATCTTAGTGTGTAACTAGAGAGATATACTAGATCAAGGTACAAAAAAACCCCATGAAGTACAACAAGCACCGCAAGGGTCAAGACAAAAATATTACCATCAGGCATTAAACCAATATTTGAATAAGTAACTAGTAAAATGAAGAAGATAACCAGGTATAAATAGAAGACTGGAAAAGATGAGCTACCAAGAATGACTGAAAGAATTTGAGTTTTGTTTTGGTTTGGTTTTAACCTATAGAAATAAAAAATAATAAGAGTTAAAATTATTTGTTTGACTGTAAAAAATTACTGCAAGCAAGAGGGAACTGTGCAGTTCCCTATGAACTGTATAAATCCTGAGGACCTATGGCCTCAAGCAGAAGCAAAGGTAGGTTAGGATCAGTACAAGAAGAGTGTCATAACTAAGGATTTTTTAGAAGTAACTGTAGATTTTGCACAAAGACAAACATATAAGGAAAATCTGATTCCACCTTGAGATAGCAAGGTCGACTTTCAAGGGTGTTTCTAAGAAATCTTATTTTTATTATTTAACTGCTACTTATATTTAACTATAATTGGTGTTGTTTTAAAAATTTCAGTATGTTGTGCCACTAAATGTAGTCTGTATCTGTTATATTAGATTTTTATAAGACTAGAATAAATGAACATATAAATCTTTCTAGCACAGTTTAACAGCTCGGGGAATTTGTTCTACATGATGTTTGGTTTAAAAACAAACATGAACTTTCTGTTGAAGTTCCATCAGGATCACAGTATCTCTGCTGTTTATTTGAGAGATCAAGCTGAGGTTAACACTCATTTTCTTTAAATGACACACTTTATATGATGCACATTTTCAGTGAATATCTCTAAAATGGAAGATTTTACAATGGGATGCGTTATAGTATTTTGACAGAGTGGATGTAAAGGCTTCTAATAGTCTTACAAATAT
This sequence comes from Gallinago nigripennis, assembly GCA_027564165.1. Classification (NCBI taxonomy): domain Eukaryota; kingdom Metazoa; phylum Chordata; class Aves; order Charadriiformes; family Scolopacidae; genus Gallinago; species Gallinago nigripennis. The sequence goes on from JAOQGL010000019.1 coordinate 68,261,799, forward strand.
GCCTTTATATTACATACTGTGATATAAAGTCTTCTCTATACCTTTGAAGGAGAAGGCCAAAATCTTGTGATATTTCTAGGAATACTAAAGGATATAACTTCCTAAAATGTTTTCAGCTATTTGTTACTAAGAGAAATACAATTCTGCATATGCATAAAGGTGAGTTGAAAGCATTTATCCTTTGACTCTAACAAAGAGCAAAATAAAAACCTTAGGAAAGCAAGCTTCTGTGTAGAACATGGAGGCTATAGGAAAGATAGGAAGAGTTGGACAGATTCCCAGAAGTAATATTAATCCATACTTAGATTGATTAAAAAAATATATATCTTGTTTATTTTCAAAAATATTTTACAGAACTGTTTTTTGAAAATTTATTTCACTATCACCTACTGAACATTTAAATATCTCCTTGATTTTATAGAAACAGCTATCTAGAAGGAGTTTGTGGCAGAAATTCAGCAGTTAACAAAATTATTTTTTATGTGAGAAAACTATGATTTCTTGGGGAAAATTAGTCTAATTTTGTGTGCTTAAGCACAGATAGAAACCGTGGAGTGGAAATCAGATGTCCAAAGTTATCTTTAGAGATCCTAGTGTCTTAGAAATACCCCCATAGTTCATTTACTGTCCAGTTCTCAGCGATCAAAATCTGAAGGGCCTCCAGTGCTTTTTCTTTTCCAGTTATATGCTCCAGTGCATGTGCATGATCAAATTTTATCTCTGTAGTGGCATTCAAGATCTTTGGGACACCATTGATAATAGTGGCTGCAACTGAAAGTTCGAAAAGATGGGCAAATATGGTTCTTTGGAAACACATAAACATCATAAGCAACACTGCAGCATGTAAGACAATAATATATACTTGGTCTGCTCCTGTTGTGGATGATTATGGTTGAATTTATATGGTTTGTGGTCAAGGAGGAGAAGCCATATTCCACAGGTTATTTTTTGCTAGCTTCTTGCTGACTAATTTTATTGAAGTTTCTTTTAAAAGCTCAAATTATTTCTAAATGTATGCATAAAGATCTCTTCAGCAACAGATAAAAGTATCCTAATGAATACGAGGCACTTAATTAAGAGAAGGGTTTTATTTGTTTGTTTGCTTGTTTGTTTATTTTTGTAGAGAGAGACCTACTTTGAACACACACACACACACACACATAGAAATAATGAAGGAGAATACTAAATACATGCACAAAAGGTGGAACTAATAGAATAACCCTTTCAGTGATGAGTACAGATTTTTTTCCTTTGCATATTAGGAAATGTGCATCAAGGTAGAGATTTTGACTGATACTAGGTATGTATGTGCATGTGTGTGCAGGAAAGGGGGAAGACAATTAGCAAAGAAACTTTTGGCTCTTGTTTGTCCTGCAGTAATTGATAATTAGTGGCATGGTTTCCTAATGAATTCAGTTATGGCATTAGCACTTACTTCTCATTGGCCAACCAAGTAAATTAGAATAGGTTTCATTTCATCATTCTGCAGATTATTCACATATATGTTACCCGTCCATGTTTATTCTTCAATGATTTAAACCAAACACTACAGTAACATACAGAAAACCAGAAAGATTTCTTGCTGTTAAATTCCATGTCTGAACACAATGGCGAAGGTAGACTAGTAAACCAAACTCACCACAGAATAATTAAAAGTATTTTTATTCTAGTTGAAAGAAGAACTTGAGATATCACAATAGTAATCTCTTACAAACATTTTTTTTAGACCATGACTCACTAATTTATGCCCTTTGTGTCCTAGAAGGATATTTGAAATATATGCAAAATAGCGTTAATTAAGTAAATACTAGCAAAATTGCCTGAGTGTGAACTTTACTTTAAGAGAATAATTTTTAAGTGAGTTTGTGAGTTTCATCACCTTTGTATCTGAACCAAAGCCAAGATAAGTAGCTCATTTGTGCAACTTGCACTTCCTTGTAAGGTAAAATGTATGAGACATTCTTCAACCTGATCTTCAACCCTATCCATGCTATGCAGTACACACCTTTTGTAATCTTGAATAAGAGATGTTTGAGGTCTGTCTATTCCTTTCAGTATTTGTTTACAAATCCCATGAATTTGTCAAATTCTTTCCGATGTTTCTGATGCTGTCTTGCTCCACAGTGTCCAGTCTAAAAATTTACAAGTTCACTATTCACTTTAAAAAAAATTATATTTTTTTCTTTTTTGCTTTAATAAAATATCAAGTGTCAATAAGTGCTAGATGATTCCAGATTTGTGAAATTTAGTGAGTAAAAATTATGCATTCATCTCATTCACTCCTTTTATAATTTTGTTAAAACTCTGTTTTCATGGTCCCTCAGTGGGACTGCACTTGTTTCCAGGTAGGCTGATGACCTAGGTCTCTTGAGAAGGACGTTAGAGATCAGCTGAAGAATATCAAAGGCAGCTGGTGGAGTTCCCTCTATGTATGCAATTGTTACAGACAATACATATTTTCTCCCCAAACATTAGTCAAAGGGGGAAATTGGATGTCATTATTGCTGAAGGTGACAAAGATGTTGATTGAGGTTCTCTTTAAAGTAAAGCAGAAGATACCAGAAAGAAGGTAGGCTTTACTGTTGTGATTGGTTTCAAAGCTCCATGTAGACATGAAAGAGAATATTCACATTCAGCTTTTCATACAGCATAGAAGAGATTAGGTTGTAGTTGATCCATGTTTTACAGAGCTAGTATGGTTACTACCAAGTCTTTCTTTTTTAGCAGCATGAATTTTTATACATGCTTGTCATACTATGGTACTGAATGTGGATTCAGCACTGCAAATCTGGGGTTGCAATCCAATTTATATTACTGTAGGCAACGTCTTGTTCATCATTTCAATTCTGTAATGAGCAGATACATAAGAAAAATGAGATTACTATGATACTTCCCAGTGGAAATGTCCTTTTTATAAAAGAGTATCATCACAAAGTCATGGGAAATATATTTTTGGTGTTGATACTCTCCAGTACAAATATGTGGAGATGTTACTGAAGGGCTTCCTCCACAGTTGCTTCTGGTTGTTAGGAAGTGAATAGAGAACTAGTATGGTGAGGGTGGTGATAGAAAAGGCAAAGATATAAAAGTTATGCAATATACAAGCATCTTGCCTCTTTGATATTAAGCAACACAGTTTTGTATCAGAGACAGGACACTGTGGTTGCAGATTTGTTGTAAGTGCAAGAAAAGCTGCCAGCCCTGCCTCCAAAGAAAGACAATGAATGCCTGAGAAACGCTATGTATTATAAATACACATTTTCCAGTCTTTTAACCAAAGTTTTTATATTTTTCTCAGGTTTCTTTTCCTTACATGTACCACTTTTCTATACACGCACCAACGGTTTGGTTGTGAAAATGAATTTGTCTTCCTATTCACGTGGTTGTTAATAGCTTAGTATTCTCCTGTAGTCAAAAGACAGAAGAAATAATGGGTACCATGATTATAAGAATGATAATTCAAACACATTTACATGAAGGGTTATGTTAACCTGTATCAAATGTATGAGTACACATACCATGAATTTACACTTATTACAATCTTCAGAGCAACCCAAACAAACAACCAATGGCTTGGAACAACACAGGGAAGTAATTTTTTGTAATTCTTGCTGGAACTGACCCCAGGTTGGCCCTGGCTTTAATAACTAAAGGTCCATAACAGTCACCAGGATTTGAGTGTATTGTAATTTCCGTGGTTTCTTTGTGAAATCATGACTCAGTGAATGCTTAGTATGACATAAACATCATAATAGGGGAATCTGGATGTGGAGCTCTAAAAAGGAGTTGCGAATGAGAATTGAAGTCTTTGGAGGGAAAAAAAAAAAGTGATTACATTATATACATTTATGTACACATACACACTCAGGTATATATTTAGACACAAGCATGCAAATATGGATTCTTTTCACAAGAAATTTATCATCTGCAAAGGAAGACCTTTATTGTTTTCAGTTGATTTATGCAAGATATATAGACTGAAGAAGCAAAAGAATTGTTTTCCTCACATTTTCTTTTCTGAAAATTTATCCTGAATTAAGTTCTTAATTCTAGGCTTAAGGTTATTAGAGTTTCTTCTTTCTGTTTTTTACCTCGTTGGTCTGAAATTCTCTTAATTCAGGTTTCTTTCTTGTGAGATATCTAGTATCTCTTGATTTTCATATATTTATATAAAAATGGAGAGAAGTATAAGTGTTCTTAAAACAAATGAAATTTCATTCCAGAATTATAATTTATCCCAATAAAAAGAACTATGACTAGGTAAGTGTTCTATTCCTGGTTCCATGAGAGTTTTTTTAAAATATATTCTTCTCTGTAATCTTTGCAAAGTAGCTCCTGTAACTAACTTCTGTTTTCACAGAATCACAGATTCACATTTTATCTTCGTATCATTCATACCACAGTTATCTTCTCTTTCTCTCTACTGTTTAGGTTATATATCCACAGTAATCCGTGTAATTTCTCTTTTTTTTTACTAAATCACTGTCAATAGACAAAGAAACTTGAGGTTTAGTTCAAAAAAGTAACAGTCACATATTGTTGAGAGTAGTATGCTTGCATTCCTCCTCCACTGCTAATTCAAAGCTCTGGGTAGTCCTAGCATGCCACGTATTGAGAAAGAGGAAGATCTAATTACTTGAAGACTGGACGTCACTGATATAAATGACTTTAACTTCACCCTTTCAAGTATCTCTTGACCTCTCCAGCCAATTGACAAACACTGGTATAAGCACAATTACATTCATGCTTATTCTGAGCAGGTATTTTCTTTGTGAGTTCTGCACATTTCTCTCCTCCATTTTTATCTACTGCACTTCATAAAAACTGAACTGAATGTGAATTGTGTCTGACTAGTTACTCCTTTGGGAATTACTTTAATTTTAAAAAGCTGTGCTTCTCCTTTGGGAATCTCACGGCACAGGAAACACACTAAAGCTGTTTTATAAAAAAGACATTTGAATTAATATAAACCTTGAGCCAGGATTCAAATTGCATCTGTCCCTCCTTCCTTCTTTTAATCCAGGAGAGTCTTACATATCGCTGTTGAAATTTTGGTCTATGTAGCGGTGTGATACACTTGGGTTTCTCTTTTGCACTTCATAATCTGCTGGCTTCTAAAATCCTGTGTGGATAGATTCAATGTACCGCTGCTCTTGTGTGTGCCTTTGCACAGTTTGAGGGTCTATCCTCAGTGTTTCAGAAAGAAACAAATCCATGAACGCGTTGGTTTCACTCAGATAAATCATTTATTCATCATGTTCTGTTACTCCTGAGGTTCATGGGTATTAATCCTTTCTTGAAATGTAAATATGGTGCTTCCAGAGTGCATGCTTTGTGCCCTCTGTGTGTGGATTAAGTCCCATCGATGAGTAGATAGAAATGTATTACTGTAAAAATCTCCAGTGTTTAACTTGTATTGTAAATTACAAGGAATAACAATTTTAAATTGAGTCATCTTGCTTTTTGACTGCTTAAAATCAGATACAGCAGGTCATATGAAAACACTTTTTTTCCATCTTTGGATCATGCAAAATGTCTTATTAATGCCTGAATTTGGATAATATATCTTGAAAATTTTATCTGGAAAAATTTTGCTTTCTCAGACTAAAAATACTTGGACAATGGAGTGTCCAGATAATATTATAGCTATTGTTTTTAAAGAAATAACTTTTATTGTTTTTAAAGAATAACTTTAAAGAAAGAATTAGATTCTTGTTTACGTTTGGAAGTCTCAAAAGCATTGTTGCTATATCATTAGTTCTCACTTATTCTATTCTTACTCTAAGATCCTTTTATTTTAAACTTATACTTTCACCAAATTGAATTGCATCCCATGTGTAAAATGTACTTGCATAACAGTTTGAAGCCCTAAACACCTATCTTAAAAAAAATGTTTAATTTGTTTCTCTTAATTTATAACATGTGTACTTTATCATCTCCTAAGCAATATTACATTGACATTGTATTTGTTCTGCCAGTAAGCTTACTGTCAAACATTTGAAAAGAGACACTTGCCAGTAATGAGATTTCATTATTAAAGCTCTAATTTTTTTTGTACTCAGAGGTATTGTCTCTGATACATGGAAGCCTAAAATGCTTATGTATGTATGAGGTAATTATATTCATGTCAGCAGCCCCATTGAGTTAATGAGATTATTAATAAGAGAAAAGCTATTTCTATTTAGGTGTTTTCAGAATTAGACCATATTCTCTGTTTCTGTGTTTTCAAAATCTTAGAAGCTGTTTAAGCAGCTGTTTTCCCCCTGGATTTGCTCATTCCTAACTGCTAAACCTATATGTTACTGAGAAGTGGTATCCAAGTCCTTTAAGCAGCTTTAAAGATCTAAGCCTAATATGCTTGGTATATTCCTATATTATATGCCTATTTTAATATCATTGCTTTCCCTGACTCTGTGTTGATTTTCATAAGCATTGCTAATCAGTATGACAGAACAATACGATTTTTTTTTTTAATATCAGAAGTTCTTAGCCTGTCTTTTATGTGGTCCCACAATGTAAAACATAAAAACCTCCACCACGATTATCTCACTTCTTTCACAAAGAATGTTTCTTATGGATGTATGATTCTTTTTCTCAGGTCTCTGCTGCTGGCAGAAGTGGGATTGTGAGGTTACTGCTGTGAACCAATACAGTTCTTTTTCTGCCTGTGTTTTTTAAGGAGGTCTTCAATTCCAAATTGTTCTGAAATTCCATGTTCTTTTTTCCGTCTGAATAACTGTTCAGCATAATATGCCCTAGTTATGAATTCAAGGTGAAATTGCTTCATGGCAAATTTGCAAATTAGAAATAATATCCAATATTCTGCAATTACCACACTGTGGAAGATATATGTTTCAAGTACCCACAGGTATCCTGAAAAACACATTTTTATTATTGGTGATAAAATAGTGGATTTTTTTTCCCTATGCAGAAATTGTGCACATCATAACAACCTACACAACAGATAAGAGAATGATGTCTCACTAAGATACATTAGCTTGCATCTCTCAATGCTTTAAAGATCAATTTTGGCTTCTCTCTTATTTATTGCTTACAGACTGTACTTTGGTACAATTTTATATTCTCCTGCCTACACAACACACAACTGCTTTCACTATTTTCCCATCATCAGAAAGGTCTCCCAGGCCTTTTTTCTAGATAACCAGTAATGGAGGAGATCCTGGTTAGGAATCACTTGAGAAAACTCAGCCCATGCAGTTTTATTTGACCTGATGGGCTATATCTGAGGATGCCCAGAGAACTGGCCAATGTCCTTCCAAGGCCACACTCTCTATCATCTTTGAAAGGTCATGGAAATCAGGATAAATCTGCAACAACTGGAGAAAATGAAATGTCACATCCATATTCAAAAAAGTCCAAAATGATCATGCAGGGAAGTGCAGACCAGACAGCCTCACTTGGGTGCCTGGAAAAATCATGGAGCAAGTCCTCTTGAAGCATATTTCTAGGCATATCAGTAACAAGAAGTTGATGAGAAATAGTCAGCCTGCATTTAGCAAGGGCATATCATGCTTCACCCTGTGATAAAATGGCTAGATTTGTGAACAAAACTATTGGATGTAATCTACTCCTATCAGTTTAGGATATTGCGTTGTAAGCATGTGGACAAAGAGTCAAAATTAGCTGGATCACTGTAGCAGTTACTAGTTCATATTCTGCCTGGGGGTTTGTTACAGGTGAGGTTCCTTAGGTCTCTGCCCTGGAATATGTGCTATTAAAAAACCTTAATCAATATAAATGAGCTGAAAGAGGGATTGGATTCTTCACAGAAGTGTTTGCAGGGAGGAAGAGAAACAGTGGAAATAAATAAAAATGGATAAGATCCCAAGTGGACATATGGGGGAAAAAAGTCACTCTAAATACAAATAATTCTGAAGCAATTTTTCCAAAAGTCATGGAAGACTGTCTCTTCTTGAGATTTTCCTTGGTAGCCTGAGTACCCTGGTGTGAATTTTCAGTCTGACCCTTCTTTAAGTAAGAGGCTCTATCTTGCTTAAAGACAGTCTCTTATTCTCAGATTAAATATGATTTTTGGGGTGACAATAAGAAGAAGTAGCTTGTTCTTAGTGAAAAAAATATGACTGTGTTAATATTGGCTGATTCATTGACGTACAATGACAGTAACATAGAATAGAATAGTGCAAGTTGGGAGGAACTTCTGGAGTTCACACAGTTCGATTTTCAGCTCAGAGCAGGTCCAGCTAAATCATGTTGCTCAGGACATAAAATTGACTGACACAGGATGCCAAATATGTAGTTTAACTACAACACTGTACCACTACCTACTAATGTTAAATAGTAAATAAGAATTCTGGCTGCAGATGATGATAGTGAGTCATCATGGCCCAGCTTGGGACATTTATTTTGAGAATTAGCATTTGTGTCATAAAGAGTCTGTATAGGACCCCACTGAAATCAACTCATCAATCAAAACTTCTTGGCAGGTTGGAAATACAATATCAAAAAAAGGGCCTTTGGTCACATATAAAGAAGTCAAATAAGCAGTACCTGCCTCTGAAACACAAGTGCTCTATTACCAAAATGCATCAGGAATCCCAATGCTTTATAGCTCCTCATCAAACTTTGCTTTCAAAATGTATCCTGTTCAAATTGCGGTTATGCTTTTTGAATGTTTTGCTTCCTAACAAGGCCACGGAGTAAATTTTTATTAAGTGGAAAGGTGGCTGGAGTAAAAATCAACTTTGAAGGATACCTTTCCTTTCTGCTCAGGAGACTGTGGCAAAAGACCCATCCTAGATCTTCCTGGAAGAGCGAGATGAAGGGTCTTCCTTCAACAGCTACAGCAAGAAAGCTATTTGGTCAAAGAGAAGTGAGGAAGACATCATGTTCTTGAGATGATACCAAAAAAAAATGTTTACAAAGAGCAATATTTTTTCTATGGAATTCAAGGCATGTTCGCATTGCTTAATAAGAAATTTGCACTTCTTGGATACAAACTAGCATCTTTATGCTGTTTTGCATGCATTCTGAGCTAGCTTGGATATCTTTAACATTGTACTGCATTTCATGTTTTAACCTTAGCCTCTATTATTTAGAATTGATCTACTGAGATCAGACTAGATTGTCTGGCTACCTTCCATCTCTGATTTTTAGTTTACACGGTTATCCTGAAATACCTGTAAGGGGTTAATCAAGACAACACTGCAGCACTACAGGAGCTGATCGCTTGGGCTGCTTTAAAAAGAATGTAGGAAAGATTTCCCCAAAGGCTGTGGTTTTCAGTTTGAAATCCAGAAGAATGGAACTGTTGCTGTGAAGCAATGAGGATTCTGTGAAAAGACACTCCAGAAGAGCCAGTCTCTCTTGAAACAGCTTCTTATTTCTGCTCAGCAGAGCCTACATATGTCTGGAAATTGCAGCATTATCATACTGTCTGATTGACCATCTACTGGGGAAATAGAGGAAAAATAGAGGAAAAATTTTGGTTTTTGCAGGATTGAATCTCAATAAAAAGTATTTAAATCTACTTCTGCTATTATATTACCATTGCTTTATATGTAGTTTGGGGAAAACAAAGGAAAAAAACACCAAAACCCCAGAAATAGCTCTGTTCATAATATACTCTGAACAGTAAAAGTCCTAAGTGTTCTATGCCTTCCGCTAGCCAAAAGTCAAACATTCCTGCATTTAAATTCTTTAGATTCATGCTCATTTCAAATCATAGTTTTATATTGTCTAAACATTGCAGAACTTAGATGCATATCAAGTAGGTTTTCCCCCATAGGAATATCCATTTCTAAGTGGCTGTTAGCTTCTATGTAAAAGATTAATGATTATGTGCTGAAAAATAAGTCAGATTACCTCAATCTAGGATTTTCTAGTGAAAGCAACATTTTTTCTGTCCTCGCCTCCCAGAATTTTAGAAATTTTGACTAGTAATTAAAACAAATAGAAAACAGAAAAAATATCATCTCAGTCTAAAGCTGTTCCTGAAGATTGAGGTACTGCCCAAAATCATTATCTTGCCTTTCCCCTAACATATGTCCAAACTCAGCTCAAGAATAAAATGATCTGACTTGGCAAATTAGGGAGTCAAAGTCCTAGTTTAATAGAACCAGTGACTTGTCTTCTACTGATCTCTAATGAATGAGCAATATTACCAATGATTTATGCCAAATTTAGGGACAGGGTATGGTGAGGGGCCGAAAGCAGTAACATTTACCAGCCTGGTTCACACAGATGCCATCAGCAGGAGGGATGAGGAGAACAAAAAGGCCATAGCAAACATAAGAAATGAAGAAGAAAAGAAATAGCAGTAAAGAGCTATGGAATGAGCCTTCAGGAACTGGAAAGGAATGTACAAAAAAAAAAGGGCAAAGAGGAGCAGAATAAAGCAGTAGTTGCAGACTAGGCTGTCAAACCTGTAGGAAGTTCGGGATCCACTGATTTAAAAGAACTTAGAAATATGTTTGAAGGTGTTTTACCATTTATTGTAGCTGCATGACTTGCAAAGGTGAATGTACTTTTTGTAGTTATGTCTAACTGTAGCTCAGGCAGTACATCACTGGGTTTTAAAATGTTACCCATGATGCAATGATCAGTAAAAATTCAAGATCTATGGGTACCTCATGATTTTGCTCTTTTTTCAAGAATGACAAAGGAGTCATGTATCACATTAGTTTCATCTTCCAGAAAATTTTGTGGAATTTCAAGCACCTCTTTTCAATGCTGATGTGAAAATAAGGTATTACAGTGAACTTTTCAGTTTTGTGTTACAGTCAGGCTTTGCTAAAAAAAAAAAAAAA
>JAOQGL010000019.1:68272685-68292001 GCA_027564165.1 Gallinago nigripennis
AGCACTTTTTCCATACGTGATATTTTTCTCGTTATTTCAGTGCTTACTATCTATTCCAAAAGATTCAAAGGTTCCTTCACTTGGGTTCATAACATTTGACTGGAGCCACATAAGTCATATCTCAACCTTATTAGAAAAGAAGAAAAGATCAATCACTACTCATTTCAGTTTTCACATAGCATTTCAGTTTTCACATTGCTTAAAATCCCGAAACTCTTAATTCCAGTGGGACAAAAATACACTCTGATTTAGAGAACATATCCATCAGTGGTATATATGTAATGAGGCTTTGTGTGTGTCAGTGCCTGTTGCTACAGCTAGGATTTTTTTAAAGTTACATTTTCAGAATAAATAAATAAAAGTATCTTGCCTCAAGTTTCAGAGTGTAAGCAATTTTAGAAATATGTTGTGGTCAGTTCAAAATTTAACTTTGTGCTACATTAGTTCATGGATTTGCTTGTGGGTGATCAGGCACAGGCCACCATTGAAAACAGGCTGCTGAAATCCCTGGGATGCTCAGCTAATTGAACTGCTATATTTATGGAGCCTGGAAATCTCATCTTCTTGTTCCCTCACCAGAGTGTTACGTCCCACTGGTCAGTTGCAGTCATACAGTTCTCAATAGCTTCTGCACACTGGTGGAGGGGAGACTCAACTCCTCTTTTATTATCTTTTTAATGCATTTAAAAAAGATCTGTGTGTTGGGGTCATTCTTTATGTGAGCTCATAGTCATTAGTCTCTAAGCTTGTGTTAGTTTTGTGGGTTTGTGGTTCTGCAGGTACTTAGGCTTTAAAAAAAATATTTAAACTGTTAATTGAATAGCAAGATCCCTTCCTTCCTTCACAGACCTTTGAGACTACTCAGTCTGCCTGTATTACTATAAAAACCTTGCAATATTTGCCTTCAGAGAAAAATAAAATTGATGCCATTTTTCTTTTGCAAGCAAACTAAAAAGAAAATAACTACAGTTCTAATTCAGCAGCAAGACCTGATATTGCTTCTGCTTCAAAGAAATAATAAACAATGCTCAGATTGGCAAGGGTACTCTCTAGCCCCTTTGATCCAACTCAGCCTCAGGTTTATAAAGAAGTTTTCACACCAGAACTATAAATACAGAAGCAACAATGAAATATCCACTCACACCTTTTGGAAATGCTATTTGGAGTTAAGTTCCTTCCTAAGTCCATCTTAGGGATGAAAAGCAGGTTTTGTATTCCATATTGTGAATGTATTGGCTATCACCCATTAACAAAAGTCAACTATCTTCTCACAAACTTTGGTCTAATAAAAATTATTACTGCTGAGATTTTCAAAGCATTACAGAGGATGTACATGCAATAAGGGGATGTTCCCCTTATTTCAATGGATACTATATCTCCTTCTATCTGACATGAAAACTCAAATTAATATTCAGAATTACCTCTCTAAACAACTTCAACAAATTCAAATTTCCATGAAATATATAGTTAATTCCTACATCATATATCAGGCACAGACAAGGGATATAGTTTTTTTTCCTCTTTAGTAAGTCTTCAGGAAAGTAACTCAAGGCAAACAAATATTTATTTTACTTAATCCATAAACACAAGGGAAAAATAAAATCAAGCTGGCTGAAACATTGTTAAATGTATGTGATACCCAAATTACATGGTTGCTGTGAGCAATTTTGTAATAATTTAATGAAAAAAAAAAAAGGGGGGAAAACACTTTCAAAACTAAAGAACTTTTATACTTAACGAAATTTTCATACTCACTAAGGAATGACAGATTAGTTGTGCTATTAAGTCTGTCAAATATGTCCAGCCAACTGAAATCCCCTTAATTTCCATAAAGAAAACTACACTCTATTAAAAGCCATATAAAACTCTGGGCAATTTCTCTTGCCAGAAATTCCAAGAGAGTAGCAACTGAGACATACATATTTTAAATAGGTATTTCCTGAGAAACCATTATCACCATAAACCAGCTGAGCAAATCTTTTGACTTCTCTCTGAAATTACCAGTAGAATGAGATGAGGGCTTATTTGCTTGTTTTGAAAAATACTGGAATATGGGAAGCCCTGAAGTAAACAGGCTTGCTCAGGTCCCAGACAGTTGTGTGAGTTCCTTGGTAGTTACATTAGTTTCAATGGCAACTTTGCTCAGGTCAGATACACGTATATCATTATGGAGGTGATTGCACTAATCCTGCAAATTTACCTAAACTGATGGAGGCAGTGACCTCAAGGTAGTGCTTATTTACAACCTTCTCCTTGATGTTGAAAGCACAGGTACATACTTTATATTCTGTGAATTACTTTTAATGAAGGATAACAATCAAAATTGCAATATTTTTGTTTGAGCACACAGTTCATGCTGAGAAGCACAACTATAAAAGGAGTTATCCTCCTGAGGTCACCTATTTGCTTGCATATAAGCATGCATCCTAAATTACTTATCACAGAAGGCTCCATGATAGGCTAGCAGATTCAAACATTAAACACACCTGGATAGGTACACTTAATGTTAAATACCGGGTAATACTATGGATTTTTTACAAATTTCATATAATTACAATATTAGGTTGTTGAATTACAAGGACAATAAGGGTCATGTATTCAGGTGTCTAAAAATTCATCCACTGTATTTCAAAACAGAGGTGCCTATAAAGCATATAAATTCTTCAGTGTAGATTGCAACCCTTTCTGAATTTAGAGAATTGATAATATTTTTCGTTAAATAAAGCACTATATTTACCATAGTTAATTTTAAAGACAGTCCCATTTTGATAATTTTATCTGTAAGTTTTCATATAGAATATCCCAGGCTAAAAGAATCTCAAAAATCAGATTTTAAGTAATTTTTAAGCTGAGTTTTTTTCAGAACTGCAGTAGTGGAAGAGCAACTGTGGTTTTAAAGACTATTGATGGGATATCTATTATATTGAAAAACTTTTCCTTCTAGTTTGCATGTTTTTCTGGATTGTAGACAGAGAAGTAAGGAGTACTATACCCTTACTAGACTGTTGACTCTGCCATTAATTCATTCAACTGGTTTTGGCACTAGAGAGTAAAAGCAATTATTATCCACAATAATCTGAAACAAATTATTTTCATATCATGTTGACTTTTCAATGCTATCTGAAAAAATCCTCTTCAAGAAACTATTATATTACAATTTTAAATTAAAACTAAAGTTTGCCAAAAAGATTGAGGTTTTATGTGCCATTTTTCAAATACTTCTGGCTTTAATATAAATATTTAACTGGTTCACTGCTTTCAAAATAACAGTAGAAATAGAAATGAATATGAAATCTATTAGCAAATAAAAAACTATTTCTCCCATTGTACGTTTACTTGAAATTATAACTGCATATTCTTTTTCATGTTGATATATAAGGCAAGGTTAACAATTTTTTCTTTAACTTCATAAAAGAGAAAAAGTTTTCAGTGTCACCACTGGATCAATTTATGTATTATAAACACAGTGAATGTAAGGTACAAAGGAAATTTTATATAAATTACTGACAGATAAAGTATTTTCCAAATTTGAAGGGTGAATAATTTTATAATTTTTTATTTCTGTAGTGAATTCAGACTCATGGTGTGTTAAACTGTGACTCTACTTCACCTGGTTTGGAATAATATATATTTGAATAGAATTAGACTCAGAAGGTATCAAACTTTACAAATCAAAAATAAAGAAGTGTTCATTGCTTAAAGAAATGTTCTTTCAGAGGAAAGAAGACAGGATAAAAAAATGCTCTCTTATCACGATTTGCCAAAGAAAGGCTTGCTAAACAAAGCATCAGCTAATGTCAGCAGAGAGAGGTGGAGCGTAGACACTCCTTTAAAGTCAAAGCTGAGCAATAGCATTTCAACACTGAGTTTTATGCTGCATTTTTGCAAAGACGTATGAAATCTTTCATCACCATAATTGCATATTATATTTTATGAATACAATTAATAAAAATAACTGTGACATCTATCTTTTTTCTTGAAAATATTCTTTTATCTAGCCAAGTAAAGGGAACTGACACATTTTAAGTAAAAATATAAATTATAAGGAAAGACTGAGAAACACTGAGATAATCTAGCAATGGACAAAAGAAGCCTATGGCTGACTGAGCAATTATTTTGGATCACAAAAGAGACAGATTTTTTCAATAACAATCATAAACACCGTAGGGAAGCAGCTTTTCCTCTTATCAGACTGCTGTGATATATATAAATGGTTTTGGGAACAGACAATTACCTCACCATACATAAGGTTATATTTTAACTGTGGACTTAAATACCCTGGGCATCCTGGGCTGCATCAAAAGAAGCGTGACCAGCAGATCACAGGAGGTGATTCTACCCCTCTACTCTGCGCTCATGAGACCCCACCTGGAATACTGTGTCCACCTTTGGAGACCTCAACATAGAAAGGACATGGACCTGTGGGAACGAGTCCAACAGAGGGCCATGAAGATGATCAGAGGGATGGAGCACCTCTCCTATGAAGACAGGCTGAGAGAATTGGGGTTGTTCAGCCTGGAGAAAAGAAGGCTCTGGGGAGACCTTATAGCAACCTTCCTGTATCTGAAGCCCACAGGATAGCTGGAGAGGGACCCTTTGTCAGAAACACTAGTGATAGGACAAGGAGTAAGAGTTTTAAATTGAAAGAGGAGAGATTTAGATTGGAAAGAAATTCTTTACAGTGAGGGTGGTGAGGCACTGGAACAAGTTGCCTGGAGAAGTTGTGGATGCCCCATCCCTGGAAGTGTTCAAGGCCAGGCTGGATGAGGCTTTGAGCAACCTGGTGTAGTGGGAGGTGCCCCTGCCCATGGCGGGGGCGTTGGAACTTGATGACCTTTAAGGTCCCTTCCAACTCTAACAATTCTATGATTCTATGACACTGCCCGTTCTAATAACTCTGATATCCTATCTGTACAAAACAAACTCTAGCTGAAACCTAATTAAGTTTAACTCTCTGTCAAGGATTTGGGCTCAGGTTTTTTTCTTTATAATATAAATATGATTTTCATCTTTTTTTTTTCCTCATTTGAATAATTTTCTGAGAAAGAAGAAGTATGACCCAGAGCAATAGCTTGTATTTGCAAAGTATGACTATTTTTTTCCCCATACAGGAGTAATTATTTTAATCACAGATTCTCTACTTAAGAAAAGAAATTATATAAAATAGAACTGTGAAACAAAGTTTTGAAAGAAATTAAATAGAATTGTTAAAAATATTTAATTGAATAATGTTCTTTCCATAGAATTTTAGTTCATACGTTGTCAAACAGTAACAAATGCGAAGACTTCTCGAGAAGGATGAATATTGGTGTTGCGATTTTTAAGAAAATTTAGACTAGACAGTAACCATAGGACATGTATGACAGAAGAAAATGTACAAGTAATGATCTTTTTTAGGAATCTTGAAGATGTTGCTTAGTTCATACGGGAAAATATGCTTGAAGATTTAATGAGGTAAATAAGGGAAAAACCTACCTAATTAAATTTTATTTTGGATTTTAAGCCTGTAGATGTTAAACTGCAAATAGGACTAGTATTTAATAAAGGACAATATCAGTGCTGTGTCATTGATCTCACCCAAAAATGTTTTAGAAACCTTGGGATCTTTCATTACAGAAAAAAAACGTTCTCTTACAGATCTTTACCAATCTCTTCTTACTACAAAATGAGGAAGATGATATGTAGCAGGAGGATCAATATGATCTGTAAGAAGGCCTTCAGCATGCTTGAGTGATAAAGATAAAACAGAACAAGATTAATTTCTCATTTCAATTGAGGGATTTGTCATCTGAAGTTCCTATGTTGCCTTATACTGTGAAAGTAACAATTATTGTTATGTTTGTATTTGTAGTGTACTACAGCTACCTATAACAAACACACTCCAAAAATTCTCACTCTGTGCTAATTGGGGTGCTGGAACACAAATCCAGGTGTCCAGGGGGGATTTCAGGGGAACATCCTGCTGGAGGATTAGCGCTCTAATTAGAAATTGTGCCTCTGCAGCATCTGTGCGCTCACTTTCTTCATCAGAGCTACATGTGATAAAGCTCATTTCACTTCATAGAATCTTAGAATGATAGAATGGTTAGAGTTAGAAGGGAATTTAAAGATCCTCTAGTTCCTACTCCATTGGTGTGGCCAGGAAACCTTCCACTAGTCCAGGTTGCTCAGAGCCCCATCCAGCCAGGTCTTGAATACCTCCAGGGATGGGGCATCCAAAACTTCTCTGGGCAACCTCATCATCCTCACAGTAAAGAATTTATTTCTAATGTCTAATCTAAATCTGCACTCTTTCAGTTTAAAACTGTTACCCTCGTGCTATTGCTACACTCCCTGACAAATAGTCCCTCCCCATCTTTCCAGTAGGCCCCCTTCAGGTACGGAAAGGCTGCTATAAGATCTCCCCAGAGCTTTCACTTCTCCAGGCTGAACAACCCCAACTCTTTCAGCCTGTTTTCATAGAAGAGGTGCTCCAGCCCTCTGATCATCTTTGTGGTCCTCCACCAGACTTGTTCCAACAGGTCAATGTCTTTCCTATATTGAGGAATTCAGAGCTGGATACAGTACTCCAGGTGGGGTCTCATAAGAGCAGAGTACAGAGGCAGAATCACATCCCTTGACCGCTGGCCACACTTCTTTTGATGCAGCTCAGGACATGGTTCGCTTTCTGGGCTGACAGTGCACATTGCTAGTTCATGTTGAGATTCTTATGCACCACCACCCCCAAGTCCTTCTCCTCAGGGCTCCTCTCAATAGTTAGAGTTGGAAAGGATCTTAAGGAAGTTGGAAGGGCTCCTCTCAATCCATTCTCCAGCCAATCTATATTTGTGCCTGGGATGGCTGTGACCCACATGCAGCAGCTTGAACTTGGCCAGGTTAAACTTCATGAGGTTCACATAGGCTCAACTCTCAAGCCTGTTCAGATCCCTCTGGGTGGTATTCCTTCTCTCCAGTGCATCGACCTCACCACAAAGCTTGGTGTCACTGACAAACTTGCTGAGGGTGCACTCAATCCAACTGTCATGTCTCTGACAAAGATGTTAAACAGCACTGATCCCAGTACTGAACCCTGAGGAATGCCACTTGTCATTGTTGTCCACTTGAAAATTGAGCCATTAACTGCAACATTTTGAATGCAACAAACCACAGAACCACAGAACCATCATGGTTGGAAGGAACCTCTGAAATTATTGAGTGGTTTTGTTGTTGGCAACAAAAAAACCCCAAACAACCACAAAACACCCCACCACAACCCACCCACACCCCAATAATCTTGGGCACTAGAGCATGCCATGAAGGACCATGTCTACACATTTCTTAAATACCTCCAGGGATGGCGATTTCACCACCTCCCTGGGCAGGCTGTTCCAGTGCCTGACCACTCTTTCAGTAAAGTAATTCTTCCTAAAATCTAATCTAAACCTCCCTTGCTGCAGCTTCATACCATTTCCTCTGGTCCTGTTGTTATTCCCTTGGGAGAAGAGGCCAACACCCACCTCTCTACAACCCCCTTTCACCTAGTTATAGAGGGCAATGAAGTCTCCCTTCAGCCTCCTCTTCTCCAAACTAAACATGTCCAGCTCCCTCAGCCTCACCTCATACAACTTGTTCTCTAGATCCCCCACCAGCTCGGTGGCTCTCCTCTGGACACGCTCCAGCAGCAAAATGTCCTTCCTGTAGTGAGAGGCCAAAAACTGAACACAGTACTCGAGGTGAGGCCTCACCAGTGCCCAGTACGGAAGCATGATGACTTCCCTACTCCTGCTGGCCACGCTGTTCCTGATACAGTCCAGGATGCTGTTGGTCTTCTTGGCCACCAGGGCACACTGCTGGCTCATGTTCAGCCGGCTGTCCAACACTCCAAGGTCCTTTTCTGCTGGTCAGCTTTCCAGCCACTCTTGCCCAAGCCCGTAGCGTTGTCCGGGGTTGTTGTGACCAAAATGACCAGCACTTATTAAACTTCATCCCATTGGCCTTGGCCATTGATCCAGTCTGTCCAGATCCTTCTGTAGAGCCTTCCAACCTTCAAGACGATCAATACTCCCACCTAGTTTGGTGTCATCTGCAAACTTACTGAGGGTGCACTCAATCCCCTTATATAGATCATCAATAAAGATATTGAACAAGACTGGCCCCAAAACTGAGCCCTGAGGAACACCACTGGTGCCTGGCTGACAACTGGATTTCACCCCACTAATCACAACTCTCTGGGCACAGACATCAAGCCAGTTTTTTATCCAGTGAGAGTACACTTGTCTATGCCATGATTCTCCAGGAGAATGCCGTGGGGGACGGCGTCAAAGGCCTTACCAGAGTCGAGGTAGACAACGTCCACAGCCTTCCCCTCATTGAGAAAGCGGGTCACATGGTCATAGAAAGCGATCAAGTTGGTTAAGCAGGACGTCCTTTTCATAAACCCATGCTGGGCAGCCCTGGTCCCTTGCCTGCCCTGCACTTCCCGTGAGAGCTCAACCAAGATGATCCTCTCCATGATCTTTCCCGGTAGTGAGGTCAGGCTGACAGGTCTAGAGTTTCCCAGATCCTCCTTCTGGCCCTTCTTATAGATGGGCGTCACATTGGCCACCCTCCAGTCATCTGGCACCTCTCCTGTTGACCAGGATTGTTGATAGATAATGGAGAGAGGCTTGGTGAGCTCTCCGGCCAGCTCCCTGAGTACCCTTGGGTCAATTCCATCCAGCACCATAGACTTATGCGTGTCCAGGTGCATAAGCAAATCATTAACTACTTCCTCCTGGATTACAGGGCAGTTGTTCTGCTCACCATCCTTATCTTCCAGCCCAGGAGGCTGAATACCCTGCGGGTAGCTGGTCTGACAATTAAAGATAGAGGCAAAGAAGGCATTAAGTATCTCAGCCTTCTCCTTGTCCTTGATTGCAGTGTTTCTCCCCGTATCCAGTAAGGGATGGACATTCTCCCTGACTGTCTATTTATTGACGTAAACCTTTTTTTATTGTCCCTTTATATTAATGGCCAGGTGGAGTTCCAGCTGGGTTTTGCCTTCCTAATTTTTTCTCTGTATAACCTAACGAGATCTCTGTACTCCTCCTGAGTTGCCTGTCCCCTCATCCAAAGGTGGTAAATCCTCCTTTTTTTCCTTAAGTCCCATCAAGATCTCTTTGTTCATCCAGGCCGCCATTTTCCCCACCCTTTAATTTTGCACCTCATGGGGACAGCCTGCTCCTGGGCCTTTAGGATTTCTTTCTTGAAGAGTGTCCAGCCTTCCTGGACTCCTTTGCCCCTCAGGATTATCTCCCAAGGGACTCTCCCAACCAGGGGTCTGAACTGCCCAAAGGCTGCCCTCCGGAAGTCCAAGGTGCAGGTTTTGCTAACCCCCTTCCTTACCTCACTATGAATTGAAGACTTAACCATTTCATGATCGCTAAGCCCAAGATGGCCTCCGACCTCCGCATCTCCCACTAGCTTCTCCTTGTTTGTGAAAAGTAGGTCTAGTGAGGCACCTCCACTGGTAGGCTCACTTGTGTCAGGAAGCTATCTTCCATACACTTCCATACACTCCTAGCATGCCCGCTCTCTGCCGTGTTATATTTCCAGCAGATATCCGGTAGGTTGAAGTCCCCAACCAGAACAAGGGCTGGCGATTGCAAGACCACAGCCAGCTGCTTGTAGAACACTTCATTGACCTGCTCACCCTGGTTGGGTGGTCTATAGCAGACTCCCAGCACAAAATCACCCTTGTTAGCCTTCCAATTTCACCCTTACCCATAAACACTCAACTTCATCGTTGCTGGAGTCTAGCTCTATACAGTCAAAACATTCCCTAACATACAGAGTCCCCTCCCCTCCCCCCCCCTCCCTCCCCACTCCCCGCCCCTCCTTCCCTGCCTATTCCTTCTGAAGAGCTTATAGCCATTCATCGCAGCATTCCAGTCGTGACCGTCATCCCACCACATTTCTGTGATGGTGACTACGTCATAGCTGTCCTGCCACACAATGGCTTCTAGCTCCTCCTATTTGTTGCCCATGCTATGTGCATTAGCGTAGATGCACTTGACCTGGGCTATTGATTTCACCCCCATCCTTGGCCCTTTACCTTCAGGCTCAATACCAGTGGGCCTGGTTTTATCCCCTTCCCCCTTAACTTCTAGTTTAAAGTTCTGTCCGTGAGCTTTGTTAACTCCTGGCCTAGTACCCTCTTCCCCTTCTGCGATAGGGTTTTCCCATTCTTCACAAGCAGAAATTTCTAAACGTCTGTCCATTTTCTCAAATGAGATGACAGAGTGAGAGTCCTCACTAATGCACCATCCTTCCAGCCCTGGCATACTTTCCTTAGGTTTAATCCTGACGGGCCCAGTTCCCTCCCCTTTCCCCCTCATATGTAATTTAAAGACGTGTCAATGAGCCCTGCTAACTCCTGCCCCAAAATTCTTTTTGCTCTCTGGGACAGGTGTATCCCACCTGCCACCGACAGGCCAGGTGTCTCATGTAGCCACCTGTGCTCATAAAACCCAAAGCCCTGCTGATAACACTAGTTCCAGAGTCACGAGTTGACCTTTTGTCTCTTCCTACTAATTTCATTATTCATGGTTCCCACTAAAGGGATAGAGGAGAAGACAACTTGCATTTCTGATCCCTTGAGCTGCCATCTCAAGGCTCTAAAATCACGATCTAAAGCTTGAAATGTGCTAGAAATTAAACAGGTGTGAAATCTCTTCCAGTGAAGGCAGTGGAGGACTGGGAATCTAGTTTTAGCCCCTGCCTCTGACCGAGAACCCATGACAATCTGCACACACCATCGATTCCCTAGTTTCAATCTTTGTTATTTCTAAAGGGAAAAAGAGTTTCTGTATGTCTCCACCCATATTGTTCTCTCAATTGTAATATCAATTTTTTTGAGACAAAGGCTTGTGTTTATGCTGTTTATGTCTGTATGCTGCCTAGAACTATTGGATATTGGTCTAGATTTACCCTGTAGATATTCCCATCATTTGAACAATTCAGTTATTGCTATGTTTTTATTATTATTTTAATGTGATATGTTCCCTTAAGGGAATTTATACTGTTCTTGTATTTCTCCTTCCTGTTATGGCTCATTCTTAATCCACTTGAGTTTCACTCCCACCAGCAGCTCATTCAAAGCCAGAAATAATTATACCTAACAATGATGTCCTGTTTTGCCTACTGTTTTCCTGTTCATTTATTTTTTTAAGACTGTGTGATCATGTCAAAAAGAAACTAATAGCTAGAAGTCAGTGGCTGTTAGCAGGAGATATGTACCTACCCTTCTCTGAAATGGATTAAAACCATATATCCGTGTTAACTGTTGCTTAGTGACTTGTGTGCCTGTAGCAGAGGAAAACACAGTACTCTGGAAACTGCAAGTAAATAGATTTACATATTGTAGTGTCAGGTTACAGAGTTTTCACTTGTTCTCTGCCTGAAGCTGGATGCAGTTGCTAAATAGGAAATAATTATATGGACAATAAGCCTTAAAATATATGTTGTCCTTGCAGAGCAAGGAAATACCTTTCCCTCCAAATTTAGAAAAAGTATTACCTGTAATGAGGACACATGCTGAACAAAATAATAAATGGATTGAAATGGATACCTTTAAGCAACAGGAAACCTGCTTTGCCTCTGGAACACCAGAAGCAACTAAACTCAGTATCAGTGGCTGAGCCAACAGATTCTGGTATGGTGCTTTCACATGCTGGGTTAACACAAACCTGGAGGAAGGGGACAGTCTTTTGCTGCAGTTAGCACTTTGCAACAGGTCACAAAAGACAAGTCATCCACATGTGGTCCGGTATGTTTTTATGGCTCACAGACTTTTCTTGCATTACCCCAAACAGTATCCTGGTTGCTTAGAGAGTGAATTTGTAGATTTTGGTGCAGACCAGCAGAAATCTAAAAGAGAGTAATACTTCAAAACCAGCACCATTCCTTAGCTGAAATTCCTTTCTGAGGTGTTAGAAGCATTCCTGTCTCCTACAAACAGATGTTGTTGTTTCAGATGAATAAAGACAAATGGTATCAAATAGGCCTCAGGGAGGGTGCTTTTGTTTCCAGTTTTTCTGTTTTTAACCAGGTGCCTTATGAAACACAGTCTAGTCCATGCAGAAGACATGGTATCTCATGTGGGTCACCTTGCACCAGCGAGGCAGGGCAATTGTTTCAGACCCTTCCTTAGATGCCAAAACTAACTCTTAAAGTTCACAAGTAGGACATACTCTACAAGGTTATCCTCCTTGAGCATATGCAGTATTTTTCTTATTATTTTTGCTAAGGGAGTAGTATTATGATGAAGACAGAAGTTCCTAGAATTTCTCTCATGAAAGCAGAAGATGGCAGTGATGATGGGGATCACTTTCTTACTATGTTATAGGTTATAGGTGTGTTAGAACTCCTGTAAAGAGAATAAGATTAGACAATACACAGGTTCCAAATGCCAAAGCAGGCACTAGAAATAGAAAAAGGAAAGCATTTATTTTTAGTGTATGATACAATATTTCACCTGAATATTCCTATTATCTTTCTTACCAATAAAATATAATCCATCTATGTCTGTTCTATGAGAAATTAAGTATTATTGTCTTTTTTCCCCCATATCATAAACTACTATTTTCACTGGTTCAGAATGATCCCTGTATACAATTTTGCCTGTTTGCCACATACGGATAGAAGCTATAGTTTAAAACCATTACAAGAAACAGGTGGTGATTATTTCCCATCCTGCTTATCTATAATTTTGATAGGCTATCACAAGCCACCAGATAATTCAAACTCCATGGTGTTTATAAGGAGACAAATATGCCACTTTCATGACATATATGCTATTACTACTTTAGCAGGCTTGTGTATTATTCTTTTTTCCCTGATAGTTCCTATTAGCATTCTTATTCCAAATGAGCAGCAGTCAGTTACCAGACTAATAATGTTGGTACTGAAGTATAATTTGTAATGCATTGATGACTACTTTGTTTGAGGAGGTAGGACAAATTAGCCAAAGGGGTGAAGTCAATATGAGTAAGTTACAGCCTATTAAGGCTCCACGTGAATTCTCTCATTCAGAAGGAAAACAACCGCCACTATAGCCTAATCCCTAAGAGATTTCAGCTTTACTGAACTGAAGCCATGTGACTTCCAAATTAAAGCATCTACACAGAGATTCGATAAATGCCTTACAGTGGGATTAACCTCTGGTGAAATAAAGCATTAACTTCACTCTTTTCTGGAGTATGTCCATGTAGAAAAACCCTATTATAATTGTAGACCAAACCAAACACGGCAGCAGAATTCGGCTTTCTAATGACTGCTGACATAAATGTGGTCAGACCCTGTCAGTCAGCAAAATGACAATGAACCCCATTCCTCCATTTCTAATTTTTCTAAAGTTGAAGTTTCCATAGGAAATAAAACTCAAAAAGAGGGCTTTGCCTTGCTTAAAATTATTAAGTAGGCTGAAACCAGTCATTTTGAAAATGTTTTTGGCACTGTTTGTATATCTGCATGGAATGAGGTTGTGAGTGATGGCAGAGGCCTACTCTCCTGAACAGGCAAGAGGAATAAAATAAAAATCACAAAACTATAAGAATAGGGATAAAAAAGTACAAACTCTGTGCCTCGTAAAAGCTGAAGGCAGTAAGTGTAATATTGTGTTTGCCATTACAATTTAAAATACAAGCTAGAAGCAATAGAAGTAGCAAAATGCACTAGATATTACTGCTCATTGACTGCGGTTCTAAGCTACTGAATTTTGTATTGGGTCACTATAGCTTCCAATTTATTACAAATCTGCACATTCGAAGTAGCTTTTACTAGAAAAAGAGGTGTGAAATCATCAGTACAAGTTGCTTTAAAAGTAGCTAGATTCTACTAAATAAAATAGTAAGTACACTTTGTAACAAAATGCAGTGTGATCTCTACACAGACCCATTGCTAATGTGTGGTCCTTTGGTATGTTTAGAGAAGATGATTCTTGTGGCCTTATCAGTGCACATAAACATATGTCTATGCACATAAATAAATAATTTACGTTAGCTTAAAACTCTTTAAAGCTTTCTTGTTGCATCCTGATATATGCTATAGCAAAAGTAAAAAATAAATTAAAAAGCAAACTCCAAACAAAACCTGTGTGAAGTTACGTACTTTATACGTTGTCTTCCTCTTAACACAGAAAATCAGCCTTTGGAATTCTGACCTAGCAAAACAGACTTAGTTTTGCCTCACTTGCCTAGTCATGTATAGTATTCCAATATCCCGGGGTGTTTTTTTCCATTGTAAGAACATTGGCAATAAGTTTTGTATGCTTTAGGACTGACTGAGCTATGAAATGCTAGCAGCTCTGTGTTCCAAAAGCTGAGCCAGTGCCAGGAAGAATTACTTAACAGTTGGGTTTATTGCAATTGCTAACATTGTTGAGTCTTCATATGAGCAGTACAGTGCTTCAACTTTGTTTAGATAAACTGGAGATGTGTTTGAGGCAGATCAATTCATAAACATAGAAGATAAATGTGTTTTATCAATTTATGTGTACTAGAATCGGAGGTGTCTTGTCAAGCACTGAACTTACTAGCCTTGCTGGCACCACTGAGAGCAGCTGGAGCTCAAGACGTGGGATTTGTGAGTATACCAGCAAAATGCAATTTATTTGTCTAAAGTCCTTTACAGTACCACATCAACAATGACTAACTGTGGGTGCCAAAGCAGGAATCTGCAATGATTTGCATACAGCTCTGTTATCCTAGCCAGTTAAGAAAGCTGGGAGAAATAATGAGCCATCGGCAGACCACAGAACCTGGTGGTCTGGGACAGAGCCACCAGTCCATCAGTTTCACACACCTTTGTGCAGAAACCTTATGCCAGGAGCAGAGAGAGCAGTTCCAGCTATGAAATTGCTTATCATGCACTGTTTGTCTCCCTGGAGATGTTACAAGAAGTCCACAGCTCATTTTGGTGGAAATAAATTTGCACCATCAGTTGACCATATCAAACTTCAGTACAGTCAGCTAGTGCTGCCCAGCATCGCTCTATGGAGAAATTCTCTGTCCAGGTGGGGCTAAGCTGGTGGCAGAAGCAAGAGACTAGCACCCTGAAGCATCATTTCCATGACAACCAGTACTTAGGTGTCACAACAGCATGGCTGCTCTGCCTCCACAGACCTCAGACAGGAAGAGGGGTGCTTTCTGAATGGCACCTACCAGCCACATGCAGCATCTGTCTTACCTAGAGTCAGCTGAGGGATTTCTGCATCAAATCCCAACTTCCAGGTGCCACCTGGGAGTGCTTTGTGGGGTCTTATAGCTCATGCAAATATGGATGACACCAGCCAAGCTGATAGCATAAAGTCTGCCTCCAGCTATTCCTGAAGCAAGGCTCAGCTAAGAAGTTTAGAGCATCAGCAACACTGTCAACTGACCTGTGTGCTGTTGAAGGGAGAAGGGTATCACGTTCTTCCCATCACCTCTGTGATCTCTTTGTCCTGTCAGATTGTAACTTTTGAAGCAGTGAGATTTAATAACGTTTATTTTGTCACAAAGCATGCTTTGCCTAACCTATGACGATGCCTTTCTCTGACAGTAATGTTTTCCTGCATAGTTAATATGAAAAGGTAACATGAATTACTGAATTACATGCTAAAAATATGTGAAAATTCAAATTGCTGTAGTCAAGAGGGAGAGATTAATGTGATCTGATTCAAATGCACATGTAGGCTTATTTTTCAGCCAATTTTCTGGGATGTTCAGAACTCAACAAACAGGAAATTTGGATGTAACTCAACACTATGCATCATATGGCGAGAACTGTTGTGTCTATATTACCAGTATTTAAATGCTTCCTTTAATAATAAAAATATTAAAATTTCAGAAATACAGAGCACTTTACTAACTGTTCTGCTGAGTGAAGTCTGCATCATGTTTAGAATTTATGTATCTGAAAGGTGATTGGATAGCAGTATGAAAGAATGAACATTCAGGTCAATCTTTCCAGAAAAAAGCTTGGAATTTTAGAAGTACATTGACAGGCCCCGTTGGCTTTATTTACCCCATGAGACTACCAAGCAGGGAAGACATGCACACATAAAAAAATAAGAGCTGTGTGCACAAAGTCTACCTAATGCTGTAAACCTTGTAATATTGTAATATTATTAGAAGTTAATATTGAAATGTACAGCAGAATGTGTTCTTCAAAAGTTAACAGACAAAGCTATGAGAAGGATGTGTATTCAAGCTGATTTCTGATACTATTGTGGTAACTAAAAATATTCCTCAATTTTTCATTGTTTATTTTTTGGACAATGTGTTAAGTCCCTTGAAATTCAGGCATTTATGCCATTTACCCTATTGCAATTAATATTTCTTTCAGTAAGAGTTGGATTCTTTTCTGTTAAATACAGTAAAAATCTATTCTAAAACAATGCTTTAACTTTTGCTCTTTTTGTAAAACACTTGCAGATATTTTTTTTCTGTTGCTGCGTGAAAATTTCAGTTGAACTAACACTAAGCAAATTATACTTTTCATTTCTGTCTCAGTCAGGATCAGGAGTCTCCTCTCTCCCTTAGAAAATCTTAAAATTAATAAAAAACAAAACAAAAGATTTTGTACTTTTAAAACAAATGTCAGAATGAATAGATTCAAGGTTTATGTGTTATTGTATTGCTATATGTTTATTATTAAAATAATGCTCATTATTAAGAACTAACTACAATTTAGACCATGTGTATAAGGAAATAATATTTTTCAGAAATTAGGGAATTTGTACTAGCAAATATTGACATTTTGGCCATTTTTTTTATGTTCAAAGACGATCAGACTCAAAAATTGCTGAAGCTTGTCTGCTATACCTCCAGTTACCCTCAAATATTGAAGATCTCACCAGGTATAGCCATATCATGCAAATATGTATTTAATAGCTTCTTTGAAGACTAGTATCAAAAAAGTTTTGTCATCAGAGTTGATTGTCTATCCACTGGAGCACAGAATTATCTGGCTTAGGATTGCTCGGAATAAATGTAATGAGCCTTGAAATTTGAGGACAGTACCAGAAATAAACTGCTTTAGACAGAGTTTCAATGATAAATTGAGGCTAAACTTGGTTTGTTGGAGGAGCAACCAAGCTACAAGGAGATGAATTATCTCTTAACACTCTCACAAGAAAAATTGCTTGGTGTAGAAGATTAAATATAGTGTAATACATGATATGACAACAATTCATGACATAAACTGAAAGGCTGATAAGTATTGTTGCATTGGTACTTAACACTTTGCATTAGATAAATACTATTAATTGCTTTGGATTTGATATGGTCATTAGCATGAAGCCTAATTCTACTTTTCAGTCATTATTCATCAGGTCTAAATCTAATCAAGTCAGTAGAAGCACACTGCATTTTCAGTGCAAACAAGCATCAAATTACAAAAGGTGAAGAAAGCAAATTATTTGTTTTTACTACTGAAGCCTCTGTCCTGAAGAACAGGAAATATGTGAACAATCTCTTGCATATTGGTTTTCTAAGAAAAGGCTTGGACATTTGCCATTAAAAATCAAAGACGTGAAACCTTCTGCCGCATCTGCCATGGATGGGACCTTAGCTCTGCAGTCAAAGCTGTGACTCTGTAGCATCACTCATATATCACCAGAGATAACTGATGGAAAATTGCACAAAATGAAGATTATGTGGTTTAAATGGAAGTCTATATCAAATCAGTATAAAATTATCTTAAGTATTTCTGGTTTGGAATGACTCTAGATTTTGGCCTTCAAAAATTATAGTCTCCTAAAGCTAGCAGAATATGGAAGCCATATGCAAGAGTGAGACTTGACTTCCTTGTGATTAATGGAGTTTAAGGGGAAACCTGTTATATTGATAAGGAGGGAATACAAGGAAATTAGCATAAATACTAGAAATCATCACATTTCAGAGTTAATAAATATTTGGAGTGCATAAAATAATTGAATTTCTCAAACCTTCAGGCTGTGTACAGATTCCAGAGGTCTGGCTTAGTTTTGTTTGGTTTGTGAGCTGTGAAGAAACAATTGTAAAACTAGAAATCAGTTTTTACCAGAAGATCTTGCTACAAAACCAATGCCTCCTAAGTAAAGAATGATAGAATAAATGTGTCACTAAAAGTATAGAGGTCTGCTTCCCATTGTTTCTGAACAGCTGGTCATTCTGCAGTGCACTTCCTAAAATACAGTTCTACAGGAAATTACATAGTTATTGTCAGAACCTGCCACCATCACTTACCATGTAGTGCTTTACAAGAGGAATACCTCTTCTGTAGATGATCACTGTTGCTGATAATCAGTAGCAGAACTTGAATGTAATTAACATGAGGCAAAATCCTGGTGTGGATGGGAAATCAGTAAATCAATGTGTAAAGTGTTTAACTTTAAGCACAGATGCAATTTGAGGATTACTAGAAATCTTTATTTCACCAGCATGGTAAAGATTGCTGAATAGTCCAAGTTTCACTGACAAACTGTAAGTGGAAATAGGAACAAGTCAAGCCCACACAATGCAAAGTGACTGGGTCACAGTCCCTGCTACCCTGGACTTCCTCTGATAGCCAGAAAGTAAATATCCCAGAAGATTTTATGAATAATAGTACAAAAATAAATCCCTCATGATAATCTAATGTTACTGTATTCACACTTTCTGATCTCCTTTTTTCCCCCAATAAATTTCAATCTTTTCAGCAAATTCCACTACGAGACATGATCTCAGAATATCTGTTTTCTATACACTGTAATTTCAAAGCAACAAAATATAGCAGTATTTAGGGGTCATGCCTGTTGTTTGGTTGGTTTTTTTTTTATTATTTTATATCTTCTTCCAAAGCGCTTTTACTAGATTTTACGTACTGAACCAAGCAAGAATTTCGTTTTCCTCTCCTAATAGACTAGCTCTTTTCTTTCTCACTTTTAAAAGTGTTATTTATATTTCAATAGCCGCTTGATAGAAGAGAAGGCAGAGAGATATTTTGGCTCTGGTCTTATAGGAGGTTTTTACTGCCTTTTTGGAAAGAACACTGGATATTTGTAAACTTTGTGTGGGGCAGCTTGCTTGTGTACTCTGGAATTGCGTTGCTTTCCTTTCCTGCTTGCAGCTTGTCAACTCTGTGTGTAGTTACACCTCGAGTCACTGTAGGACCACCTGGATGTAGTCTTATGAAATAAAGGGGTGGTGCATCCAGGTTTGAAAGTATCTGGGTGAATATGCTGGGAATCCTTGATACGGTGGGACAGTTTGGGGTAAGTATAGAATCATAGAATCATAGAATCATCTGGGCCGGAAGGGACCTTCAAAGGTCATCTAGTCCAGCCCCCCTGCAGT